>VXBI01014338.1:0-157211 GCA_013397375.1 Toxostoma redivivum
TCCCGGCAGACTGACCCCATGGTCCTGCTGCCAACAGACTGAGCATCCTGACAGACCGATCCTCCTGACAGACTGACCCACTGACAGACCGACCATCCCGACAGAGTGACAATCCTGACAGACTGAGTCTCCCGACAGAGTGACCATCACGACCAACCGACCCACTGCCCATCCCAGCAGTGTATGGGATACTTTGTCTTTCCCCAAAAAATTCACTGGCAGGAATCATATCTGGCATGCTGCAGCTCCTCCACTGCCACAAGGGCAATGTAACTCCAAAATCAATGCAAATTTTCTCTGGAATAAAAATCTCGCACTCCAAATGGAATAATTATGTTTAAGTAGAGTCACTTTCCTTCCAGCCCAGTTTCAGCCCAACACTTGTGCTCCCCCAGCCTGGCAAAACAGTTTCCCAAAGAATGAAGAAAACGGCTCATTTTGGTGTCCCTGCTATAGAATTTAGATGTTTCACAGAGAGACACTGAAATACCCTGAAGAGTGACTGTCACAGACCCTGCGTTGTAGGGACATATCAACAAGGGTTTGTCATTACAAGCTCATGCAAATTTATGCTTATTACTGTACAGTTTGTTGGATCACACTGTTTTACCATGGCACCAATTTTTTTTTTCAGTGAGAAATGACAAGAGGAAGCTATTTCTCTTCCCATCAACCCCCCCCACCCTTGCAGGGTTATATTGCCTTTCCATACACAAACACAGAGAATTATTTTAGAAAGATCTTAATCTCAGGAGCCTCAATATTATGCATTGTGACCCATTGGATATGGTACCTTCCACTGAGCAGTGCCATGGAAGGCGGAGTGCTGGAGCATCCTGGCTTGGAGTGGGCGGCTGCTCCCTTTTCTGACAAACTGGAAGTGGAATCATGTGAAGTCCCAGCTCTTGGCAGGAGATTTTTAGCAGTAAGTAGCAGCTTTATGAGGAATATCCTTTGCCAGGGGACCATCAGCCAGGGAGCAGTGGGATTCTTATTTTTTAATGGACTTTTAATAAGTAGGCCACAAAGATAGTCTTTACACAGAGTAGCTTTTTTCTGCCTGTAATTATCTCCCCTTCACTCTCAAGCTCCCTGCAGCCTCCTACAGCAAATAAGACCACCAACCTCTCAGTGAGAAAAGGAGCAAAAAACCAGCATAGGGCCACTTGAAATGCTCTTTGTATCAGATCTCATCTGCTCTTCTCTCATCTGATACAAAAACCAACCTCTCCTCCCCTCCTCTAAATTAATTAAAGCTCAGCTTTTGCTGTTAAACTGCTTGAACCTTTACCAGCAGGAAGATACGTGCTCGGAGCATGGGCAATGCTGGGAACACGATGCCATGCCCCCATGTGCTGCAGGAAGGCTGTCTATGGTTTTGTGTCCTCCCTGCACATTGCCCATCCCTGTGTGCCCTCTGTCCTTCATCTTGTCACCATCTCTAGTGGCTGAGACTGGGCAGGTAATGGCAGAGCTGGCAGTGTCACATCAGCCCAATGCTGCTGTTCCTCAGTCACAGTCCCCACTCCTCACCAGGCCATGTGGAAAACAGAATGAGAGACCTGCAGGGACCTGCAGAGGGTTCCAAATAATCCAGGATCCCTTGGGAACAAGCAGGGTGCTGGCTGAGCCTTTGGGACAGGTTACTCCCAAATGAGCACTCCTGCAGCACAGACAGAATTTGAGCTGCTTCTGAAAAGACTCACTAAGCAAAATGCCACCAGGAGCACCCCTCCATCCCATCCCCCCCAGGTCTGCCAGAATCTGACTTCTCCCACGATGGTTTGTGCAGTCACACACTGACCCAGTCTGGTGTGTGGAAGCCACCACACCCAGGGGAGACCCTGGCTCCCTGAAGAGGAGATGCAAAGGAGATGCCTCGCTGCTCTCACCAGCTCGTGGTAGGATTTTTTTACAACATACTCATTCCTTTATTACCTTGAAATGCCCCCCTAAAGCAGAGCCTTCCTCTGCAGCACAGACCCAGCCCCTCAGCAGCACTGTGCCCTTCCCAAGCCTGCACACAGGCTCTTCCAGCACTCCCCTCATGCAGTCTTGCAGGAAATGGATGCAAATACTAGAGGCATCACAGCACAAAGTGTGAATTTCAAACCCCCCCTCAAGATCTCTGTGGGAGAGCTGCTCCAGGCTGAATGCAGCAGCTGCTGTTCTGCACCTCTCTCCTACTATGAATCATGCAGCCAGTTCTTGGCTCTTAAAGCTTGTCTGAACATCCCACCTTCCACCTGAGCATCCGACAGTAACGGGAAATATTCACTGTGTCGCTTCCTCCCAGACTCAGGGGGGCTCTTCTTTCAAAATCAACCATGTTCTGGCTGAGGTCTGCTCCAGGGGAGGTGCAAATTGTTCCCTTTGGTGCGATTCCTACTTGCAAAAACAGTCCTAGAGGCGATGAAGCAAGTCCCTGCTTCTAAAGGCTGGCACTGAACGAGGCTCCAAAGGGCAGCACACGTCTCCATGGCTCAGGCTGGATCGTGGGGAAAGCAGCGTGGGAAATTCTGCAACTAGCCATGCTTTGGATCATTTCAAAACCCCAAACACAAACAGTCCCTGCTGGGTGCAGGATGGGCAGGTCTGTGGCTGCTGGGGTAGGTGGGCAGATGCAGAGCAAAGCCTCTCACTCTCCACACTTGCTCAATTTAACATTGAAACCAGAATGAGCTGTGCTAAATGTCTCCAGCACTAACAAGAAACAAATGTGGCCTCATGTTCTAGTTGCTGTGATCTAACAAAACAGACCATGGTAAACACTATAAAAATGTACTGGAGGGAACCACCCTGTGTTTGCTGGGAGAGGGACTGGATAATCTAATAGGGCTTTATCCATCTCTAATGTCTCTGAAAAAAAGAAGGGAAAATTGGGCCCTGTCCATGACATTTGTCATATGCTAGCTATTCTGATGTCTTAATGCCTAATTTCTGCTTAATGCAGAAATCAAACTGGAGTGAGGCTACCTATCTGCTTCCCAATCAGGATCTGGGCCCAAGTGCTGCTTTTTATGGCCATGCAGCGTGAAGATCTGCTAATGTCAGTGGTGTCACGGGCCAGGCCAGTTTTTCCATCCTTATCCCCACATTATCTGGGGAGATAGTCCCTTTGTGGCTACCTCACTCTCTTTGTGACATGAATAAATCACTCACTTCATGAACCTGGGGATCCACCAGCAAGACCTGCCTCTGGCTGAAAGCATTCATGGGGATAGGCACCTACCTAAAAGGTTAGAACTTATCTGTTCCTGGGTATCGTGGCATCAGCAGCAATACTGCCAAGGTCTAGATTTGTATCTTGGCCATGGTAATGGTAAGGGTTGACTCAGCCACCTGCCCCCAGGCACCTCGTGGTGCCCTGGTATCTGCTCTGCCCTTAAACAAAGGGTTAAGGGTCTCTGCCAGCTTTAGTGCCACATCTTCCAGCCCCACAGGAGACCCCCACGGGGATCTCAAGACACCCTTTGGCACTTCAGATGGATTTATATGCTTCTGCTTAGGTGTCACCAGAAGTCACTCCCACCCAAGGCATTTTCCTCCCACACCTTCACCCCTAGGAAGAGCCTTGGGCAGGTTCTCCAAGCAGGAGCCCCACCCAGCTCCCAGGAGCCCTGGCACCTCAGCTGCCATCTCCAGAGGGGAGAGAGACACAGACCCCACTTGGTTCTTGCAGCATTGGCAACCCCATGCTACTGACACACAGCCAGGTTTTCCACAGTCACTCCACTCCCTTTTTTAAGCACCTTGGATTTGTTTGTTTTTTTTAAAGAGACCATGACCTTGGCATGGGCATGGACAAACACCAACTGCCATTAAACAGCATGTTCTGAAAAGCTACACAGAGCACAACCACAACCCTTCACAGCCTGCAAGCAGTGTCACCATGTGAGGAGGGGGAAAAGCACAATTTGGGGGGCTCAGACAAATGACACTTCCACGCGCTCCTCCAGCTCTTACCTGGCTCTTCCCGCGCCGCCGGTAATTCCTTCTCACGAGGTTCTTGTAATTCTCATTCTTCTTGGTCAGGTAGTAATAGAGGACACAGTCAGCCACCGTCTGCAATGACACAGGCAGCTCAGGGAACAGAAGGTCCTGTCCTCGTGTGCTGTTGGGGCACAGACTTCCAGGAGCAGCGTTCAGAACCGGCCACCACCAGGTCTCCTGTTGCTCCTGAAGACCTGCAGCCCCACAGCTTCCCCACCCCTCCCTCCCCAAGACTCCCAGTGCAGCTGGAAGAAGGGGACAATGCACTGAAGGGTGTGCTGGCAAAAAGGCTCAGCCCTTCAAAGCACAGGGCAGGGCGGCCCCGCAGGCGTGCAGAGGGAGATGGGGTGCTGAGCAGAGATCACCCCGTGCTGGAGGCAAAGCAGGGCTGACCCCAGATGACCGTGGCAACCAGAGGCAGCAGAAGGAGCTGCCTGTCAGCCCCTGTTGCAGTGACACGAGGCACAACCTGCCACACGACTGTCAGCTGCTGTTACTTCCAGCCGCTAAGCTCCCCGGCTCCAGCGACTTTGTTGTGGCCAAACTGAGATGGCAGCACTCAGAATCTGCCATCCCAACTCCAGTGGCTGGCTCCACAAGCACCATCACAGACTGGATACGTTAGGAAAACAAGGAATCATCAAATCAGGAGTATATATCTTGCTCCTGAACAGCACAAAGTGTGCCATGCTGGGAGAAGTCCTGTGCTGAACGGGGTGGGCACCTGAACACCAGCCTTGGGCTACACCTTCACATACAGGATCAGTGGCTTCATGAAGAAAAATTATCCCACAGATCCATCATGCCACAAGTCCTCAGGAGCTGGGGGCAGCTGTGTGTGCCTGGGGGTGCCCGGGGGCTGTGCTCATCCCATCCCTCTGCAAGGAGTGGAACCATTTGCAAAAACAGATTGCAACTTTTAAAGTGTTAATTGGATCTCTTTCTAATTTAGCCCTGATTATACACACACACACGCGAACACAAAAACTTACAGTCATCTGTTCCAAGGGCTAAGATCACTATTTTTTTATAATGCAATTTAAAAATCTATTAATTCATTACATTGAGCCATACTTTGCATCTCTCTCCAACAGGATAATGGATGTGTTCTGTATCATAATTACAGCCTGATTTACAAACGAGTACAAATAAAATTAGAAGACATTTTACAGCTTGGAACACAGACTGGATTGTGAGCTCCATCCAAGTCCCACCACTTTCGGCTTTATCGAGTGCAAAAGGATGAGGAGCTGGGATCTTACAGCAACAGCATGAGGTGGCTGCTGGCCTTCCTTGCTGCTTTGGACAGGAAGGTCAAGGTCTTATAAATTAATTCCCCAGCCTGAGTTATGAGGAATCTGAGAATGATTTAGGCTGGAAGTGACCTCTGCAGGCCACCCCCTGAGAGCAGAGTGGTTCCCCCAGAGACAATGGACACTGTGTGTATGAAACTCTGCATGAGGTGGGCAGAGGATGCAAATAACTGAAAGGACCAGAGAAGCAGCAGCTTTCAAATGTTTCTTGCTCAGGAGAGCATTCAAGTGATGGACACAGCTGCCTTTTCAGGATCTGCTCATATGGCCTGTCCCATATGAATGGGACAAGAGACTCACTCCTCCATCAGGTCTTTTTCCTCAAACTTTTCTTCCATCAGCCAAATTAACAGCAAAAACAAAAAGTCCAAGCAGCACAACACACGAGGTGTGGGAAAGGTCAGGCAGTTTCTGTGCACAACTATTCCTAGACACCAAGGGGAGCTGTGTGTGCTTTCAGGACACCCGCTGGAACTGCTGGATGAAACGGGACTCAGCCCACCCTCAAAAACCTCTCTCCCTGAGCAAAGAGACCCCTCTGCTTTGTACTGGGCAGCTGGGTGCCCACCCCCTGTGTGACAGCCTGGCTGGTGCAAAATGCCTCCGGGAGATGCTGGGAAGCAGCTCCCAGGCGGATCAGGGGTGGGCTGTGCCTCCCACGCGCCAGCCTGGCTGTGTTCACACCTCTCCCGGCTCTGAGCTCCTCTCTCCCCGCAGCTGACTCAGCCCCTGTCTCTGCAGGGAGCCTGGGGGCGGCTGGACCGTGCCCGGGGCTCGGAGCCACCACCTCCCACAGGTGCCCAGCATCTGCTGGCAGCTCCAGCACCAAGAGCCAAGTGATGGCAGGAGAGGCAGCACAATGCAGGTCACAGCCAGGCAGGCAGGCTTACCTTCCTGTCCAGAAAGGAGGCGATCAGGCCGAAGTTCTTGGGATGCTGCATGAACCTAAAGGGGGAGAGGAAGAGGGTTACTGTGGGTGCTGGCTCTGACCCCCTCACAGCTGGGCTGCCATGCCCTGCAGCAAGGCCAGAGCAGCAAGGCCAGCTCCCAGAGGGACTCTAGGCTTTGAGAAAGTATTTGTCTGCTGCTCAGCTTCCCAGAAAGACAGGAACTTTAAATTTAGCCCAGTGGGGCTGGGCTGGTTGGGAGCTTCGATGTGCAGATGTTCATCATGGGGTGGGAGAGGGAAGGGGGACAGCAGTGCCAGAGAGCTGCTCATCACCCTGCTCGATCCCATGGCCACCTAAACCTGTACCAAGAGCAGGACAGGGCAGGCACACCTGGCCAAGGCCTCAGGATCTGGCAAGGAAAGGGTGAGGAATTGCCATCACACCTCACATCATGTCCATGGGTGGCCCCAGTGCTGAGCAGGACCCTAAACCCTGCTGGGCTATTGGGAGCAGCTGCAAAGGACAGGAAGGGAAACCCAAACCCCAGGAGGAAGCACAGAGCTGCCACACTGCTGAGTTGCTCAAGAGATCCCCAGTGGCACAGCAGCTCTGCTGAACGCTGCCTCGTGCCCAGCAAGTGGAGGAGCTGTCAGCAAGCTCATCCCTGGCTCTGGCAGCCCAGGAGGGCATACTGTCCCCACTAGCAGAGATGCCTCCTCCAACAAATCCCTGTGCCTAGCTGCTGTGGAAGCACTGAGGGCCAGCAAGCCCTTGGCAGAAGGTGCTGCTGCTGGCAGCACAGTTAACCAGTGCACTGCCAAAGCATGGAGAGCCTGGTGAAGGGTGACTTTGGGCCAGGAGAGGTGGCCACCAGCACAGGCTCTGCCCCAGGGAGCTGAGCAGCCAGGGTGAGCCACGTTCTGCACGTGCAGCTCTGCCAGCTCCCAGGAGCTGACAGCTCTGTGCCCTGGGGAAATGGATCAAAAGGTGGGAGAGCTGCGGTGTGGGTGTAACATGGGAAGGAGCTTCACATCTCCAGCCCTGCCAGTGATTCCCTTGGGGCAACTGGCTGAGCTCTCTCCCTGGCTAAGCTCTCTGCTTTTGCTGCTCTGTCCTAATGCCAAACTTGGATTCAAGGCACTGAGCTGAACTCAGAAAGGGCCTGACAAACTCCTGCCATGGCAGCAGGACATGGATTTTGTCACCCTCGTTGATGCCATTCTTGATGCAGAACTCCCACATGGTTCAGGTGGCACTGCAAGATCCCTGTCACCATAACTGGTCACAAGAACAAAAAAGAAACTAGAAGTGCTAGGGGGAACAAAAAAAAAGGATGAAAGCAAACCAGACAGGCTGCTCAGACAGCCCAGGATGAGGGCACGGAGCCAGAGCTGCCTCCTCACTCTGCACACAGCACAAACCCAGGGCTGACCATAGGACAGGGTTTTCAAGGCCATGTTATCAACAACGCTAAGACACTGTCAGGGGCAGTTCAGATAACAATCCACTCTTTTTCATGGGCCAGGCCATCTCCCCATAATGAGATGGATGCTGCATTCTCACACTGCCCAGCATGACACAGCCTCAATGCCTGAGCAACACCCTGCTCCTTCACCAGCAAACCACAGCTTCCCTGGGAGTAGGCCAGCAATGGGATCTCAATAGAGACCTGAAATCCTGCCCAGAAGCAAATCAAATCAGGTTCTCCCTCGTGGTTATGTTCTGACAGCTAAAATAGTTCAGACCTGGAGCTTGTCAGCCTTGCAGTGCCTGCCTGTTTACTCCAAGAGCCCCTGCCAACTGGGCTGAACAAAAGGTTGAGCCAGGTTTTCCTGGTCTCAGGAGGAGGCCAGCTCTAGGTCATGATCACAGATGACACAACTCCAGTTCACCTTAAAAACCCAGGCCAGAAGCTGCAGCACAGCAGGCAGCTTGGCTGCCAGCACGCCGGGCTGGGGGAGAGCTGGGGCAGGACTCCCTGCACCCTCCTTACAGCTCCTGAGTACCAATCTCTCAAAATGAGCTTTGTGAGAGCCCTGAAACCCTGCTGTATTTCTGCCTCGAGCTCTGCATCACCCACAGTGATGACACAGAATCCAGTGTGCACTGCAGGATGCACACACTGGGTGTGGATTCTTCCAGCCCCATTAGCCAGGCACAGCCCTGCCATTAAAGACCAAATAATTAGCCTTTACGTCATTTGTGGCAAGCCTTGCTGTTTGGAGTGGCACATTTTAAGGCTAATTAGCAATGAGGATTCTCCTCTATCAAAGGCTTGGAGCCGGTTTGCTTGTTTTGTTCTTTTTCGGTCCATCTCGGCAATTAATTATTTCAGCTGCCAACAGGAGTCCTGACGAGCAAGGGGAGGAGGAGGGATCCTGGACACAGAGGCTTCCAGCATGGCTGGTCATAGGCATGCTGGTAATCCATGGAGCCATCCCCTGATTGTCCAGAGGCCAGACTAAGTGGTGCTGCTGCTCAGGACAAAGTGGCCCTGGTGCATCCTTGTACCTCCACGTCCCTCAGTCCACAGCAGGGAGCACCAGCAGAGCTCATCCCACTGGAAGCTGAACTCCAGCTGTTTTCACAGACACTCACAGCACACTGGGGGCACCAAGGATACTCCAGTCCTCCATGCAAACACACCTGGGTCTCTGCTGGGCTATGGGATACAGGAGAGTCTGGAGCTGAGCACTCACATCTTGCCTGACAGCACAGTGGTACCCAGGGAAGGATCCAGTGACTCCCCAATTGATCTCACTTGATAGAGCCAAGCTGTTCTCAAGCACTGCTTGCAAACAGGAGAAAGCACCACAGCCAGAGCCTGCACGTGGCTGATGTGGGAATGCATCCATGGAAACAGCAGCCGGTGGCAAATCCTGCAGGATGGAGCACTGAGGAATAGGCACCAGCTGGAAGCTGCAGCCTGAGGGGGTCTACATAAAGGGCTTGGAAGTTGACAGCCCCAAAAATCCCCTGTGCCCAAAGGACAGCATGAAATCCAGAAAGGAAATGTGTATGGAATGTTGGGTTCCTTTAAACTGGCTGATACAACAGGGAATGCAAAAGCTGAACAACTTCCTGTTCTCACCCTGCCATGAGCCCAGCAAAGGGGCAGGAACACCCCAACCACACAGCAAGGCCTGAAGTTTCTGTGCAGAAGCATCACCCAGGTAACACAGCAACTCTGGATGTGTCCACGGGGGACACACTTCCCAAGCACTCGGGAAATTCACACCTCGGCGTGCTGGGGCTCCAGCTGCAGCCCCGCACGGATCCTGCCCACACTCCCCAGGGGCTGCACTCACTTTTCCCGGAAGGTCTCCTTCTCCTGCTCGCTCCACATGTTCATCACCTGCCGGTCCTTGTAGACCTTCATGGGGTCGTCCATGAGGCCGTTCATGTTGATGAATTTAATGCGCTGCTGGTCGGCATCGTAGAGCATGGGCGGGATGACGGCGAGCTGGCGCATCTGCTTCTCCAGGTTCTTTGGGGAAAAAGACAAAGAACAGTTGGTCAGCACCACGGGCCTGCAGGGACAGCAGGGGACAGATGTTGGAGAGGAAAAGGACAGGAGGAGGAACGGGGGAATTCAAACGCAAGCACTAGACAGCTTTATTGCCGGAGTAATTGGAAATTAAACGCTGAAAGAGGCTATCGCTGTCAGCCAGGAAACAATTAATCTTTCATTTTGGAATAAAAGGCTCCAAGATCCTGTGTGGAAATGTCTGACTTAAGTGAAACAGTTCCTGACCATGAGGAGAAATGAGTCAAAGCAGTGGTGGCACAGGGAATGCCGACCCCCTCCCCAGTTGTGAGGGAAGTGGGCTAGCTTTACAAAGCTTCCTGGAAGGGTGGGCCAAGGGAGACATCATGTTTCCCTTCCACAGGAATCCTGAATTGTTAAAGGAGGTTTCAAACATCACTGAAAAGGGGGTGTCATTCCTTACTGCAACACCTTGAGACATAATCTGATGCCTTTACTCCATCCTATGGAGCACAAAGTTCATCCAAAGCCTGAGCTGCAAAGCAGGACAGGACAGACTGGGCACACTGGTTTCCTTAAGTATTTGCAACAGAGAGGCCAATGTGATGTCTCACTTGTGCTGTCTTCTGCTCAAATGCCGGGACTGTCCCTTTGGCTGAGCTGCTGGAGATCCCCTGGCACAGGTCCACCCTGTGGGGATGAAGGGATGCTCTGGACACTCCTTTTCAACTGCACCTCCCTGCTCCTTCCAACCCTGTGGAAGAGCTGGAAGCTTTTAAGGTCTCCTCTGAGACAAGCAAAGCAGATTTGGGGCTCAGCAGGCGGTGTTCAGGGTGGAGTTTAGCAGCACACTGTGCAGGGGGATGGTGGTGATCAGCTAACATTCAACTTGGACAGCACCTCTACAGGGCTGTGAAACTTCCCTTTGCTTCCAAGATCCGTGTCCTCCACGTTGTCACCTTAACTGGCTAAGAGCAAAGTGCCTGGGATCCCACAGAGGGATCAGCCATGGCTCACAGGCAGCAAACATCCCAGCTATTGCTGGGCAATGGCTGCTCTCCCCTCCCAAACGTGATCCATTCACTGCAGCTCGCCTCCGTGCCAAGAGAGTGGAACCCTTGTGAAACCAGATCCAAATGAATTCGAGGTCATGGGGATGTTTCAAGATGAATGGAGCACTCCCAGAACATGTGGGCCAACTGGCTCACGTACAAACCATTCATTCCATAGGATTCCCCTGTGTCAAGCCACACAGCCCATTCAAAACAAAGTGGAACAGAAAAACCCCTCCACCCAGCAGTCTGGGTGCTGGCTAGCTTCCCTTCCCTTCCCTTCCCTTCCCTTCCACAGCCAGGAGGTGCTGCCCAGGATGAGCAGCATGCTGGGGTTTCAGGTCCCTAAGAGACAGCAAAATGCTGGCCACCAGCTCCATGTTTTGCTCTGGCAGAACCATTGCACAGCTCCATTACACCTCTCACATGGCTGGGAAGATGTTGATGTGTATTAAATAAACCTCTGACTTTGGATCCTGCCCACAAAGTGTGTTTGGCATCATGGCAACCTCCCCAACCTCAGCAGGACCTAAAGCTAGGGGGATTTGGCATAGGACTTCACTGTGTGACCTGGCAGTCCTGTCTTGGCTTCCTCAGAGAAGACAGAGGGAGGGGTGAAGAGGAGGAGAAAGGAGAAGCTGGTCTCACCTCTTGTTCTGAGAGCCCGTCGATGATTTCGGACACCTCGTGCTCGCTGCGTGCGGCTGACATGGAGAGCCCGCCACTGCCCCTCTGTCCTACCCTGCTGGGAAAGGGCAGCCACACACTCAGGCACTGATGCTCCACTTCATAACCACGTTCAAGACCATTCTGACCTTAACAGCCACATGCCCACCTTCCACCACCCAGGCCACTCCCTCCCACACTGTGGGAATGGCGCCTGTGTTTAGGGCTCGCAGGTCAAGAGCCTCAAACCACTTTCCTTACCTGTGTCAACTTCCTGAATTGCTAGAACACAAGGAATTTCATGCCCAACCACACTCTCCCCCACATTTTCTCCTGTTCCACCACAGCAGTGGCACAAAGGTGTTGGTGTTAGCACTGTGCCACCATATCTGGTTTGCAGATGCTGTGGAAGTTTTAAATCAAGCCATCCATTGACATCTTTCCCCTAGAGCAACAGCCACACTTCTTACAACTTTTCTTATTAAGAAGGTAAAAATTAAAGCATTTCTCAGTACCATTTCTCCCTTTCACTTTATTTCTCAGTACCACTTCTCCCTGTCTCTTTCAGACAAAATAAAGCCATCAGTCAGGAGGTTTGAACCCACCCAGTTTTAGTGGGGCACAAGGATAGGATGCTGGCAGAAGGGTTTGGGTTTTCTGCATATCAGGTGACCCCAGGCAAGATGCCAGGGCTCAAATGGGAAGGACAGGGAGTTTTCAGCAAAAAGGGTGGAGATCATGAAGTTGTGTCTCCTCCTGGCAGAAAACAACATGACCTCAATTGCACTTCCAATGAGGAGAGGAAAATGGACAAAGGGTGGGACAGACAGGGGACATCCCTTCCAGTGATGGAATTTCACTCCCTTCATATTGTCTGTGGTCATTCCAATAACCTCTGCAGATGTTTCTGCTCCCACCAAAGCATGTGCTTGTATTAAATCACCAACATGACCAAATGCACCTGCAAGTTTTGTACATCTTAATCTGGGCACACCAGTAAGGCAGGAATTAGTGCTGTCCCAGCCAGCTGGAGCACAAGGGAGCTACCCCTGGTCAGCTGGGAGATCAGCAGGAGAGGTGAGACAGACAAACTGACATTCCTGACATTTCTGCTCCTTTTGGCTCTGCCTTGAGCCACCCTGGGGAAAAAGCAGCAAGACTCATGTCTGCTGGCTTCTGCCTCGGACTGGAGAGGGAGAAAAGGAACCGAGAGCCACCCCAGCCCACTCCTCCCACCAACAAATCCCACACCCATTCCCAAAGAAAAAAGAAAGGCTGTCTGATACCAGCTCAGCCCCTTCCTACCGCTTCTCCTCTAACCTCTGCATGCGCTCTTGCAGCTCGCGTTGCTTCCGGATCTCCGGGAATTGCTTCTCATAGTATTCCCGCACTTTGCTCTCCTTGGCACGGCGCCGGGGGTTATTTTCAATGCGCTCCACTTTTTTTTCCCAGGCCTCCATCAGCTGGTCATAGCGCTGGCAAAACTTCTGTTCCTGAAAGGGCAGAGGGAGAGAGGGAGCTCGGAGATGTGCCTGGGAAGGGCAGCTCCTCCAGGCCTGGCTCTCGATGGCTGCTCAGGCTGAGCATGAGTCATGTTGCTTCAAGAAATACAATTTATTAGGACGTGGACATGCTCCAGGGCCTGGGACCAACCCAAGGGTGAATTCTCAAAACAGGCCATCAGGCACCCTCAGGCTCTTTCCTTCCAGACCCAACATGTTTGGTGGAACCAGGACTCTCACCCAGAGTTGCTTCTGCTTGAGCATCCTCTGGCCCACCTTGGTGCTTGATTCAGCAGCCAAAGGTCCTGTTCTGGGGAGGGAGCATCATCAGTGATGATGCCCAGCCTCAGCTGAAAGCAGCTAGGGGACCAGAGGGCTTTTAGGGTTTCAGTTTGTGTCGGACAAATGCCTTCCAAGCCCCAAATCAGGAAGTGAAAGCAGATGTTGCTCTAATGGCAAACCCCAGGTCACTCCTGACCCTTACACTGCTTTCCAGAATGGGTGGCTCAGCAACAGCACACTCAGCACCACAACAGCGACACAGGAAATCCAGATTTCAAAGAAATAAACTCATCTCTTGCCACCATTGCCCTATGACCAGAAGTCTGAGGCTGCACGACTTCCCAGATGCACTTTGCTCTCACCCCATTTGCTCTTGGCCATAAAGAAAAATTGGGAGAGGTAAAAAAACCCCAACCCAATGGAAATACACAGCAATCTGCAGCCCATGTCACACCAATCCTAGCACATGGGTTTGGTTTGTCCATCCTGGACCTGGCAATAATCCAAGAACAGCAACACATCTTTGATCTCCTCGGCCTTTTGGAGGCACCTCAACAATAATGCGAGGCAGACAGAGCACCACAAGTCCTAGAGCTGAACCAGATTAACACTTTCCCTGCAAATAAATCAATTCCCACTTGCATTCCTGGAGCCAGAGACTGTCCTGCCCTGCATGGAGGCACAGGAGGCGTTTGGGTTTCATCAGGAGCTGAAGGAAACAGCCATAAGATAAAAACAAGGAAGGAGAACAGAAATGAAAATGCCCTAAAAGCCCACATGGGGTATCTCACACTTTGGGCGAGGAGCTGCAGGTAACACCAACAGCCTGCGGCAGCTTGGCAAAATCACAGCTGCTGCGTTTTCACCTCTCCCAAAGCAAAGCCATCAGCCCCCTGAAAACGAGAGCTCCCACCCTGCCAGCAAATCTGCTACATCCTCCTGCTTTCAGAGCATCACATTTGGGAAGAAGCTAAAAATACCCCATGAAGTTGATGAAACTGGTGCCCGGTGCTGCCAGCCTGCGGCACGGCCGGGAGAGAGCCCAGCACGAGGGCTCGGTCTGGTGAGAAGCCCTGAGGCTCCCAAAGGTTTGTCATTCCCAGTGGGAATGAGCCAATGCTGGGTCCCACACTGCCACCACCCCAGCAGAGCCACCTGGCAAGGCCCTGGCTGCTTCACAGCCAGCAGGGTGGCTCTTTTTCCTCCTTTTCTTCCACTCCTTGGAACAACTTGATGAAAGCGTTATCCAGAATTCCTCTTTTAAGAAACTGGCATTTGAAGATGGAAAGAGCATCATCAACGTCACGCTGCTGATTCCTCAGCAGCTCTCAGCCTGGCAGCAGTACCAAAGCTTCCCCCTTGCCCAGCTCTGCCCTCCAGAGCACAGCTTCATAATGGACCAGCTGAGCATTTCCTTAACTCCCCACCACGCAAACTTCAAACCCCACTACAGCTGGGCTGGGCTGCAGCATCCTCATCCAGTGCTTTTTGTTCCAGCTGGGACACAGGCTCCCTGCAATCTCCTGCATCCTTCAAAAGCCAAGACTACAGGCACCTTACAGCACTGTGAGCTCCTCAGATCATCACAGCTCCAGCACCAGGAGAAGCTCCTGGTCAGGCACTTCAGGAACAGAAGCATCTATTCCTTCTCAAGGCTTCTTCTGGGCACCCCTAAGTATGTCCATCCCTGAGCAACCATCTGTGGTGGCTTTTAGCATGGGTGCCCCCTGTGCTCCCGTCCCCATCAGCCTCTCAATCACAGCAGTAAGTGAATGCGATCCAAATCGGACCTGACGTGTATCTAAAAATGGATGAATAGTAACGCTGCCGTAGCAGCTGAAGGCAGCTTGTGGGCTGTGCCAAGCCCGAGCCCTCCTGCAGCCCACGCTCTCACAGCTCCAGGGAACAGAGCAGCTCTCTGGAGGGAGGAGAAGAGCGAAGGTGACAGGAGGAACTGGTCCAATTCCTCTGCAAGCCCCGTGGTTTTCTTCCCTTGGCTGATGGAGGCAAACCTCTCATACCCAGAACAGCTCCCTGCACCATTCCCTCTCTGCATCATCACCCCCATGGCAATTAAATGTCTTGTGCTGTCTGACCTCAGTGGAGACAGGAGGAATCCTGTGGATCCTCTGGGATGGGGCTCTCGGGGCTGGACCCTGCAGTGACCGAGCTCTGACCCTGCTCCAGCCAGCCCCAGGCAGCAACAATACCCCAGAAAGTAAAAGAGCCAGAAAGAAACGCTGGCATGTGGATGGGCTTTGCTAAAAATAGGGTCTGCTACAAAATAGGCAGAAAAATAGCTAAGCATACCCATTTTGCAAACAGAATCAGCAAATGTATTCACTTTGCAAATTCAGCAACCGTATGTTGCCTATTTTGTAGAATAGGCAAAATGCTTCCCTAAACTGAAAAATCCCCTTTCAAGGACACTGAATAAACTGGCTGGCAGAAATTCACCTATTTTGCATGACAGGCGACTTTACTGCAAGTCGTATTTTAGGAACTGTGCTCTTGCAGCCTAATTAAACCTTTTCCCCCAGCTCCTTGATATTCACACAGAGCAACTCACTCCAGGTTTAGCACAGTAACCAGCCATTTCCACCAGAAAGCAGTTCCCAGGCACTTCCCTCCTGCTTCCAACAAAACCACATGATGCTTTGCAATTCCTTTTTTGAGGAAGGGAATATTGACCCACTTCCCACCATGCAGAAGTCCCCAGCTGCAGGAGGAGAGATGCCCAGAACTGCCCTGCCACATCCTGATGGAGTTGTAAACCCTGTAGCCCCTTGCCCTGGGAGAAGCTTTATCATGGAAAAATCTAAATTAACACATATTTGGACACAAATGGGACACATAACTACTCCTTGGGAATGCAAGGTCTGTGGCTTTTGGAATACTGGTAGAAATAAGGGGCAAAAAAGCAAAACATGAGGAAGGAAAATAATTATTCAAAATAGATTAGAAAATAATGTGATATCTGCCTCAGAAATGTATGCATTGGAAGTTACTTTTAAAGGGACAGCCTTCAAACCACTTCCCAGGCTTGTTATTTGAATTTTTCCAACAATTCTTCCCAGTTTTGGCACTTCTGTCCAAAACCAGCTCTTAAGCCACTGAGAAAACCTGCACCATTGCCAAGGCAAGACACTAACACTGGCTCTAGAGCCTGCCCCAGGACAGAGACAACGAGTCAGGACACAATATTTACAGACAGTATTTACACCTTCCTCATGAAACGTGAAGCCCTGTGAGTTGAATCACCCATCAGCGAAAGACTGCAAAATCCACCTTCCTGGTGGGAGCCACTGGCTGTTCTGGCATTTCCTCTTCTGTGCTGGCTTTGCCTTCCAGCCCCTGCTGGGAATGACTGCGACTGTCAGCACCGAAAATGTACAAATTCTGTGAAACCCACTTGAACTTTCTCCTCTAAAAACTGCAGACTTTGCAACAAAGGCCTTTGAAGCCTCATAACCAGCCCTGCCTTGCCCCTTACCCAACCAAGACCTGTGTCCTTAAAGATCACTGAAACTCTCTCGCAGGCAACGCTGCCTAGAAACAAACTGGTGCAGAGCTTGAATGTTTGTTTTGTTTTTTTTTTTAACCACAAATTCCTAGAACATTGCTCTGTGGTCAGCTGGAAGGAGGCAGAGCAGCCTTCAGACCATTTACCAGAAGCAGAGTCAGCTTGTTTCACACCTCTCCTAGGGTTCAATTACTCACAAAATAGACATTAATGCTGTGAATAGGCAGATTTTTGAGATCAATGATGGGCTCTGCTGTGATTAAGCCAGCCCCACGTGTTTGCTCTGTGGGAGGCACTTGCAGAGGGAGGTGCTGCCTGCAGCAGGCTCGGGGACCTCTCCTTCACATGTTATTTAAAGCAGGAGAGATTCCACAGTAATGCAACAGGCAAAGTACAGATTACCAGCACCTCTCTGCTGGAAATCATCCTTTTCTTTCTCACATAATAAATTACACTGGTTTATACATACAAAATAAGGTCTAAGGGAATCACTTACCCACTGTTTGCGTGCATGATTTCTCCTCTTAAAGTATAAAATTAACTTTTTCCGCATTGCCTGGTTTCTGTAAGGAGAGAAAAAAAGGATGAGAGCTGATTAACGAGGCAGCTAAAATACCCAGCCTGGCTTTCCCCCCTCCCAAAAGAGTGTGCAGCACAGTTTCCACCTTAACTTGGAATTGCATCAACTTGAGAACAGCAAATGCTCTTATCTCAGACCTCGAGCCAGCTTAGAGAAAGACCAACAAACCCTCTGAGACCAGGAACTTCACCCACATCTGTTGGTAAACCAGGACTAAAGTTGAGAACTAAATTAATAAAGTCCCACTGCAAACCTTCCCCGTGTTCTCAGCACCACAAGCTCTGCACCTACCAATGGGACAAGGCTGAAATTCATTAATTTCACGCTGTTTTGCAAAACCCCAGTGGGTGCCCAAGAGCTGGGGGACTCAGGCCAAGCTCTGTATGGCAGGAGGTGGCACCCCCTGAGCACCTCAGGTCAGCCCAGGTCAGCAGGGATGGGGATGCCAGTGCACACACGTTCACCCCTGGGCTCTGAGGCACTGATAAGGAGGCAGGATCACAGCAGGGCTTGCAGCACTGACCTCTTGCTTCCTCGGAGCCTGCCCAACAAAGCTGCAAACAGCCAGCCAGGAGAGTTCAGCCACTTGCAGAATTAGGAGCTCAAGGGGGAAACTGGCCACCACAACCCCAACCACCCCAGCGTCTGCCCAGACACTCCCTCACTTTCTTCTTCTTTCTACTTTCTAAAGGCAGCAGGAAACAACTGCTCAAAGAGAAGCAGCACAGGAGCAGAATAGAGCTGAAAAGGCTTCAGGAGCTCCCAGAGCCTGCATGAGCCCTAGAGCTGAGCTCCTGTGGTTATTCCTGTTGCTAATATTCACAGCAATAAAATCTCTAGGTAAAAGGTAGAGACCAGAGGCAAAGGAGTTTCCTTAAGTCTTTTATCCCGATTAAAGGCAGACTTGCAGTGTGTAATTACTGATCAGGAGCTTAGCAGTCTCATGTAGGCATGTTCTGTGGGATTTAGCTGAATGAAGAGACACCCTTGCTGCTTCCTCATTCCCCTCCTGTGTGGCTAGCAGGAAGGGAAAAGCCACCCTCCTGCCCTTGTAAATCCCTCAACATCATTACCAGCTAACGGGATTGTTTGGGAAGGGGCAGAGGGCCCAGCTCACTTAGAGCTGAGGGCAGTCCTGGCTAAGTTTAGGAATGGAGAACATGGCAGAAAGCATCAACATTTTTCCCTTTTTAAACTCTCTTCCTGCTGAACCATGCATGGGCACTCACAGGAACCACAGCCATCCCAGAGCAAGCACTGCCCTGGGAGCCACAGGTCCCTATCCAACATTTGTTAGTCAGCCCCAGCTCCTCCCATGCTCCTGCATCCCTTCCCATCACACACAGTGAGCTTTTCTCAGCGGCCCCAGCACTGTGTGATGCCTCAGTGGGCAGCAAACCCTCCTGCAGAGGGTCACACACATTTCCTTCCAAGGCTTCAGCTCCTTGTGAGGGTCACTGTGCCCAACAAACACATTTCTGTTGTTGGTTTATTCCTAATTCTAATAGAAGCTCTAACACAAGGAAACCTCTGGGGTAGTGCAAATGATGAGCATGTGTGGGATGGTCCCCAACACAGGGTCATGGATTGCTCCTTGGGGCCAGCCCAGCTAAATCAATCACTCAATCAATCAATCAATCAATCAATCAATCAATCCATCCCTGCCCTCCCCATCCAGGAGCAATGCAGGGCTTTGTTACAGCACTGTTGCTGGATGTGCTGCACAAGTTCTTAGAAAACAGGAGAGCAAGTGAAGGAAATCAGCAGCTCTTATGCAGCTGATGGGTTGCCTTGAGTTGTGCATCATGGCTGACCTTGAAAATGCGAATACAGGCAAAAGCTTAATGGCTCTGCAGCTGCAAAAATCAGGAATGCCTTGAAAGCCAGCGTATGTTTACCACCACCAAGGCTCAAGTAATCAAAGAGTGAAAGGATCAAAACAACAACAAACCCCCTTCATGCCCTGAATATTTCTGCCACTTTATCTTTTTGTTTTGTTTTGCTTTGTTTTTTTTGCATAAGGTCAACCTTTCAAAGGTTAATACAATCTCGGTAAATATAAATAGGCTTCACAGTTTATCTTGCTACATGTTCTGCTGTTACTTAGAAACCGTTTGCAGTGAGGTTAATTCGGGCCACGTGTCTCCCCAGCACACGCTGTGCTCCCTGGGCAAACCATGGAGCTGAGCACAACCTGTGCACAGGAGGGGAAGGTGAGGGATGTCTGCTGGGATCCAGGCATGGAAATACCCACTGTGGAGTGGCACATGGCAAAGGCTGCTCCTGCAAGGTGCCAGCCTTCCTCCCTTCTCCTCCTCCCCTACCTGAGTCCTGTGGTTTTCTGGGGCACGAGGGAAGCGTCAGGGATGGAGACCTGAGTGCACAGGGGTGAAGAAATCAGGCAGCTCCCAGGCAGGAGGAATGGGTGTTCCTTAGATAAAGCAACAGTGACTCTTGTGGGCAGTTTAAAGTATTGCTGGGCTGGCAGGTCACAGCATGCCAGGTGGGGAGGGCATGAGAGCTCCCTGCTTTATCCCCAGCAGTGTCCTCAAGGACTGGGCAGGCTGGGATGGACACAGAGCCCCTAACAGGGGTTTGGAGGCTGACAGATGGCACATCCCCATCCTTGGGTGGAGGCCATCTCCATTCCTGACTTCCCAGTGTTGCAGAACTCTCCCCCTGCCCCAGTGCCCTGAGTGAGCCCCACACAGGAACACAATTCTCAGAGCCAGTCTCCAAAACTGCCCAGTGAAACCCATCTCCCACCCCAAGCCAAGCAAAGCCAGCCCTGTGGGAGCGGCTGCTTCCACCTTCACGGCCTTGGCCCAAGGTTGCTTTTGTTTTATGTCTTTCACAATGGAGCCAGTCAAGGAGAGAACCTGTAACTCTGACTTTTGAGTTCCTTGGCACAGGTCCACAGGAAGGACTTGGCCAGGATCCTTCCGGAGGCTGCGATATCAGAAGGATGTGGGTGCACACATGCGTGTCGGTGCTGTGTGTACCCACGCTGCCAAAGCCCTGGGATAAGGCTCCCAAAGGACACAAAGAGCTGATGCACAGCAGCACACCTGGCCAAGCCTGTGGAGACCTTCAACCGGTGCAAGATGAGATGAAAGGAAGTTTGCTATTTGAGCAAAACTAATCAGGGGTATTTAATTACACAGGAGCGTCTTTCATCAGCCAGAGCAAACAAAGTAGGGACCAGACTGCAAAGAGCCATGGGAAGGAGGCAGAGAGCAGCTGGCAAAGCCATTGTGCTGCAAGATGGATCACACAGGCAAGGGCAGGAAACCAAGGAAGCTCCAGCCAAATAAAGCACAGGGAGAGGAGAGAGAGATCTGCAAACCAGGAGACCTGAGAGCACAGCAGGAATGCTCCAAGGTGAAACCAGCCTAGAGGGGATGGAGACCACACCAGTTCTGTCCTCCCCCTGCCATGCCTGCTCCTGTGCAAGGCTGCTGCCAGGACCCCAGGCTGCAGCTCGGGGCAGTCACTGATTCCCTGCAGGCAGGGCAGGGAGCAGCTCACCCTGTTCACAGGTCACTGCACTCATTCCCTGCCTGGCTCTGGAATGGCTGGAGCACACAGCTCCAGCTGCTAACACACTGTAACCTACTAACCCCAAGGCAGGGCACGCTTCTGGAATGCCAGCTGTTCAGAGCAGCTCCTTGCAATATTTAGAAACGCTTTCTGGGGAAGAAAAGCCAAGCAGATTTTTAGTTATTTACCCCAGAGCCCTTGGGCACTGGGATGGACTAAACCCCCAGCAGCACCAGTGCCTCTGAGGGTGAAGTGGCAGAGGTTTCTAACTCTGCTTGTACTATCAGGCAGGCTGTTGGTGCCCAGAAACACCTCTGCCTTGCCCTGAAGCCCAAGTGTTGCAAGACAGTCCCCCCCAAACCAGTATTGGCTTTTTACTGGCAAGAGGAAGGAGCAGAAGGTAGCAGTGTGTGTCTCCATCATTTAGTAATTCATCACTAGGTAATCTGCTGCCTTGGTGCATGCCAACAGAGAATAAAAGAGATGAGAAACCTTGAATGGGATGAGCAGGGAGCTGCTAGGTGAATTTCTAATGAGGAAAATGTCTACAAGCACTAATAAAAAGACCTGAAAGAGAATGCATTAGTAATGACAGGGCTTGAAAGAACATTTGTGTTACATGTCAGGCTTCAACTATGAATTTAGAGGCAATCCAGTGCTACTAAATCCCCTAAACAACAAGTAATGAAAAGATGACTTAAATTTCCCAATGTGACAAGTGATTTGGAAAGCCACAGTTTGAGATTTTCAGAAGACAGATGTTCTGCTCTTTTGGGGGGGGTGGGGGGCACTTAGAAAACAACAAAAGATTCAGAAGCCCTGAAACCTCTCTGAAAATCCTGACTTCAGATTTTGATTCTGCAGATTTCCTGCCCTCTCCCCAAGAAGCTCTCAGCTGCAGACAGCAACCCAGATGTGCAAATATTAACAGTGCACTCAGCTCTGCTGCTGCTGGATCTGGGCACATGAGAAAACCCAAATCACACCAAGCTCTCCATCTGGTTTAAATGTACATTCAGAGAGCTTCTCCAACACCTCCCTAAGCATCTTGAGGGGGCACAGCCTGGTTTCACCCTAACAGTCCTGAATCTAAGTGTAAAACAAGGAGAAGTTCTTGAAGGGCAGGCTTAAAGCAAACCCTGTGAACCCCTTCTATGCACTTACCCTGGGCTATTCACTTTGCTTTTTGTCTGCTTTTTGTCTGCTTTTTCAAGGCTCGGGGAAGCTCACATTTTGCTTACAAGTCTCACAGAATATGATTGCAAGATGCCTGCTTTGGGAAAGGGGGGAGGAGAGTCCTGCCGGGCTGTTTCTCATGGCTGACCGAGCAGGAATCTCCTGCCGTAGAGACGAAGGCCCCCTTGGAGAATATCTCTTCAGACAGACAGCAGGTAATTGATCCTGCTCATGTGAACAACATCTTGTCATTTTTCAAACACTTGGAGGAAAGAAGGTTAATATCCTTGGAGCTGGAGTCTGGGGAATACGCAGAGTCACTACAGTGGCAGGGTGGGAAGGGCAGCTCTCATCCTTGTACAACCAGCTGGCAAAGCACTGAAATAAAGACCTTGACCAGAGGCACTGGTGCTTCACTGGTGCACCAGCATATTCTGCATTTGTTGTATTTCATCAAAACGTAGAAAAAGAGTTTTTGTAGCCTCCTCAACTGATGCAGAATCACTTCAGTGGTTTCCAGCTGTGCTCAGGGATGTGATGCATCTTGAAGAAACTTTTCAGTCTGTTGCAAAGCCAAAAAATTCTCACTCTGAGAAACAGCAAGGGCCAAGCCAGCCACAGGGGCAAAGCTCACCCCATCCCTATGAAATGAGGGCACTAAATGCCATCTTGCCCTCCTCTTTCTTGATGAGTGAGTGGCAGAGCCCTTCTCTCCAACAACGCAGATATTTCAAACAGAAAGGACACAGTCCCATCAAAGGTAGGTCAAGCCTTTGGAACAAACCACTCAAGGGTGCCTTGGATCCCGCAGCAGATGTAGCATACAAAATTAACCATGTTTGCTTGAAGCCTGCACTCACAGGTGAACCAAAGGGACCGTGCAGACGAGGAACAGAGCACAGCCAGGCAGCTAAATAGGACTTAAAAGCTTTTGAAGCTGCAAACACTGGAATGAACTGGGGCATGAAATTAATTTTAACTGTACTGAATAGGAGACAGGCCATAAAACTCCATGAATATAAGAGACCGGTAACATTTTAGTAAGAGTAGAAATTCTCCCGGTAAGTCCCCAGTCAGCTCTATTAGCATACGTGACTCATCCCAGCTGAACAGCAAAGCAAACAAGAAGGGAGAATTAAATGAGTGTTGCAAGGCAGAGAGTATAGCTGTGGAGAAATCGAGGAATCCTGGCTTTCTGATATTCAAATGCCTTCTCACTGACACTTGCAAACATTCAGCTGTGAATAAAAAATTCACACTAAGAAGCGTTTAAAAACAACAACAAAAAGCTATAAAAGGTATTTGTGACAATAACAGCCAGGCCATCTTGTGCCCATGAGGCTCCAAACCAGCTTCACATGGGGGCAGTTTCCACTTGGCACAACACAGCCAGGATGCAGTGAGGATTTGTGGACGGAATCACAACCCAGATGATTTTCCAGCAATCTGCCAAAAGGCTTTTTCATCATGGCTAAATCTGCATGGGGTGAAGGCTGTTCTGGAAAATCTGCATCCAATTACACCTTGGCAGAATATAACCTGTGCTGTCCTGGCAGCTGTCCTGATGCTCTAATGCATCTGGCTGGTGTCTCCCAGCACCCTGAGGATTTACTCCATCTTCTATGGAAACAGCCACCTCCAGGCAATGGAGCAGAAGCTGCTCTTTTGGAGCAGTAAACATATTAAGAGCAAGGAAAAGACAAAAAATATCTTCAAATTCAGCTTCTGGAAAAGCTGTAGATCAGATGTGAACATCCAAGCGTAACTTGGTCAAAACAGAGAAGTCTAATATCTTTTGCTCTTGGTCAAAGGACTTTGAATCATTTGCTTGGAAAAATCACCAAAATCTTGATTTCCTATCTGCCTCCCAAGCAACAAAATGCCCTTTAATGTGCAGCATGGATGGAGAGATGGGAGAAAAGACACACCAATTTCTCTGCATGTCCACCAACAAGAAGCAAAGTGCAGACCAGACCCAAGGAGCTCCAAGACAGACCCACGGCCAAAACCTGCCAGCATCTGGAGCCCAGATCGCTCAGGGGCCTTTCACTGACCCAGATCTGTAACTGTGCTGGGCTGGCAGCAATAACCAGCTGAAGGCAGCTAATTGCCAGGTTTCTGGAAGGAAGAGATGCAGGCTTTTCATTAAAATGTGTGGTTTCCTTCCCGTATTTTTGCAGCATTAATCACAGTGAACATTAACCCCAAGCCTGCCTGTTCCAGCCTCTCCTTGGTCTGTCACTGCCACCACTACAACCACATGGGGATTGTCACTGTGTGGGGTGGGGTAACCCTGCAGATGCCTACAGAGGCAGGGATGGAGGGGAGCACCTGCTCTGCTGGCTGCTTTGAGGGGGTTTCACCTCTTACAAAAGTTTTACTCCTGACCTGCGCACTCAGCTCCCTCTTGTTTGCGCCCATCTTTCAGGCAGCAGCCCAGGACAGGAAATGGTTTAAATCACAGGAAAATGTGATCACAAACCCACAGATATTGGCAAGGGACTGGAGAGTGGGTGAAGTATCTGAATCTACTTTTAACTCCTTCTTTCAAGGACACTACTAGTGATCAACTTCAAATTACCACCCTCAGCATCTGCAATGGGATGGGTGTAGGGCCCTTCAAGGCAAGAGAGGGTCCCCAAGAGCTGGTGACTTCCACACCCCATCAGAGCTGGGAGTGAGACACAAAAAACAATGCAGAGAGCACATCCTTGGGCCACACAGGATGGTTTATCAATCATCAGCCCCCTGAACTGACAGGGACTCCTGAGCCCTGTGGGAGCCCAGGGGCTGGGGGTGATGCTGTGTTTGAATGTTTTGCAGGGAGTGCATTGGTGGGGTGACACAGGAAGCTTTGGGTGGAGCAGGAATGGAGCGAGCAGTGGGGTCACACCACCAAACCCTCCTCCCTGCAGCCCTTGGGGACAGAGAGCCCCTAAACATTGCCACCTCCTACCATGCTCCCCTAGAGCAAAGATACAGGAACTCTTCCCTTATAAACCCCCGGGATCAATTAACATACCGCTGAAAAGCAAGAGATTATTAACTTTTGTTAATAGATTATTAAGATGATTATCACCAGCTGACCGAGCTGGTACCAAAATAGACACGCTGCAGGCAGCTCAGAGCAATCATCAGTTCATTCAAGGCAGATAAAAAGTTTCAGCTCTGGTTTGACTATTTAAATTTCCAACAATAATCACAATTATCGCTATTCTCATTATCTGTTATAGTTCTTCTATGTTCAGGAAGTCACTGTGGTTATTAAACACATGCTGATGATTAAATCATGTATTGAGGTGATAAGTCAAATTAGATGATTGCTAAGTCTCAGTAAGTATCTTTGAAATAACCAGTTGTTATTAGACATTCAAGAGGTCCTTCATGAAAATCTAATTGTAATTGCAACTTTTCATTTTACCTCATCTTTCTTGCATGCAAACACACACACACAGAGGCAGCTGATTTCATATTTCAGTACGGGTGAAACACAGAAGAAAGCACTTAAGGTAAGTGTTGTCTGGGAAAATATCAAGGACCCACATCCACCCCACCCAGAGAAAATCAAACAGCACCTTCAGCATCCACCTTAAGCTACAGCTCCTGCCTGCTGAGCTCCTGGAGCTGGTTTGAGCTTCAGGCACCCGGAGCAGCTCTAACAGGATGCTCACAATTCCTCAGCAGCTTTAATTGGGGTCTGAGAGCAAGCTGGCACCCCTCCTGCTCCAGTCTACTGCCCAACCTGACATTTAAAACAGCTTTATTGCCACATACTTACATTTTAATGTTCTCATGGTACTGCCTGGTGTCTGAAGGCTGGTTGTATAATGGCTGAAATAAATAAGAGAAGCGAAGGCATAAATGGTACGGTCTGACATTTAGAAACTCAAAGCCCTTAAACCCCGAGCCCCCAGCCCTGCTCCCGGCCGTACTGGAGGGTGCTGGCTCCCGGCAGAGCCCCGGTGCATCCCGGCTCAGCCCGTGGGAGGGCAGGCAGAGCCCGAGAGAGCTGGCTCGGAACAGAAGGAGCTCGGATAAACACGGCACGGCGAGGACGTGGCTGTTATTCAGCGATTAAAAAACGCACTGCGCCTCGGAACATACGACACGGGGGAGGCGAGGGGAAAGCGGGGCTCGGGGAGCGGCACAGACAGTCTGGGAGCTCACAGTTGTTATGTCTACGTGGTAAAAGCCTGCCTGAGCCCTCCCAGGGAGCCAGGCACAGGCACTGCAGGCAGGACACGTGTCTGCCCCTGGGGTTTCCAGCATTGCCAGGTCCCCAGGTTTGTCACTGCAGGCCCCCAGCAGCCCTGAGTGCAGCGATGCTCAGGAGGGGCAGCTGGGCTCCAGCAGACAAGTGTTTCCCCAGGGTTGGTCTGTGCCCCACAGCCTCAGTGGAGATAGGGCAGGGGCCTCCGTGGGGAGTCAGGAGAGTTGGATCCATCCTTGGTCACTGCCCCGCTAGCTCTGCCTTCCCAGGGATTTACCCTTGGGAATCTGGAGCATCCCACCCCTGGAAGACAGAGATGCCACAGAGACCAGGCTCGATCCCACCCATTGTAATTAACAGCTCAGCACACACTCCAGGGGCTGCCCCCAGTTGTGTCCACACCAGCAGGCTGACAGGGTGCTCAGGATTAAGCCCTTCAACACTTCTATTCATTGTCTTAAGCTGCTGTGAACATGTCCAAGACTAGGGTAACCAAAAGCTTGCCATAGCCCAACCACTGCCAGCGACCATCACCTAAAGAGCACAGCTCAGGTCTAACCACAAAAACATCACCAAGTACTCAAGCAGTTCATCCACAAACCTTCCCCAAACCAGCTGTGAGCATCTAACATCTGTGACCAACAGAGGCAGAGGGATGTGATGGCCTGGATAAAGGCAGCATCCTGACCATGGATACACACACCTGTGGTCAATACAGCTGAGGCTGTGCTCTGGATCTACCTGATCTCATCTCGGATTAAACACAGGAAAAGAGCGAAACATGTGAAGAGCATCTGCTCAACCAGGTGAGCAGCACTGGGGGCAACAGGACCTGTAAAGAAAGATGGGTCCTTTTTCCCTCCAGTCTGAGTAAGGTGCTACTCCCACATCCTCTGTGGTATCTCCCTATCACCATCACAGGTGCTTGGCACAGAAGCTTGTTTTTCCACACAGCCTGTTTCTACTTCTCTGTAAAACACAGATTCTGCTTCACCACTCTGCTGCCACACAGGACAGCCACATCAATCCACACAGAATGAAGAGGGGCTGTAGCTCTCCCTGCTCCATCACTGCTCACCAGCAGGTCATCAGCTTCTCTTTCTGGCTGCCCTTGGACGTGCCCCTCTTCTCTGTGAAAGCACATTTAATCCCCAGGCAGAAGGGGCACGCAGAGGCATGTAATCCCCAGGCAGGCAGGCAGGCAGGCAGGCAGGCACAGGGAGACGAACTGCAGTGCTCCAGGAGGAGTACAGCACCCAGGTTACCTGGGGAGGGGGTGACAGGCTGCAAGTCTGCCAGGAGACACCTGGCCACCCTGTGCTGGCACAGAACCAGGGCAGATTAGAGGAATGAGCAGCTCCTCATGAAGACATTCTCAGTAGTATCCCTTCCCCAGGGGTGTATCTATCCTGAATCCTTTCAGATCTGCTGGTTCCACTCCAGGCTCAGAGCTGGCTGTGCACTTCACGCTTGGAAAGCTCAGAGGAACACAGACATCCGTCTCATCACGTAGCTCCAGAGGCAGGTCTGCACCACAGACAGGAGAAACAGAGCCACAGCTCCAGAGCATCACATCCTCACTCACCCTGGAAAGCTGGGAGGCCTTGACCAGTGACTGTCTTTTGGAAGAGGAGTGCAGGAACTGGAAATACTGAGAAGTGTCTCTCTTCCCTCCTTGCTCATAAATATCAAAGCAAAGAAGCTTGCATGTTGCAGGTCACAGAGACCTTCCTTCCTGGGAGAAGCAGTGGAATTGACATTTTGGTTTGGAGCTGGGTTAGAAAATGCTCACGTGCACATGGACATCACAGATGCCCTGATGCCAAGCTGCTGACCAAAAGCTAATGATGCCTCTCCACTACAACCTATAAATTATATCAACACTTGGAGTCTTAGCTAGCAATCCTAAATGTTAGCAGACAAGCATTGGAACACAACACTTTAAAAGACATGCCGAAACACACAGAAATATAAAATGCTGGAACCCCAAATCCACAGGACACCAGCATCTCAAAGAGATTTCTATCTGCACAATAGCCTCAGCACCATAACTCAATCCAGGAGGGAGCCCAGGAGACAAGTTCTACTTACCACAGAGAACTTACAGACTAAATACTTAAAGAAACTTTATTCTCAGCAAGGCAGGGACTGAGAAACAGCATCTTCCCTCAGATGCCATCCACAACTCCTAATTCCACTTAAGTAAGCAGAAGTAAAACTCACAGGTCAGATAGGCAAGGTGATGTTCAAGACATACCCAGTGTTTCTCTGGGGTTAGGAAGATGTAATGCATTTCTCTGAAGTATGACATTTTAGAAAAACATAATTGCAGTGCAAAGCTATTACTGGAAAAGCCCTGGATTTACTGAAAGCTCTTTAGAAATAAAACAGAATGGAAGGTCTCAATTGCTTTCTGGACACTGCAGGGTTCAGATTATGCCTCTCTAAAACATTTCTCCCTGGGGAAAGCATGCAGACATTTTTTTAAATGGTACTACTACACTGCAGGGATGAAATGAGCAGAGCCCTGGTTTACTGAGTCACAACCTCCTCCTGACCCAGACGGGAGCACCAGCTTCCCAGGACCCAAACTGGATCCCTGCTTCCCAGAAATCCCTGGCCTTCTGCTCCAATCTGCCAGCAGCACCCAGTGCTGGTGCCACGAGTGACCAATTCCCACTGCGACCTCTCACCTCAGCCCACGAGCTCTGGCACTGAGCGTGCATCCAAAGGCACCAACCAGAGCTCTCTGAACACTCAGAATGGGACATCCCAGCAGGACAGCAACACACAACCCTGCTGGTGACAGCCACACCTCTCCCTGCAGAGACTGGATGGGCACCAGGATGCTCAACCTCCCTGAAGGAGACCCATGGACTGTGGCAGCTCCAAGGCTGGAGCAGGCATGAGCATCAGGCAGAGCATGCTCTTCTTCTGGAGCTGCTTCCTTTCCAGCTCAGAAGAAGCTGTGATCATCCATCTTGTCCCTACTAGGCTGTTGGCAGGTCCTGGACACTGCTGTGCCCAACACAGCGTGGGAGCTGGGCCATAGGAAGTGTCTCTCCCATGGCAGATGGACCAGACAGTCTGCAGGATGCACACAGAGCCCAAATGGGTTTTGTCACTGAGGTTTTCCCTTTTCCCCTGTCCTCCCATGAGTAAGGCACAGAGACAGAGGAAAGGTTTGCACTGGGCTCTGTTACAGCCCCCACCATGCAGTGTCAACACCCAGGGAGAAAACAGCAACAAAGTGAAAAAAGGAAAAACAGAGGGAAAAAAAAAAAAAAACAAACAAGGGAGGAGGAAGGAAAGGAAATGCAACATCTTTCGGATGAGGAAGCATCAACCCTGGGCACTGCCAATCTTCAGAGCAGAAAGAGCAAAGGGTTTGACCCTGGTGACTCAGAGGAATAATAATGAGTGTTACCTCCCCAACGAGGAAGTGGGCTTTGTCACGTGTGACCTCTCCCTTATGCACAGGGGAAGACAGCAATTAGTGCCACCCCCACAAGACTAGTGCAAATTACAGCTGTGGAAGCCTCTGAGCTGCCTGCTCCCATCTCGTACAGACGGCTCCCTCCACTGCATCCCACGGCTGCTGCAAAGCAGGATCCAGTCTGTCAGGCTGCCTCTGATCCTGCCAGCAGCATCACTGCCAGGCACCCTTCTCCAGGCTCAGCCCCCAGGGGGCTGTTTCCAGCTGCCCCTCCAGCAGTCAGTCCTTTGACTTACAGATGGATTTTTCCAAAACTGACAATTTGTTCAAAGTTGTTTTCTCAGCTTCCCCGTGCATGAGAGAGACCGAAATGGGAAGTGTGTGAGTCCTGATAGCTGCAGGTTGTGGCAGCTGCAGTGGAGCTGTGCTCACAGAGCACCCTTCAGCATCCTCCTCCACTTTCAGTGGGACAGAAGAGTCCAAGCACCCATCTCTCCACCTCGGGACTGGCTCACCAGTGCTGGTGCTGTGTCTGTCATCAGCATCCCAAGAGTAGCAGACTGTGCCAGAGCCCTTTCCACCCTCCAGCTCCACTGCAGCATGTGAGGAAGGAGCCAAAGGGTTAAACCTCTCTGAGGAGGGCTCTGTGTATGTGTCTGCCCGCGTTTCAGTACTCATCTCAGTCACTTTGCTTCCTGCCTTGGTGCTGTGCCAGCAAGAGGTCCGGGCCAGCAGCACACTTCCTTCTGACAGACACACAGACACACACACACAGAGGGATCCCTCCCCACCCAGGAACCTCTCCAAAGCTGGCCCCGCAGCCAAGGTAACACTCACCAGCTCCACCTGGGGACCCAGCCCTTCCAGGATCCGGTGGGCAGCCTCCGCCTTCTTCTGCAGGGAGGAAAGAGGAGAGGAAGAAAAAAAAGTTATTTGTGCCATTCGGTTACAAGTCGCAGCTCTCTGCTCCAGCTCTCCCCTCTGCTAAAATCACTTCTCAAACCTCCACAGAGCCGTCACAAATCCCATCCCTGCCTGAGAGTGGGTGGAAAGGTTCAGCTCAGCCTCTGGACCCGCAGCAAAAACCCGTGGGTGAAGAAGGGCTCTGTCCCTCGGGTGATCATGACTTTAAAGCAGCCGAGCTGTGCCCAGGAGGTGACCCAGAGCCCTGACCCCTGTGGCTGCCAGGCGGGGGGATCGTGCCCGGTACCTCTGCGCGGCTGCCCTGACAGGAGGAGGAGGAGGAGGAGGATGAGGGCGGGCAAACCAGCACGCAGGCAGAGATGATGATGCCCTTTCTAGGATTCATCGCTTGACGAGCATGTGATCATTAGAGTTGAGCTGCCCTTGGCTCCTCGTCGTGCTCTCGCTTCCCTCCCCTCCCTGCCGCAGCCCTTCCTCGTCCCCTCCCGCCCCCAGCCAGGATACCTAGTGCTTATTAAAGGCAAAAAAAACCACCCAGGAACACGTGTCAGGGGCTGTGCAGTGGTTCCTAATTAAACAGGCCTGGATAAAAAAAAAGACATGGGTTGGCTGTAGCAGGAGTCTAAATAAAAGATGACATTTTCAGTAAACAGCAGTTCCTCGCAAAGGCAGGCTGTTCAGGGGGGTTACTGACAGTCCAATAAATCCAGATCACTGCATGCTGCCGACACCACGGGCTGAGCTGCTACAGCCAAATACCTGACAGTGATGGGGAGGAGGAGATGGACTTTCAGAGGTTCAGATAAAATAGGTAGTTTTAGCTATTTTGGGGTAAGGGAGAGAGAAAATCCCCAGCTGCCTAAAACAGGGAGCTGAGCCCCAGGGAGCAGGGGTGTGATGGGCTCTGGGCTGCTGGCAGAACCAGAGGGGCTTGGCAAACGCTGGGCAAAGCTCCCCCAGGGCAGGGAAGGGATTTCAGCTCACTCTCCAGCATCAGGCACCTCTCACACTGTCTCAGGGCAGGATGAGCTTCCCAAGGATTGTCTCCCCAAAGGCTGGCACACAGCCCTGCTGCTTGTCCCCACATCCACCCCTGCGGAGGGTTTCCAAAAGTTTCATCTATCCCCCACTGCTTGCTGGTCCTCAAAAGCACTGATGCAGCTGTAGGTGTGCAGACTCCTCACCAGGGCTTTGTGCATGCACACAGAGTCTGATCTGCATCCCAGCACTTTGGAAGAGTCACCCCAAGCAGCTGCAGGAGTCACCCTGCCCCACTCAAATGGCCCTGGCCAAAACCAGCCCCATCCCAGCTGCAAAGCTTGCAGCAGGTGCCTCACTGCAGCATGACAAGGAGAGGCTTCCAGTTCCTGTATTTACTGTACACTCAGGAGGACACAAAGCTTTTGTGCAACTTAAAAGTGACTTAAGGATGCTGAGAGAGATGTAATCAATGTGACCAGGCAGGGAGCCTGCTCTGGCACCATCCCCACACAGGGCAGGCAGCAGCCCTGCTGTCAGTGCATCCCTGCCTGGTTATCCACAGCATCCCCTCACATCTGTGAATCTTGGGGTTCACAGAAGTCACCATCACTGTGACACTCACCTGACTCCATTAATGGGAATGAGCCAAGTCTGCCCAGAGACCTGCCCCTTGGAAAAATATATCACACCACAGAGAACTCTGAGCCAGAGCTTAATATTTTGGTCTTCACGAGTGACAAAATCTGCTGACCTTGAAGAACATCAGCACTGTGGCATTAAAAAGACTTACAGAATTAAAACCAGGGGTTAAGACTTTCAGGAGAGGAAGGATCACTAAAACTGCTAAAAACACTCTACATCAGTGGCCAAGAGGATGATTTGACCAATGCCATCCTGCCTGCCATTGGTTGTTGGTGAGCAGGAGGCATCAGCTTATCAAAATTTTTTTGGTGCGCACCTGGGACAAAAAACAGCAAACGAATTAATTGAATTCTGGATAATTATGGGTAGAAGATTGTAGCCTCACTCAAGGCAGACAGTCCCACCATGGGCCTGTTCTCCTGGGCACCAGCATTGGTGGAAGATGCCCTGGCAGCAGGGATGGCACAGCAAGGGACTGGTGATGCTGCAGGCCCGTGTGTACAATGAGATTAACTTTGAGAAAAAGCTGAATATATTCAGCTTGCTGCATTTGCCATGTTTAGACAACTTAATGAGACAAGCCAGAGGCAAACCACCACAGGCAGAACATGTGGCGAATCAAGAAGAATGACATAATTTGTCTTGCATTAACCAAGTGCAATATACACGCCTCTAGAACGAAAGATCAGGAGGAGAAGTTATTCTGAGCACGTCATATCTTTGTACGTACACAAAGAAATGCCTCTATCTTGAAAGCTGCCCAATTAACACTTGACACCCACTGTAATTGCTGATGCTCCTTGCTGCCTTTATCAGATCATAGCAGAACCATAATGAGCTGTCTGAAAGGCCTGGCAGCCCGAGGTGAGAGCTGGCAGTGGAATTGGGAAGAACATAAAACACCCAGCAGAAGGTTCCCACCACACTAGGGCTCATCTCTGAGGACACACAGACACAGGGGGGTGTGCTCCTGCCCAGGGACCCAGCAAGCCAGAAGCCTGACTGGAGAATTTATGCAAATCTCAAACCGTTCAGGTACAAAGGCAGCCCCCCAGGCCCTCCTGCAGCAGCAGGACCTTTGCTAAAGACCATCAGCAGTCCTGGTAAATCCTTTCCCTTCCAAAGGCACAGCCATCTAGGATTTGGTTCCAATACTGATTTTGTTTAGTGATGGATCCTGCAGAAGAAAACCACAGGGTTCATCCTACATCTGCTGAATGACCCCAGCAGTGCCTGCATTCCTGCTGTTTGACAGAAGGAAATGTACCAAGAAGCAAAGCAAGCCTTTACCTTTAGTGAGAAATATGAAGATTCCCACCAATTGTACAGTCCTTCTGCAGCTTCCCAGCCAGTAGCAAAGACCCTTTTTCTTGATCTGGTAGAGAATCCTGAAATATTGCTCCAGCAGTGGAGCAGTGGTGGTCATGAAGGGACCTCCAAGTGCATTTTTGGAGGGATCAGTGCCTCAAGAAACATGTCTGAACCAAAAGCACTGAGGCTGCAGGGCCCACAGATTAAGAAGGGAGCCTACAGCTGTATCAGGCAGCAGCATTTGCCCCTACAGAACCTGTCTCCCCCTGGGCAGGGCATAGGCAGGGGCACAAATCATGCTCTTACCCCAACTCATGCTCCTCCAAGGGGCCCGGAGCTAAGGAGATCTTCACCAAGAGCAAAAACCTCCCTGTGGACTACAGAAACCTTCATTCCCGCCTGGAGAGCATTTGGCTTCCAAAGCAAACTCCAGCCCCTTGCTTTTCCTTTGAAGAAACTTAAAATAGGCTTGGGAGGGGAAAGCAGGCAGGAGAGCAACTTTCCGGCCATGTGAGCTCCCGTGGGGATGACGAGCCAGCCCCACGAGGCAGCGGAGCAACCGAAACCAGAGGAGGGAGAGCCTGGGATTTTGCGTGGGCTCTTCTTAAAGTGAAGTTTAAAAATGGAAGAGAAGGAAACACAGGAGTTATTTTGAGAAAGCGGATCTGAAATTAGGAGGCGGCACTTTCTTGGCCCGACTCCAGCCATGGTTCCATGCAGCACAAAGCTGCTGCAGCTGAACCGTGCTCCCGGGGTTATTTATAGCATCCCATAGGCAGCAGGGCTGGGGAATGGGAGGGTTTCTGTTTGGGACCAGGCATGTCCTGCACACAGATATGCAAAGCTCTTCCAGAGGCAGGAGACTGAGCACAGGATGGTGCTGGAGAAAGTTCCTGTCCTGGCATCGCATCTCCCCGGGCAGGCGGGGCTGTGGGAGCAGCATGGCAAAGAGGCAGGCTGGAGTGGGATTTTGTTTAAAACAAAGTTCAGGACATGTGTGGCTGAAGTCAGCAGAAATCATGGAAACCCTCAGGCCAGACACCTCTCTGCATGAAGCAGAAAGCAAACAGTACAGCCAAAATGTGCTGGGACCAAACCACAACCTGGCAATGCCCGTTCCATAGGGAAAGATTTTCACTCCTACAACCACTATTTTTTTCCTCTCCTTTAAACCTCAGCTTGCTCTCTCCGAGAGCCAAACCACCCCAGCAATTTGCTGCTCTCCATACAAAGCAGGTGGGATGAGCCTCAGTGCTGTGGAAGGGAAAGCAACACTCCTCCCTCTCCAGCTCCTGCAGGCTTGGGCACCACAGTGCTCTCAGCAGACCAAGAATGGTCTCCCTCCACCCTCCCCTGGGCTCTCCTTGAAGCCAAATGCCCTGAGCACCAGGGAACCTTGGTCAGCCTCACTGGCATGAGCCCACCCCTCTCCCCTGGCCCAGGGGATGATGCTCTCCAGGGATGCTCATGGGATGCAGCTGCCCTGCACGCTCCCCCACCTCCCTGTGTTCATCTGGAGCCATCTCCCACCACACCAGCAGTGACAGAGCACTGTCCCCAAGGCTGGGGCCAGCAGGTGATGCAGTGGGGGTTACAAATGGCTCATCACAAATAGTAAGAAAACAGAGGAAACCAGTGACATTGGAGCTGTGTGTTCACACCAGCTCACACCATTCCCCATCCACCCTGCACAGTGTGATAAAACCACTCATTTCAGTTATTTGCTACTCTCTGGCTTTGGCTCATTATTGCCAGACAGTTTCAGTCCTTGGCTTGCTCATACCCCCCACCCATGGCCAGTGGGGGAACCTCCAGACACAGCTGGGTTTCACACTCTCATCCCACTCTGCTGTCTGCAAGGCTGTGGTGCCCTTCAAAGGCACACTAGGGTTAAAGTGATGTGCCAGCAAGGTTTAGCCACTGCAAACCACAGCTGAACGTTCCACCACTGCAAAACTGTTCAAAGTGTTGGCATTGCACAGAAAACTTGCAGAAATCCACATTTTAGCCCTGCAGCAGTTACAGGAAAGCTCCAGTCATCTAGCCCAAGAGGCAGGGCTGTGCTGCAGGGTCTGCCTGCCAGCCTCCAGCAGATTTGGGATCTCTGCAATTCTCATCACTACTTCCCAGACCTGAAAATGCAGGACATAGCTTTATCTGGTCTGGGTTAATCACAGACAAATCTTTTAAGTCAATACACCTATTGGGAACTCCAGATCATGAAACAGACACCAGGACCATTAAAAAGCCAAAAAAAAAAAAAGAAAGTTTCCTTAAAAGCCAATAAAAAAATTAAAATATTCTCAATGACTCCAGGGTCATTGTTTAAATTTTATCTTTTTGGAAATCTTGTTATCATGCAGAAATGTCAATAGTATCTGAATTCTGGCCTTTCCAGTTTTCCTCTGGACTTTCCAAAAGCCCATTTTGCATCACCAAACCCAGATGAGGCAGAATAAAAGTTATTAGAAACAAAAGCAAAACATACAAGGCCCTTTCATCAGCCAAATACGAAACACCCTCATCCCAACTACCACGTAAACTACAATTTGAAAAAAGCCCCATAGATTAAATGCTCAAAAGCACTTTTACTGTTAAGGTCTTATTTACTGCACCAGCTCCGTGCTGATGAGGCAGGCCTGATTCTTCCCTTTCTCATGTAAATCAGGAGTTCATAGAAAATCAGAGTTCTACAGACATCAAATCCCTGTAGGATCTGAGTCACACTCAGTGTCTGTGAGTAGTTAACGGCAAGCTTATACTTTGCAATGCTAAAAGCCTTCATTTATTTATTCTCTTATTTATGGATGGGGCATTAATGCTTTATGAAGGTATTAGAGGGTAAAAGGGATAGCTGGGAATGTGCTCTGCACAGACACAACAGCAGCAGGGGATGGAAGAAGTTCCCAAACAGTCCTTTGAATCCCAATTTTACAGCATAATGCTGAATTTATAGATAGATAGCTGTGCCCTTTTGAAGGAACAAGCATCAAGACAGAAAACGAATTAAAATTTAATCTTATTGATTTCCACCAGCTCAATCTCAAGAGCAAGACAGACGCTGCTGCTGCTGCTTCCACTGCCTGCACTGCATCAAAGCCAGTTTTTCAGAGAGCTGACAGCAGAGCAGGGCTGGGCTCCCATGGCTGCTGGCACCCACAGGGGTGACGTGGGGGGACTGGCCCCATCCCTGGCCAGGCTGTGGTGGGTCACAGCACGAGGTGTCCCCTCCCTGGCATGGGGAAGTCACGCCACGTCCTGACGCGACCTCTGGCTCTGCAATAAATGGGAGCAATGTTTCAGAGGGAGCTGACGTGAGCTGGTTTGCAGGGACACGAGCACAGGAGCTGCTTGCTGTCTGCTGGCCTCTGAGCAGGAGTCCTGGTGGTTCTGGTGCACAGGGATCTCCAGCCACCCACATGTGGCTGGCAGAGAGCTGGACATGGCCACCTGCAGGCTCCACATCAACACAATGGTCAGAGAGATGGCACAGGTACCTCTGTGTGCACATAAGCAGAAATTTTTGGGACACACGGGTGACTTGGAAGAGAATTCACCCAGCCAAGCCATGGTGGGCTGCTGGGCAGCTTCCTCCAGGACACAGTGCCAAGGGGAGCTCAGCCAGCCCTGTATCCCAGGGAAGACACAGAGCAATGCTGCTCTCCTTCCTGGGCTTAGCAAGGGATCTGGAAATTTCAGTTTAAAGCACAAAAACATCTTCAAGCCCAGGTATGTTCAATCGATTTCAAGGGGAAGTGGATGCAAGGAATCCCATGAACGCCCAGTGGAATAAAGCTACAGCTAAAAATACACACAGATAATCTGTCCTGGTTATGGGGATTTGAGGTGGAAGAAAAGTAAATTCTGTTGATACAATAACACATCCCAGAGGTGCAAATTAAAGCCCTCAAGGAGGCTGTGTCACACAGCCACCACCTCTGAGGTGCCAGACCCAGCAGAGTTCAGCTTTCTTCCACAGGGGAGACACTACAATCCCTCCCAGGGTTTAATTTAGGAGATCCCCAATGTCTCCACCAGTGGATCAACCGAGGCATCCATCCCAATCTGATTTCTCCAGGTAGCTCTGGGCTACCCTGCCAGCTCCCAGCTCCTGGAGAGGAGCCCCTGAGCATCCTGCAGCCAAAACTGTCCCCTGAGCTTCCCACAACACTTCTCAAAGGCTCCTGGCAATTGTAGCCCCCATAATTGTTTTCAAACATAATTTTAATTTCTTCAAGGACTGAACACACTTTTGAAAATAGGACTCAAATGTTTCTGACAATGCTGCCCACTGTCTGTTCTCAGGTTAGACCACAGACAGTACCAAAAAGTTAACTCCCATTCTCATAAATCCTTTCAGAAATGGTTCAGTTAACATTTACAGTTGAAATTTTGGCTCAGATACACAAATGTGTGTTTTTCTGTGTTATATTACAAAGATTTCCCAAAAAGTACATTTTGGGTGCAACCTCACATCCCATCTTTGGACACAAGAGAAAATGGCTTTGGTCAGCACATAGCAAGAGAGAAGACACCTGGATCTTGAATATCAACTCTTCCTCTACAATCCAAGTCCCCTAAAAGCTTCCCAAATGCAACCACATAGTCCCGGATTTGACTGCAGCCAAGAGCAGCTTCTCTCCACTCTTCCCCAGCAGAATCTGTACAGTCCCCTTTTTTTTTTTTTTCTTCTGGAAATCAATTACATGTCCAGCAGAGTGTAGCAAGAGGGGATTACAGGTCACATTTTCCATAATTATCCTCTCTGACACCGAGGAACTTTTCAAATCATACACATTAAGTAGGTCACGAGAGGGAACAGCAGTGTGATGGGCATTTAGCACCAGAAAACCCAAATTTGGAGAAAATGGGATACAGTCCAGCACCACCCTCATCCCAACCCCTCATCCATACACAGCACGGTGGTGAGAAAAATATATACACTTCCCTGATGAACCATAAGCTAAAATTAGAAACCATTCACGCCTGCAAAGCCACAGCTATCGCCAAAAGGAAAGTAGGTCACTGAATGGCTGGCTAACTTGATTTTCCGGCTTTTCTAGCTGCTCTGTCCTCACGTAACCCCTCCTCTCCCATGGTTTTTGGTCTCTCCTTTGTTCGGGGTATAAGTGCGGGCAGTGTGCGGCTCCAGCACGGGCTGGCAGGAGCGGTGGGAACGGGAATGGGCTCCCTGCAGCACAGACCCTGCTTCACAAAAGCTAAGCCAGAGCCAGGCAAGAGCCCCTCCACGAAGCTGCTGCCTCCCACCTGCTCAGGGATTGGCACAAGGGCTGGATTTCTGCCCCTTCCACAACGTTGCTCTTTAAAGATCGTTTCAGGCTCTGCCAGCGCTTCTGGGGTGCTTTCCTTTCTCGCCTCCTCCTGAGGCCTGAATATCCTCTTTTTATTTGCATTTCTTAGCGTGCACTGCCTCCCTCAAGCAAGCCACAAGCCAAGTGATGCGAGTAAATCTGGCTTTCCTTCCCTTTGTGCATGGGCTGGAGCCCTGGCTCAGCCCTTACCAACGCTTTTCCCACAAGAAGACCTCCAGGCATCAACTCCACTGCTTTTCCATGGCACAGAAGAGGCAGAAAAGCTTAAAATTTGGCTCAGTGACCTTCCTCACTCTAAATCAATACATTTCTATCCGGCTTGCAGTCCTTTGCTCCTACCAACTCACCTTGTAATTAATTGTAAAGCTGCAGGTCAGCACAGGAGTGTCTGGGCCTCTTCCACGTTCACAGCTGGAGGATCTGCTGCCATCAAACCCACCCCACAGCTGACCAACAGCCACTCTTTTCCCCCACAATCCCAACTGACTCTAATCCCAAGACCCCTCCTCTTCCAGCTTTCCTCCTCCTGGCCCCAAAGGAAGAGCAGACACCACTAAAATGCATCCCAAACATTCAGTACATGAGTGGCTGAAAGCTGAGCCCCTGACTGTTCTTTAGCAGGGCAATTACATCCTGGTTCCCACCCTTGTTACTGGAGCCTGGACAGACAACACTCAGCATTCCCTTCCCCCTGCAGCCCCAGCTCAGCCCCTCCCTGCTGTGGGGTTCTGGAAAGGGTCCTTCCACCCCTCAGCCATCACAGCTGGCCACTGATACTGTCAGCTCTCTTGCCCATAGACAGATCCTGTCCTCTCCAAAGGAGGAACCTGCCTGCAGCCTGCTCTGGTTTCTATCAAGCCAAGGGGAAGGTTGTTGGTTGGAGTCTCCTGCCCACAGCCTCCACACACACGACACACGAGGGGACTTTACAAGAACAGGGAACAATCATTGTTTGCCCATCCCTGGGATAATTCAGACATGAACACAGAGCCAGCTTTGAAATTATACACAGCTTTGGTGTCCAACGTGACCTTTGCTTGCTGGGCACTCACCTGGAATGAGTGCACCCATCACAAAGGTTAATGGTGAAACTCCTGGCACCAAGCTAATACTGACAAAGGGACACCACCAGCTCTGAGAACTGTGTGTGACAGTGTCCCACGTGTTATGGCCATGGACTTTCCAGGAATAATCTAGAACCTCATGCTTTCTCTCCACAATCCCTGCCATTATCCATGGGACAGGGCAGAAATGCCAAGGGACCACCCTCAGCGGTGGTGAGGCTGGGAGAGCAGATCCTGTCTGCTGTGGAAAAGGTGGTGGGAGGGAAATTGTGACCCTTTTGCTGGTGTGGGCAGAGATGAGAGGTGACAAAGCAGGACAGGGGGGTTGCAGGACACGCAGTCCTAAGCCAGCTCCAGCTAATGGGTACTGCTACAATGCAGGCTGTTGGGGATGTGATGGATAAAGATCACCTTTCCCTCCTGCCCCACCACCATCACCCATTTCTTCCCCTTGTAATGTGGTTCAGTGACACAAGAGTGCCCAAGGAGGATGGGGCTCAAACAAATAGGAATAAAAATGTTTGCGAGCTCACTTTTTTTGAGCCTCCCTCCTTGCAAAGGATCCTCAGAGGGGGCACTTGGTGGTGAGAATGGCTTTGAGGAGCACTCAGCACCTGCCCCCAAAGCCCAGTGCTGTGAAGCCATCACCAGCTGGCACTTGCTAATGCTTCAAACACATCGACCTCAGCCTTCAACCACTCACACAACAGACCGTGCCAGCACTGGGCTTCCTACTGCTCAGGGAGAGCAGCAGATGGAAAAAGGAAAACCAGGAAAATTGCACTGCCTGGGAGAGCAGGGTAGGCGATTTTTTTTCTTTTTGGGAGTCAGGCACCTGGATTTCTGCAGCTCCCAGTGAAATCGCAGGCCTTGCAATTCAAAATAATTAGCGACTGGTAGTTTTCCTTTTATGCAAAATCATCCTTTTTATCCAACACCTAAATGAAAATGAATATGCTTGATTATCTACCAAAGGGCCCAATTTCTGAGCATTGCTCCAATGCACACAGCAAAATTCATCTCTCCTCAGGCTGCTATTACAGGCAATGGCTGATAAATGAGTGGTCAAGGCAGAGATCCAGAGCCAGGGATGCCAGCCTGACCTTTGTTAATGCTATTCACAGCATCAAATATCCACAAATCCAGCCATGGCTGCATCCACATCCTTGCTGCTCCAGCCTGGGGCGCTTAGGGGCAGCCAGGAGAGCTCACAGCTGGCCTGCCAGTATTAGAGCACCACAGATGTCACCCTCCATCCATGCAGCTCACCCACCATGTCCAAGCCCACCCCTTGAGGCAGCTTTCAAGCTGCTTCACTCCTAGGGGAGAGGATGAAGCAAACTGTTTAACAGAGAGGAGTCTGAAGCATCTCTTCAACATTTCATCTCTAAGGCTGATCACATGAAACCCCTCCAGGGCAGGTTCTTCAGAAGATCTTCAGAGGGATTAGTGCTCATCCACACCATCCTGACAGGGCTCCATCTATCCCACTCCCACACCCTCCATTCCAAAGGTAACACCCAGGAAAATCCCCCACCTGATCCTCACCAGCCTGCCCATCCCTGGCCACGGTGACAAGGCACAATCACACACCTGTACTCCCATCATTTCCAGACTCACCCTGTTCTCGTCGTAGATGATCTGCACCAAGCTGCGATGTTTGGACTCGATAGGAGGGGGAGAGATGGGTTTTTCAGGCTCTGGTGGTTTGGCTGCTTCTTCCTCCAACTGTTGCTGTGGAAAGAGAGGAGGGGAGGAGGAGGGTGAGTCACAGCAAGAAACGCAGCAGTCCCTGTCCACACGAGACTCTCTGTGGTGCCGTGACCGAGGCAGGAACCGCCATGGTAGGAGACTTCCTGCAGACACGTTCAGGCTGGGGCTGGGCAGAGGGAGGAGAGCTCACAGCAGCCCCAGCCACGCAAGCGCAGCGCTGGCCTGCCCCAGGCACCCACCCTGTGCTCGTGGGTCGGCGTGTTTTAGGTATGGAGGATGAGGACCTGCCTCAAAGGAGCCTCCTGGAACGGGCCCGAGGCTAGAAATAACGATTTGACTGGGAACACTTAAATGAAACCACAGCTCCAGCCTGGCTCCCTGCTGCTACCTGCCTCTGGAGCTGCTGCTGCGTGCAGGGAGAGGTGGAGGAGCCAGGGGGTGATGAGCAAGGCTGCTCTCCACCCTGAGCTTCACCCTGCAGTGCAGTGGTTGGAGGACATGCCTTGGGATGACTGCTCTCCATTAAATGGCCCGTGCACCGGCCACCCCTGCACTCTGGAATATCACCGTGGTCAGCAGCTAAACCTGACATTCCACCTGAGCACCTTCTCTGCCAGCACTGTGAGGTGGGAGGAGATATCCCAGCCCTTCCCATAAGTTTGAGGAACTGCTCAGCTGAAAGAGGAAATCACAGATTCCTCTGAGCTCCTCCTGGGGCCAGCCTGTGAGGAGGGAGAGCGGCAGCTGCGGGGCAGCACAGGCACAGGAGAGGGAGTGCCTGTCAAAAAAACGCTGAGGATTTTTTCCCTGCTAGGCTCTGAATCTCCAAATCTTTGTGAGTTTTTTTTTTTTTTTTTATTCCTGCAGCTAAAGCATCCCTTGTTGAAGCATGAGGAAAATCAAGTGAGTCTTGTACTAGGAAGAAAATTCATCTGGGACTTGTCTCAGAGGAGAGCACACCACTGACTTCCCGGGGACAGTGGTGGCTGGTGGCCTGAGAAGAAGGTGAGAATCTATTCCTCCTCCCCGTCATCTCTGCTCCTGCTGATGAGCACACCAGGGCAGGAGGATGCACTTAGGATAAACCCAAGAAAGCACTTAAGCACCCAGACAGGTCTAATGGCTTGGCTGAGAAAACTCACACTCCTAAAATTGTGTTTCAGTGGATGAAGTGCCCCATGCTGTGGACTCCAGCTCTCCACAGGTGGATACCTCTTCCCATAGAGGGAAAAGCAGCAGTATAGAACACCAAGATATAGCCAAAAAACGTGGTGTTGCTGGCCAGAGTGGCTCTGGCAGTGCAGGAGAGCCTGTGTCCCATAAATTGGCATCACCAACAGCCTTAGAGTTACTTCAGCCACGAGTGAGAAGAGCCAGGAACTGCCCAGCTTGAACCATCTGCTCCCTGGAAGGGGATGAACCTTTCCCAGCACTGCAGGGATCCCTTCCTGCCTGCAAACAGCCACACCACGGTGGCACACTGAAGGCTCCAACCACAGGAACAGACCCCAGCCCTCTGCTTTTATCACCCATGGCCACATTTCAGGTGGCCCAAACCACAGGACAGGGGACAAGAGCTCCCTGGGAGGCCACAGCTGAACCATGGGCTGCAAAGCTGTATTTGGCATCAGCCCTGGCACAGAAGCAGCACTTCCAGGACCTGCCAGCTCTTCCTTGGTGTCCTCCTAAGACACCCTATCACACATCCTCCATGGGATAAACTCCAAAAACCCCGAAGATCGAGCCAGCAAAAAGGACCAGATATATCTACTTCTCTTGGGGAAAATATTTGTGTATTAAAAAAAAAAAAAGTGAAAGCATCCAAAACTTGGCCATATCATTCTGGAAAGCCACAAAAATTCTGCCAAATGGTCGAGTGTGTAGCGAGGGATTTCAGAAGAGAGAGTTTGATGGCCTATCAGGAAACCAAAGTTTGCCACTAAGTGGAGGCTCATTAAAAACAGCTCATTAGAAGAAGAAACACAGATCTAATTATAGTTGAAATACAGTAGAGAATCAAACTCTACTCGCTGCAGAGTAGCACTGTATGGATATTAAAGGGCCAGATGCTGGGGTAAGGATGTAAGGAGGGGCTGGAGGCAGCACACCTGACTGCAGCCTGTGACAGCTACTCCTGGGAGCTGTGGGAAATGGCAAAGCAAAATAGGTCAGGGTTCCCAGACAGGGACAAAATGGATTTCTTAAAGGTCTGCCACAAAAGCCAGGCTGGGACTGTGACCTTTACAGGGAGAGAGAGGGATGAGAGATGAGTCTTGACAGCTCCACACTCCCTCCCTCCTCCCAGCAGTGGCTGCCCAAGACCTCCCTCCTCTCCCCAAATGGAAGACAGGGCAGCAGTGTTGAAGGGATGAAAGATGCCACCATTAGTCACAGCCCTGGCTCCCACAGCTCCCACAAGCCAACCCATTTCCAAGTGGAAGAGATGCCCCCTCCAGGAAAGGGACCCTTTGGCTGGACCATGTGCTAAGAGGGACCACTGCAGGCTGCAGCTCTTCTGGGAAGGTGGGTGGTATTTCAGGAAGGCTCCATCCCTGCATGCATAGCTCCTGATGAAGCCAAGGCTGTCTCACACACACGCAGCTGCCATCACTGGGTACTGGGATGCTTCACCTGCCCGGTGAGAGCAGAGCCCTCCAGCCACAGGGCAGCTCTGAAAACCACTTTCAAAGAGAACACGGGACACTCAGCCTGATGGAAGGGGAAACCCTGGAGCTCCTCCACCCAGGCAGCTCCACCTCCATCACCAGGTGGGAGTGTTGTACTCCCGGAGAGCCTTGGCTGAGCTCAGCGCCTGGGGAGGCTCCGGCGCCACTGCAGAGAACAGCCCAGCAGTTCATTTCTCCTTCAGATCCCCGGTGCTGCTGCCAGGAATAAATGCATAAGGATTATCCTTGCCTGTCAGGAAGAGGGGGAGAGAGGACTCAGCGAGAGATTTGAGCACATATGGTGCATGAATGAGCGGGGGATGGCTGACGGAGGTGGCCTCCTGCCAGGGGTGTGCAGGGTTTGGGGAAGGTTTCTCAGCTTGCTGAAGACGTTTGCTTCTTGCAAAGTCCAGGCAGAGCCTTCCCTGCCATTTTTGGAACAACCAGAAAGAGAGAGATGGTGGATTGTGGTTGGTTGGGACTTTTATTTTTTTTTGCACAGCCTTTCCATACAAGTGTATTTAATTACCCTGAGAAGGCCTCCCAAAGACAGAGGGGAAAAGCATTAGGATATTCTGATATTCTGGCTGCATACAGTTTCCCCCCTGCTCCACTGATGTTCCTGCAGGAGCAGTATCTGTTCCAGGCTCATTGCTTTCCCTCACTCATGCTCCTGCACTGACAGCTCAGATGCACAGATGCGCAAAACATTCCTGGAGCATCTCAGACAGGACTCCCTGCTCCAAAAACACTTCTTCCCAGATGTGCTAGCTCTGCTGGAGGACTGGGATGGGCAAGGCTCCAGCCAGAGGGGGAGGGAGGCCATAGTGGGGGGGGTCAGTTTTTCTACCATATGACTTTGCCACCATGTGCCAAAAAAAGAAAAAAAAACTAGAATAAAAGGAAGGGAGGGGAAACTTCTTCTGCCAACAGCCACTTTCACCTTCTTCCCCATTTAACAGAGCATTTTTGTGGGCAAGAAGAATCATAAAATTCGTTCATAGGGAAGAAATAAAGCAAGTGAGCAGCCAACAAGAAAACCTCATTTCCTCACAGAAAGGACAGTTTGATTTTAACAGTGAGCAGCAGCAGCTTCTCAGCATCCCTGAGAAGTCAGGCAATGGATCATCAGAGCTGTCAGTCCTCCCAGCTGCCATGACAGGGACCTTCCCTGCCTTGCCAGGCACATATCCCACTTGGGAAGCCTTTTTCCAGAGCAGGAAATGACCATGGTTTGCATCTCCTTCCTCCAATGTGAGTAAAAAACCATGGACCAGCAGCCAGACTGCCAGGTGGAGAGGACACCAACACTTTTGTCTGAGCTTCACCCAGCTCCACCAAAACCAGCAAGAGGAACCTCTGTGGTTGCTCCAGATGTTCCTCTGGGCTCTGTGAGCTGGCACACAGGGCTGCTGCCTCACACCCCAAGCACAGCTGCTTCTGCCCACTCCTGGCTTCCTCTCCCTAAGCACTCAAACACCTCTGCAGATCTGAAGCAACATACACACAAAAAAAGGGTCCTTCACATTAATTAAGTCATATTGTTTGAAAATAAAATAAAAATATTCCTGCTTTGTCTTGCAGGACAGAAAGGAAGTGTGTTTGGTATGGACAGCAAGTGCATGCTCATTCTCAAGGTGCTTCAACAAACAGCTCAAGTTGAGGTTTTGCTCCATTCCTCTTGGGCAGTTTGTGATTAGCAGCCATCAGGGAGTTCAGAAACTCATCCCAAGCAAAGAAAATAAAACAACCAGAAAAAAAGAGGCAGAAAAGTGATTTGCTTTAAGAAGTGAAAGCCCTTAAGTCTGTGGGTTTTTTCATGGACATCCCTGAAGGTTTTGTTATATTAATCTCTTAATGGGTTTATGGTAATTATGTACAGGCCAACACTGAGTGGGCCATCCTTCTACTGGGGAGTGCTCCTGTGCAGGGTAAAGCTGCAGCCAGGAAGATCAGATTCAAATCCCTGCTCAAGCACAGCCCCAACTGGAGGTGCACCAGATGCTGCTCAAGGCTGCAGGGCTGGAAAGCCCCAGAGAAAGGGGACTGGATGCACTGGAAGGGCTATTTGGTCATTGCAGCAATGTTTTGAAGAGGCCAGTACTGAATACTGGCAGCAACAACAGCACTGGGGAGAGACCACTGCTGGAAAGGAAAAAGAAAAGACCTTGTGCTGTGCTGGGCTGTACAGACAACTTGGACAACCCAGATTGTGCTCCCAGCTCTGCTGCTCACCACTTGCAGAGGCATTGAGAACACATTTTTTTCTCTTTGAGGTATTCTGACATGCAAAGAGCTACAAGCCGGATTTCCAAAGCTCCCTCCCTCACCTTGTGACTACCAGCTCCAGTCTGCAGGCACAGCAGCCACCACCCGTGTGTCAACAGGGAGCAGGGACACAGGTGATCCTGCTGCACTGGCACTGCCACTAACCCTCTGCAGCCATGCAGGGGCAAGCACAGGGCCTGTGGCAGCATGCAGAAGCAAGGACTCGTGTTCCCCTCCTCCAGACACAGCCTCTTACCTGCTTCTTCTTCAGCTTGGAGATCTGCTGCTCCACCATGGTGATCTCGCGGTCCACGCGGTCCATGTTCTGGATGAGCTCCTCCTTGGAGAGCCGGGCTGGCAGCAGGTCCAGCTCGGTGTCAGGGTGAGCAGGGCTCACAGGAGACACGGGCTCCAGTTTGCCAGGCAGGCCACGATCCTGGGAAGTGTGAAACAACCAGATCATCTCTCTCCCAGGAGACTCTGGATCCTTCTCTCATCCTCCCACAGCTCCCTGGCCCATTCCCAGCCTTCTGAGATATACAAAGCCCTCCAAAAAACCTGCTAGACTAGGGAGTACCAGCTGTCACATCATATCACCACAGTGCTCCAGCATCTCCAAAGACAACCAGGTTATTCTCCCAGGAACAGCAGCTCTTCCTCCTGACAAAGCCTCAGAGGCTCACACCACCTTGAGTGCTGCTCATGCTTTACAGGATCAATAAACACATCCATATTCAGGAGTTCCCAGCACCACTGTCCCCTCAGAGGGCTCAAGGCTACATCTGCTCTGCAAAAATGAGACACCACAGTCACATCCTCCTCAGACAGTGCCACAGAGACAAGAGTATGAGCCATGCTGAAGGAGAAGGGGCAGCCCCTGGGAGGAAAGAGGGCTCCTAGCTCCTTCATGGCCAACCTTCTCCATCTCTTCCTAAACCCTGGGGGTACTCTGAGTGTTGGATGTTGAATGCATCTATCCAAACATGGAGAAAAAGTGGATAGGTGAGCCAAGATAAAACCAGACCAAACTGATGTTTCTCAAATTCCAGGTGAAGAGGCTCTCAGCTCAACAAGACCCTTCAAGTCAGAGACTGGAGAGATCAGCAAAACCTCTGTGGCCATGACAGGGAGAGCTCTAATAGCCCAGGGCTGAGGGAAAACACATCTCAACATTCAGCTTTGCCCCCAGCAGTGCATCAGGTTTGCTGAGGCCAACCAGCTGGGATGCCAGGAGCATCCCACAGCCACAATGCCTCTCCTGCATCCCACACCAGCCTTCCCCTCTGCAGCTGCAAGCAAAGGAGCCCATTTCTGCCAACACAGAAATGCCTGCATGAGCCTGCCCACCATGGATGAGTGCACCTGGGATGCAGCAGATGTTTAATAGCCACCGGCCACACAGATGGGATCACGGCACAGCACCAGCCTAGCCTGACCCAGGACACCCCTCTGGCAGCCACCCAGTGCTTTAATTAAAAGTTTATCTATTCATTTGCTTAGTGAGTGGATGGATTTCTTTTCCTGGAGGGGGGGAAGTGGAGTGGTGGCTCAGTTTGTAACCCTAAACCACTGCCAGGCTGGGCAGACAGCACACTGCAGCTGCTGCTGAGGGGAGGGATGGGGGAGGCAAACAAGGGAAGTTCACACAACTTTGCCACCTCCATTACAGCAGCCCTGCAGAAAGCCAACACTGTTCTGCAGCAACTGAGCACTCTCCCCTCTATGCTGACACCCATTAAAGGCCAGGGCTGACCCTGTGCCCAGGCTGGTCCTCCTGCTGTGACAGAGCTGGATGGTGCCTTGTGCACCCCTCTGTGCTCCCCCATCCAACCAGGCTCGTGGATGATGGCTCTGGGTCACTCACCAGCCCTGCTGCAGCTCGTGCTGAACGTGGTGGGTGTGCAGGTGGCACCAGGTACTGCTCAGCATCCCAACAGCATCTGCTGAGATGCTGTTGGAGCATCAGCTCTGCCTGGAGGCACCAGTGCCCTTCCCACTGCTGCCATCAAGGGACAGAAAGCAAAGGAGCACCCCAAAACTCCACTCTCACTGTCCTGCCTCAGCCCCATCCAGCCCCAGGAGCACAAAGGCACTGGAAAGGCTAAGCTGGTTGTATCCAGCATCCATCCAGAAAAAACTAGAAGAACATGAGAGCTTTCTGGAGAATCTTGAAGAGAAGATCCCATCTTGGTTTACTTTCCCAGCATTAGACATCAAAAATGGTCAGTCTGCTGCAGTGGGAAGGCTTTGTGTTCTCCACAACTGGGGTTTTTTTGTGGTTTTACTTTTTCTTCAAGTCAAGAGGAGCAGGACAACCACAAGAAGCAAAAGATAAATTAGATGTTCATGAAATCTCGTTCACATTAAGGTACAGGAAGGGGAAGTGGCAGTGGCTTGTAGGTGGGTAGGTTTTTCTAAAGGAAAGGAAGTTACCTGCCAAAAATACAGGAGAAAAAGGCTCCTCACTGTGCACATGAAACAAATTATACTTTCTCCCATCTGCCAATATGCAGGACAGGGCATCTTTAAACTCCTACCTGGCACAAAACACCTTGGAAACCTGGTTCCTGATGTATTTTTCTCTTTTTACCTTGCAGAATCTGAAGCAAAAGAGCAGCTAAGCTGAGTAAGGGAAACAGTTGCAAGTCACAGCACAGACATCATCATCATCTGGTATTAGGAGATGATTACAGCAATAGAGAGAGGCAGTGTGTCCCTGGACCTCACATACTGGGCACTGTCATGCCACAAGCACCTCTCTAAATCAACAAAATGACAAGCAGCAAAAAGAAGGAAAAATCAAAACTAAAGGCAAAAAAAGAAGTCTTGTCTGCATAGTGCTGACATCCAAAATACAGAGCTCATAGATTTATGCAAGGCACAAAGAAGCCCTTATAAAATCACAAAAGTGGGATGAAAAGAGATTTGCAAAGGTTTTTTGGACCAGAGTCCACTCAGAGCATGGAGAAGACCCCAGTGGTCAGAGATATTTCAACTAGTGCTCTGCTACCTACAGCTCTCAAGAAGCCCTCAAAATATATTCCCCTGTTCTAGACTGTCATACCCTGAGCAAGTGCAGTGTGCAACATGAAATTCTCCTTATTAACGTGAAGTCACAGACTTCCAAAGCAGGAAGAGCCATGAGAGGTGGAATAAATCTGCTGGAGGGAAGAAAACAATTACTGCATTACTCAAGTTGATATTTTCTCAGTAATTATACTGTTTCCATGTGATTTGTTTTTACACACGGCTAACAGCTACAGCAGCTCCTGTTTATCCCTGGCCTTGTTTTGTGATTTAAATGATAACAAGGGTGGGTGTGAGGGGGGCAGAGGCTGCACAAACCTCCCCGCAGCAAGAGGAGGTGCTGGCACTGAAGAAAACAATTATCACTGAGGAGGTTGTCAAAGAGCAAGGCCAGACTTTGGGGTGGGTTTCCTCTACATGCTTAGGAATAAAAATTCCCAGCACAGCTAATGGAGCAAGCCTGCTATTTGCTATTAAGCAGCGACTTTAAAAACATGCCAGAAAGAGAGGAAGGAAAAGGATGAGCCAGCTGCCTGTTGATGCTTTGAAGAGCAAATAAATCTCCAGTAAATTTGATGTCCCTGCCTTCAGACACACCAGCATCTGGTCCACAAGAAAAAATTACATTGGGAACCCCAGGCATGGTCCCAGGACACACTGGAACCTGCACCAGCCCATTCCCACCTGCTTATTTTGCATTACTGACCCAGCTTTGATACCCACAGAGAAGTCATGGGAGTTGGAGGGATTTAAAAGGGTGTCTGTGCCCTGCTTCAGCTCAGCACCTACAGCTGGATGCAGCCCAGCCTTCCTGAAAGGTCGATTTTCTCTTGTCTCAGGAGACAGCAGATGGGCAGCTCTGCTCCATCTGCACCTAACTCTCACTGCAAAGTGCATTTTCACCTTGCTGGTCCCCTGACTGCATCAGCTGCCTCTTCAAAACTCCCCAGTGGAGCTTCCAAACCTCCCAGCCCATCAGAGCATCCCAAGAGAACAGAGCCCCTTGCTTGGGACGAGCCTCAGGATTTCCAGCACAGCACACGGTGTTTGCCCTACATATCATCCTTGGTAAACCCAGGTCTCTCTCTGCCTCTCTAATCCAGATCATTAGTGAAGTTCCCCCAAGCCCAGGACAGAGATTTAGGGATGCCAACATCATCTCTTCCACAGTCTGTTCACTTTCTAATTATCAGCCAGCAGCAGCATTTCCTGCTGGAGCAGCAGGAGGGATTAGGAGGTGTTATCTTCAACGCCTGCCCACTCACACACATCTCATGTCTTCATGGGCTGGAGAAGATTGCCAAAGCAGGCAGGACAAGCTGGGGCCATGCAATTTGTGCTCAAATTAATTCCCTAAAAAACCCTTACATGAACTTGTGAGCAGGGGATCTCCTTGTAGGGATGCTTCACCACCTGAGCTGCTCAGTGAACATTCCAGCACTCCACCAGCCTCTCCCACACCCCATCCATGTGGGGCTGTGCCACACTGCAGAGCCAGCAGCTCATCCTCCCTGTCCAGGAGCCCAGGGATGAGCAGCATCACACTCTGAGCAGACACTGAGCTCCCAGGGATGAGAACCGAGCAGGAAAGTAACACCTCACTCCTCCATCCATCAGGTTTTTAGGTAAAAACATGCACATAAAACTCCTAAGAGAGCCAAATACAGACTAAAGGAATTTGGTTTTTTAATTGGAAGTGTCCAACACATTCTGACAGCGCTGACAGAGGAAACAGTTATGGAGCTGAAGACTAATGCCTCGTTTCCTCAGGGAGATGCACGAGTACAAAAAGTCAGGGAGTCCGAGCAGTGAAAAGTACATCGAGTTACTGCAATTCTTTTGTTCGTGGCCATCTGCTGTGCTAACGGCTCTTTCTGCAGCCTGGCCCTTCAAACGAGGTTTTAATTCCTAAACACTGCTGGGTCTTGCTGGGCTGTGTCCCGGCGTGCTCCAAGGGCTGCTGAAGCAGGATGGAGACTTGAGCGTGCTCTGGGGAGCACCTGGGGTGCTGCTCACCAGCCAGGAGCACATGGGTGTTCCCTGCAAGGCCAACCAGAGCTCCCAAGGGATGCCAAGGTGTGGGACCAAGGCAGCATCCACCTCCTCCTTCCTCCATCCCCACTCTCCATGGCATGTGCAGAACAGGGATTGCTTCCACTGGGTGCAGCCCTCTACGTGCTCTCATGGGAATTCATCAAGCTGGGACCAAGGAGCTGCCTGAAGACAAAGCCTTTTTTTTTTTAATCTAATTTATTTTTTTTAAATAAATCTGACTTTACGAGCAGGCCCACGAAATTCCTTTCCTCCGTAATCCAGCTGAATTCCATGCAGACAGAGCAGAAAACATCCCAACAATTTCTAAAGCCTGCACGAAAGTAGGTCAAAAAACTTCCCCAATGTTTCAACAGCTTGAAGCAATTTAATTGCAAAACCAGTACCAAATGCTGACCCCTCCCTCCCTGCCTCCCCTCCCCGGCAGATTTACGAGGGTGGTAAAACCTCAGTTTAAATGCAGTAACCAAAGCCTTGTATCTGGTCTCGCAAAACTTGAGCTCTAAAGAGCTGTTCCGTGGTGTTACAGCGAACAGATGCTGCCTCTGCATCCCAGGACTGCAGAATTCTACAGCAGCATCACCAAACACAGCCTAAAATAAAGGGTGAAACAGGAAAACCTTCCTCCCACAGCTGCCCAAGGCATTACCCGGCAAATGGTTGCTGAGCCTTTCATTCCCTCCCTGCGTTTCCCCATTAGTGGATAATAATTGCATTGAATGCCAACGTTCCCCACTGACTTAGAGGAGTGATGAATTCTCACCTACACATCTACTCATTACAACGAGGAGCTAATTGCTCCACCTCTCATTAAGAATTCCCCAACATCGCCTATTCTGCATCCCTGGATTTTCAGTTGACCTTAAGTTTGTTTGAACAGTAACTGTCTGGACTGAAATTTTCCATGCTGAATATCAGCTGTAGGCATTTTTAGGGTTTTTTTTTTTGTGGTGTGGTTTTTTGGTTTTTTTCCCCTAAACAGGGAATTTCAGCCAAAACAACTCTGTCACTTCCAAGAACAAGTTTACAAGAAAATATGCCTTTCTGCAACATTCAGAAAGACTCTGGGAACTTTTTTTTTGAGCATCATCAGTACAGTTGATACATCTGGTAAGACTCTCTCTGCCAGCGATCTGCCTTTTGTTAACACTGAAAAAGTGTCCAAGTCAAAGGAAAAAAAATTAATAAAAATCTCATCTTGGTGCTTGCCTTAGGGGAATGACTTGGAACTGAGCAAGCAAGCAGAGTGGAGTCCTGCTTCTGGGAAGCTGCAGGAAAGGTATTGCACTTCTGCAAAGGGAAGGAGAAGGCTGAGATGGAAGGACCATGTTGGCATGTGTGGAGCATTCCAGGCCAGCAGCAAGTGCCTCAAAAGAGCTGTGAATAAATGCTTTGGGCAGGTAAAGAAAGCTGGGACCAGGCAGCAGATGATAAGGATGGAGCAATGCACCAGTGACCCTTCTCAGCACAAGGCTGAGCCTGTCCCAAAGACTGGACCTGCAAACAAGGGGAGGAGGACAAGTGAAGGGTGTCTTCCACTCCTCCATCTGCAACTTCAGTGCTCTCTCAGTGATTTGTTCAGGCAGCAGCCACCCCTGCTGACACTGCATACACCAGCATGTGTTTGAAGCCTCTTAAAAAAACTGCAAAAAACGACTCTGACGTGCCAAGGCAGGGAGGGAAATTTTTAATTGCCCAATTTGGCTCTCAGCCAGGCAGAGGGGTCATCCCCGGCTGCAGAACCACATTTTAAAGGTAATGGGGAGCTCATGGCAGAGCCTGGCTTATCCTTCCTGGGGCTCAAACCTCTCCTGGCATTCCCTGGGGCCAGCAGATTTCGGGCAGCTCTCACAGGAATCTCTGAATCATCACCAGAGCCTGTTTTTGCATTTCTACTTGTGCCTGCTGCTCAGGGAGTTTCTTTAGGGAGGGTCCCCCACCCAGCTGGGTGCAGGCACAATCCCTAAACCTAGGCAGCCTAGGAAGCACCTTGTCACCTAACCCAACAAACCTCAGGGGAACTGAATACTCACTTCATGTCTTTGAAAGCTTTAGCCTCCCAATTTTTTTTGTTTTTTGTTTTTTCAATACCATTCATCCTCTTTCAGTGACCACAGTAAAGCAAGTTCTGAGTCTTTCCAGCATGTCAACCAGGCAGGGATGAAGCATCAAGGTCCATATTAATCCCAGCAGACAAGTTCCCTCTGACAGAAGATGCTGGAATAGTCCCTGCTAAATCCTAGCTGTCCCTCAAACAGGTAGAAAGCTCTCCAGTCCTAGATGCCTGTGAAAAGCAAGCTCCAGTGCTGTAAAAAAGGCTTCTGCAGGAAAAAAAAAATCCCTTTTTATACTAGTGCAGTACTCCAGTGAACAGCACAAATGCCATGGCACTGCTGGGACAGTGCCTACCTGCACACCCATCAGTCCTGCAGAGGTGGGAGCTGGGCACTACATCCACTTATATCAAAAATACAGAATTTCACACCAACTAGAAAAGCTACATCAGCCAAAAAAGCAGGTGGGCAACCAGGCAGTGGGACTGAAACCACTGCAGCGTCATGTGTTGGAAACACGGGGCCAGATCCTGAGCCAGGCTCAGCACCAGCACAACCAACACTGTCCTGGAGCAGCCCAGGACACCAGAGCCCTGTTTGGATGGGAATGGCAGCACAGAGCTCCATCCACAGCATGGACACCCCAGCAAACCTCCTGCTCTGCCTCCAGGAGGCACTGACAGGGTGCTCCCAGCTGGGCTGTGCCCCACGAAGCTCCAGCTCATTCACTGGGTGATGCCAGGTGCATCCTCCAGCACATGGACAAAGATTGGAGAGGAGGAGAGGGAAAATACACCACGGCAGCTTCTCCAAACCTCACTGATTTAAAAATAAAAAATTGAGGGGAAATGAAAAGACAAAAGCCCTTCTCAGCCTGGTGTTATCAAGCAGAGGAAATGAGACTTCTAAAGCTCCCATTCAGAGAGGAGTGGGGGAGAGAAATCCCACTCCAGACGCACTTGAACGAACAGCTTTTGAAATGGAAATGCTGCTCTTCAGAAACATTTAAATTTCCTCCTATTGCCAGGGAGGAGAGGAGGCCGAGGAGAAGCAGGGACTCCTCAGCCACACACATCCCAGCGGGATCCACACAGGGCAGCCCTGTGAAGCAGGGATTTGTCTGGGAGTTAATCAGGATGGCACACAACATCAATTTTGGGAAGCTGGCTTGAAGGGGAATCAGATTTAGAGGGGAGGGAGGGGAATGATTGAAGACAGCTCTATTTAACCACTACTGCTGCAAGTGAGATACACTTAAAGGCAGCTCACTCTCCCTCCCTCCCAACCATCACCCAAAATTATTTTCCCCAAATCCCAGAGACTGAGCTGCCTACTGAGGAGGGGACTGACTGATGGAAAAAGGAAATGCAAAGATCTAAAATGGTTTGAGCAGCAGTTGAGGTGTGTTGTGGGACAACCCAGACCTCCTTCTGCGTGCAAGAGCAGCAAGCCAAGGTTACCAACAAGTCTCTCAAGACTCACAGCACATCCAGCACAGGGTGATGAGTCCCAGCACCAGAGCCCTGCTCAATCCCAGCAGCTCCTTCTCCAACTGTGCCAAACTGAAGTAACTGCTGCTAACGGAACCCACTGAGCTCTGCCTGCCAGCTGCACCTCACCCCCTCCTCACTCCAGGGTCTTCAGGGTCACCTCGTGCACAGCTTCCTCCTGGCTGTGCTCTCAGGTGTATGAAGCAGGACAGCAAACACCTCTCAGCTATAAAAACCACGAGGGACACAGTGGGGACAACACCTCTGCCCGAGGAATCCACCAGCAGCTCCCCAAGGCCGCACAAAGCACATGCACTGACCCAATCCCAAACACCCCACAAGCAGCAGAGCTCTGGTGGCACCTTGGGACACACACAGGGGATGTGGGACACAGCCCCAGCTGCTCCACCCCAGCAGGATTGGTGCTGACAGGAGCAGGGGTGGTGCTCAGCAGCCATCAGCTGCACCATCCAACAGAGCCAGCTGTGCTCAGTGCTTTATTGTTCCAAAAATTGTGCAGACACGTGGAAGGGACTGCCTCGACATTCCCTGCTTGTTTGAGGAGCCATTTCCTCAGCTGCTTTGCCTGGTTTTCCATCAGGAGGTCGCATCCTGTAGGGGGACAGTGGTGGCCATTCCCAGAGCCATCCCCAGCCAGGAGGGTGGGAGGAAATCCCTCACCACCAGGCAACAGTGCTGGCCATCCCCAGAGCCATCCCCAGCCCCAGGGAACGGTGCTGGCCATCCCCAGAGCCATCCCCAGCCCCAGGGAACGGTGCTGGCCATCCCCAGAGCCATCCCCAGCCCCAGGGAACGGTGCTGGCCATCCCCAGAGCCATCCCCAGCCCCAGGGAACGGGGCTGGCCAGCCCCAGAGCCATCCCTCACCACCAGGGAACAGTGCCGGCCATTCCCAGTGCCATCCCCAGCCAGGAGGGTGGGAGGAAATCCCTCACCACAAGGGAACACAGGTTTGGTGGGTGCTGCTCCAGACTTCAGCTGACAGCCAAACCCTGCACCTCAACACACAACATAAACCTGATGTGAGAGTTTTGGGTTTATATGGAGAATTTTTTTGCCATAATAACCCTGCTCCCATTCAGCAGCTGGACATGGTCACAGGGTGTCCCAAATGTGTCACAACTCCAGCATTGCTCAGCTCTGCCATCAGGGCAAGACTGACCATGGAAAAAACCAAATACCAACAAGGGCACAGGACAGAGCTGTTCCCAAAGGCTTGGAGCAGAAACAACATTTCTACCTGTGAATGGCTGTGGGAGTTGCTCAAACAACAAATCTCTGCCCAGCCTGCTCCTGCAGAAAACCATGAAGCACCTCTGCTTCCCCAGACCATGGCACTACAGAAAAACCTGAACATCTCAGCTCCCATAGCAAGAATAAGCCCACAGTGAATTTGTTATTATCTGTTAGCAAAGCAGCAGCTTCCCACTAAGGCTGGAATTTCCATCTTGGTTTGGCAGGCACGGGGCTGTGAAATGATTACTGTGTTTACTTTTCCTTTGCTAACTATAAAATCCCATTCCACTGCCCTGCCAAGAATGACTGAAGCTAATAAAATTCAGGCATTTGGAAGAAAGCAATAATAAACCTCCCTTTTGGGGCCTTTATGATGAAATTTCCCCACTCCAATCAGCGATTATGCTGCATTCATGAACATTAGTGATGTCTCCAAGTGCACCCAGATTGACTCAAATCAATATTTAGCTTTGCTCGAGACAGGGAGTCTTTCTCCTTGTGGCAGCTGAAGGCAGAATCACTGAACAAGGCTAGAAGAAGCCTTTGAAAAAACAGCTTACAAGAATAGGAGGCAGCATATATAAATACATAGATATATATTTGTGTATATATATATAAAATTGTACGTTTCTCAATTACCTAAAAACCTATAAAAAGTATACACACATGAATTCACAAATGTACAAATCTCTCTCCAAACATATTGAAAGCCTTTCATATAATGCACTGTATATATTTATACACACATACCTGCCTATTCTTCAGGAGTTTTTAGTGTTTGAAAGCCTGCAACATTCCTGTGTTTACATCTGCCACTCTGTCTGCTGCTGAGGCAGAAACACATTAGCTGCTGGGGGCAATCTGTTCTACATCATACCTGAGATGGCTGGCATGAAATAAAACAACACAGCCCTGAAAACCAGCTTGAAATAAAAGCCTGTGCTTGGTTTGGTCACATAACCACGTGGGACAGTTTGATCTGCACGAGGCAATGACTCTTTTTTAACAACAGCGTCCAAAGTGGAGATCAGAAAGCAGAAAGGATCACTGCTGCTCCTCAGAGAACAGCACAGGAGCAGAGAAATCAGACCCCGCTGAGGCAGTGACCAGAGCATGTTGCTCAAAGCCAAGCCTAGGAAGCATTATGGTGCAGGCAGAGGAGGGGATGCAGTGCCATGGCAGCAGAGAAATCCACTGTGGGCATGTGCTGGAGCAGAATGCCACAGGCTCTGCAGCCCTGGGAGAATCCCTCAGGATGCAGCAGAGGACTGGGAAACAGCACAACCACTGCCCATCTCCTCCTCTCCTGCTTGGCACTGCCAGTGCAGTGTGCTTCTTCCTCTCAGGTGCAGGATTAATGCCAGATGAAGGCAAGCAGAACACTGGCACCTGCAGAAAATGCTCTGTCAGAGCACTGAGATGACCAAAGAGGAACTAGACAGAGGTCAGGACTGCAAGGAGGTGGTTCAGGTAATTTCATTCCACACTGCTTCTCCCCCCCTAATTCCCAGTTTTGCTCCACCAAACCTGGGTAGGACAGAGCACATTGCTCCCACCCTGAGCCAGCTCTGCTGTGGGTAAAAGCCCATTTCCAAGGACAGAGGGAACAGGCTCCACTGTGCTCTCGCTCCTTATCCTCCTGGAAAAAGGTGCCAAGAATTAGAATTACATTTTTCGAGAGCAGCAGAACAAGCCAAGGGCCTGTCAGCTTGTCCTAAAACAACCCCTCTGTGCTCTCTGAGCCAGCATTCCTGACACACACCAGCGTCCATCGCCCCCCAGCCCCCCCATGCAGCACGGGGCTGCCGAGCCAAAAAACCCTCTGAATGTGCTCTGCCTAAAACACAGCCAAAGAGTTTTTCTGTTTAAAAAGCAAGTTTAGGTCCAAAAAGAAAGGAGGTTTTCAGTGAGTGATTTTAACTAGGCCCTTTGGCACTCAACAGTTCCTCTCTTGTTAGGATGCTAAGGGTGTTGTTAAGAGATGAAGCTCCACGAAGCACGAATGTGAAGTCACAGAGTTTTAGCAAGGGCTGGTGCCATGTTCAATATGTTATTACAGCTCCATCACCACAGGCACAAAGGGCAGCACCTCATCTCTGCCAAATCCATCTCTGAAATCACTCCCCCACTCTATCCCCTCCAGCAGCAGCAGGCAAACACTATTGATTGCTGTTGCATCGCCACAGTTTCCACCCCACGCTGGGAAAGAAGGTATTAGCATGAAATACCCTCCTCCTCAAAACACAGCACCCAGAATCAATCTGATGGGTGTCACAACTTACTGGCTTTCATTATGTCAGTCAGGACCATTGATGGGCTGCACTCCCCAACCATGGAGATGTACAGCACCAAAAATGTGCTCAGTGCTGGTGCCAGGAAGACCCTTGGGTAGGAGGGGTATGCAGGGGTGCTGAATAAGGAAGGAGGAGCAGTGAGAGGTACCTGCTTGCAAATTGGTAACAACCTCCTGCTGCTTGGTCACCTGCACTGACTGGACAGATCCCACATAACCCATCCCAGAGTGTGCCTGGATCTGGTGGGAGCTGGACCAAATGCTCCCCGCCCAGCAGCACCCACACCCCCTCCCAGAACATGAGGGAAAAGAAGAAAAACAGATCAGGATGAGACTGCAAGGGGGAAAAAAATAGCCAGGATGTCCTTCTTGTTACCAGGATCAAATTCTTCCCCTGGCATTTATTTCAGGATCTTTTTTAACACAACACAACCAGTTGACCACAGGCAGAAATGGTGGCTGGCACAGCCATCCTCACCCCACACCTCCTCATGCTCTGCAGGCCAGTATCAGTTCCTGCCATACCAACACTATTTCCTAAGTCCCACCTGAGGACTGACAAAGTAGCAAACCAGCTCTCCTCTCTCCTGCTTTTCCAGGACAAAACAGGGCACATTAGAATTCTTGCTATCAGATAAAATAGATACATACATACTGTACAAACACCTCATAGATGGAGAAGAAAAGTCTCCATGAATCCACACAGCACACTCAGCTCAGCACAGTGCCTACTGCAAGCACAGAGCCAGAAATATTTCTTCCAATTATAGGGGTGAGGCACACAAAGTCAGGGGACTTTCTTTCCCTCCAGCAGATCAGGTGAGATGCTGCACTGTGCGAGCCTTGTAATATTGACTGAGTGGAACAGAGAAGTCCAATTATGCAAATGATGAAGCAGGTTCCTGAGAAGCAGTCAGCCTTATCACACCATCCTTCCACCGCTGTGGCTTGAAAGGCAATTTAAGAGGTTGTTTTGGATGTCGATCACCACAAACGAGCTGAAGAAGTGTGAAACAACCTGTGCTTGAGGCAGCATCACTTCTCCTGTTGCTTTTCCAGCTGCACTGAGCCTTGGCCCTGCTGTCTGTAGCTCGAGGACCACTGCAGGGTGGAGCAGGGCAGGGGAGAGCCGGGCTGCAGGCAGCTCAGAGAAGGGTCCAAGGTTTTTACATCACGCCTCTGGAATGTTTCTGCAGCCCATGAGGGCTTTTCCTGCCATACCCAAGTCTCTCAAACCATAGTTCAGTTCTTTGGCCACAGGAACTTCAGCTGAGAAATGGAATAAAACCAGTTGTCTTGTAATCATGGTGCTCCTTTCCTTTGCCCCTCAGCCCAGGTCCAGATGGAAGAGCCAAACATCTCACAAGGACTATGCAACGCCCAAAAGCATCTGTTTTTCAAACGAAACCAGCACAAGTCCATGCATGGGATGGAGGAGATTCCAGATCCAACATTCCTCAAGCTGTTCTTCTCTTGGCTTCCTGTCCACACTGGTGCATGGCATGGGCTGCTGACCACCCCCTGCTGCCATCCTGGCACAGTGGGCAGTGCAATGGGCTGCCAGGCATGCCAGGAGAGCCACTCTGCTTGCACACCACAGCCACAAGCTCCCAAAGGTGTGTGTTTACGTGGAGCTGAGCAGGGGTTGACACACTGACACTCATCCCATCCTCCCATGATTTGGAAATTATCTTCAGAGCAGGGAGGAAAGCAGTGGGGGAAATCCAGCCAGAAGTGTTTGTGCTGTGGCAACGTGAACAACGCAAATATTTCAGCTTTTAAATATGTTTGGAATGACAGAGAATGCCAACACGTCCCTCATCTTCCCAGAAATAGCTTTGAATCACTGCTCCCCTAACGTAAATTCCCCACCTCACCAAATAATTTTTTTTTCCCAACCAGATTTTTATCAGGCAGAAGTCGACAGAGTGAGCAAGCAAATAGCAGATGGGTGAGTGTCAAACACATCACAGGAGGATCCTCCTGACTCCACAGCCCCACACCACTCACTCCTGATGGGTTCCCAACTCCACTGCTCAGCTTCACAGGGAGAGCCCAGCTGCAAGGAGAGTTAACAAAAACTGCTGTTCTCTGCAGGGGAAGGAGGACAAAAGCAGGAAAGACGTAGGTGTGTTTGTACCCGCTAAAATTGTTTCATTGCACTGCTCAGATGTGAAGTTAGAGCTACTGCTACAAAAATCCACTGCTCCAAGAAGCAGTGGGAAGGCCACAAAGCACGTGCAGGCTTTGCATGGAGCACCCCACAGTCCTCAGGACAAGAAGTTTTTTTCATGGCAGGGTGTCTGAGTAATTTCATTTCCCACAGGGCTGGTCAAGCCAGGCACTGGCACAGGCCTCTGCATCTCCCTTGGGTTCTGGGTAACTGGGATGGAGTGCTGGCAGCATTGTGTGTCCCTGTCCATTGGTGCTCCACAGGATCCCTCTGCCTGGGTGTCCTGCAGGGCTTGCTGGCAGCCAGCCCCTCCCTCCCCACCAGATGTGAGCACAGCTGGCCAAGGAAGCATCTCCCTCTCCCACAGCAGAGATGCACGGCTGGGGAAACCAGACTTGTGCTGTCTCTCGTTCCCTGCCTGCAGACATTCCCCAAAAGCCCAAGAAACAAGCCCAGAGCTCTTTTGCTCAAGTGAAAAACAACCTCCCGTGGGGAAGGGAGAGCCTGGAGTGCTCCCTGCTGCAAGCTCAGGGGCTAAGGGAGGACACACACCCAGGGACAGCCGCTGCTCACAGCTTGCTCCATCCTCCAGCCCCTCTGCGCTATTGTTCCACAGCGATAAATCACAGGGAGGCGCTGGAATTCCGGGCTGTTTTCTGCGGGAGGGAGCCTGGGGTGCTGGAACCGAGATGCTGCCTGGCTGTGCCTGCTCATTCCCTCGGTGACTGCCCCGTGCTGAGCCCTCCACTCCCACGCATCCCGTCGGAGCACCAGGCTCTCCCAGTTCAAAGCACTGCTCCCTTCCCCCAGCCCTGCATTACTCAATTAGAGATTATGCTTTTGCCAGTTACCTCCAAGCCAACTGGGGCCTCTGCCAAGGTCAACACAAGTTCCAGCCAGTTTCATTAATAACTGCGAGACCAACCCACTGGAAACTCTGAGAGGTTAATCCCAGCAACAGATCAATGTTCCCATAACAAAGCCACGGAGCTGAAACGCAACTGGTGATTTACCAGCCAGCCCAGTTATCTGTGCTGGGAGCTGTGGCACTGCTCCTCCATCCCACACCAGGGCAAATCCTGCTGCCAGAGACCTGAGCCTCCCTCTCCTGTCCCCTGGTGTGTTTTAAAGGGATGGAGCCACTACCAGGGACCAGCACTGCCAAGGCACTGAGTGCAGTGAGGAGGAAGCAGAGCTCCCAAAAGGGCTTTTCTGCTGTCCTGGGTGCCCTGCCAGCCTGCAGCCAGGGCAGGAGTTAGCAGGCTGGCCAAGAGCCTTTCCCATCCCACAGCCTGTCTTCCAGGAGTTCATTGTAAATTGGGCTCTGGAACGGGCACCCAGTGTGAAATTTGGCATGTACGCTGCTGGCTTCAATGCATCATTAAAAAGGCATTTCAAATGTGTTAATTCCTCCTTTTTCAATTAATTGCTTTTAAAGCTACATTGATATGCATGAAAGCAAAATACCCTCTGCCCTAATTTCTGTTTTGCCATACCTATTTCCTGACCTTAGTCTTTTCCAAGATTACCCCCCCACACTTTTCTTATTTCATTTTTCAGTCTGTAACACAACAAAAATGCTCATGCAGAAAGGGAAGAAATTAAAACCTTTGCACAATGTAAAGCACAGTCCAAGTCTTAACAACACATGGCTTCTTAATTGCCTTTTTCCATCCACAGTTGTTAATTATTTTACAAAAGAGGGAAGTGGCATTGTCCCTTGTACAGATGGGGAAATCTGAGACAGAAAGGGGAAGAGACTTACCCAGTGACCAGCAGGCTGCCAGGGCAGATGGCAGCAAGGTTCAGGTTTCCTAAGCCTCCACCCAGCCCCATTCCCGTGGGATTACATGGCTCCCTGTCAGTGAATTCCTGTCAGAGCAATAGGCTCTCATAAGTGCAGGCAGCCAGCCCCTGCAAGGGGACTAAATGCAGATCACGACTGACTCACATCCTATAGGAAGGAGCAGCAAAACACGTACGTAGTGGAAAAGCAGTCTTGAAAATGGGGAGAAGAACAGTGAAAGCGTAACAGGAATAAGAAGAGGTGGAAAGGGAGAGGCAGGATGAAGCTCCAGCTCTGGAGAGGAGAGAGCAGACACTGATTGACCAGATGTGCCATGCTCACTGTCCCTGTGAGGCAGGATCATGGGCAGCACCAGCTGTGCGCGTGTGTGCAGGGACAGGGATCGTGCACAACAGCACTGGTCTGCTCTGGGGCTGTCTGCTTTCCTCCTGGCTGCTGTTACATGAGGGAGATCTGTGACTTTATTGGAAAGAAAGCAGAAGCCACCGAGGGTCCTGGGAACCAGCTCCTGCCTCTCTGCCAAGAACACACCTGGCAAAGCCACATCACAGCAGCTTTTCCAGTGAATCCCAGGCTTGCAGTGACTGAAAAAACAGCCCTGCGTTAGTTGTTCTGGTTATTGTCAGCCAGATAAAGGGAATACCTTCCTGGGGGAAAAGCATCAGCCCCAGCTGGCACAGAGGGCACAGGGAGGTTTCATTTCTCCCCAACAGACTGAGCTCACCAGAGCCCTCCAGGCCACATCCAACAGCAGGACCACAGCATTGAAGAAACATAACACACAACAGCAGGAAAAAAGATGCTGAAGTGAGGTAAAGCAGGCAAGGAAACAACTTCTGCCTCTGGCTTGAGAAGAAACACCTGTGTTTGAGGATATGAGCAATGTGAGGTTCATAAGGGAAGGTAGTATCTTTTACTTGTCCAAGTGAGATTTAGCTGAAAGCTGCTGCTTTTGAAAAGCACGCTGCCCAAAAGTGTGTGTACTTCCTCCAGGGAAAATACACTGATCCTAGAGCTTCTCCTTGCAGCCTTGCTTGGAGTGAGGCTCAGTGACACTGAACAGGGTTTAAGGGGCCCAGCTCTCCTCCTGTTTGGGAGAGGTAGATGAGGAACAAAAGGCATGAGAAATCCATTTCTCTTCAGGGGAGAAAAAACTCTGAAGCTTGTTACCAGCAGTTGCCCCATCAATTGTTCTGTCTGTGTTGAGCACAGATTATGGCTCTAAACAAAGGTCTTGGAAACGTGCAGGAATGGTGCTGACTTCTCTCCCCTAGGATGAAGGCTGGTAAATCCAGTTTTCAATGCTTATCAGGGATGTGCTAAACATATATCCCATTGCAGACTTGATTCTGCATCTGAAACCAGGAGAGACCAAGACATACCCACTGCCTGACAGCAACATCTATTCCAGTGACATCCCCTGGGACAGTCAGGCTGGCGCCCAGAGGGTGTAACCAAACCCCTACCCTTTTTATTGAGGGCTTTGTGGAGCTCTTACTGTGCAAAAATGAGCTCAATCTGCAAAATCACCATGAAAACCAGTCCTAGCACTATTAGCCCAGTGAGTAAATTGAGCTCCTCCCCACGCAGAGACTGCAACAATGAGGAATGGGGTAACGGGTAGTGAACAACTCCTAGGATACTCAGTCTAAACAACCAGCAGTGTGTTTAGCAATACTGGGCTCACGTGGTGCATCTCACCCAGCTGGCAGAGCTGCCCTAGATCAAGTATTGAGCGACTTCCTCAGACACTGAGTCAGCAGCACAGACTGAACAGCAAATATCTCTGCAGCTCTGGTCACTGGGACACGTCCTGCCAGCGTGTCTGTGCCACTGCTCTGGGACACACAGAGACTCTCAGGAAGGTCTTTATCATCTGTGCTAGGTGGTGAGTTCAGAGCCTAGTGCTGAGCTCAACTGTGGCTGGAAGAGGAGGTTCTACCTGAGTCCACAGCCCAGGGCTGACAGTGCCCAGAGCTGGGCCCAAAGGGCAGCCTCAGCTCCTTGCATTTCCCCTGGACCCACAGCCAGAGCAGCTCCTCCAACATGCTGAGACTCAGAGCAATGCACACCTTGGCTTCAAGAGCTTTTCCACAACTTTAATGTCCATCAGCAGTTTATAGACCAGTCTGAGTACAACTGCTCAGGACTAATGCCAAAAGACTGCTATTAACCCAATTTCCCAAGCTGCAAAGGCTGATACACCCTGTGTCCCAGACCTACCTTCTGCTCCCAGCCACCTGAACAGCACTGAGATCATCCAGTCTTGCAGTGAGCTCCAAACCCATTCTAGAAGCATCTCCATCTTTGCTCCAACAAACTCATTCTAGAAGCAGCCCCTGCTAGTTTAGAGCAACTAATCCCAGCTCCACTCAGGCACCAGTCAGACACCACATTCTCTTCTTCCTTCCAGACTTTAAAATTACAAATGGCTCCTCTAAAAGCATCATCTTGTCTTGCTGAATTGCATCTCAGCTCTCTCTCTCTTTCATTAACAAATGTTTCAAGCCCCATAAAATGCATGTTCTTCTTGGAAACATGTCAGAGACCAAGAAGCAAATCCAGCCCCTAAACTGATGAACTAATTCCTCAAGAGCAGCTATGCCTATTAGAAACAGTTGAGACAATCCAGGTAAAGCCCACCAGTATTGTATGGATAAGAAATGTCTGAATATCCCAGCATTGCCAAGGAAGAGCTTTCCTGTCCTTGTGTTATTTCAGTGAGCTCCCACAGGGATAAAGCAAACCATCCCCATCTTCTTGGGTATGAATGCAAATTCCCTTTCACTTCTGAAAGGGCTGAGGGCAATTCCCAAGCCCAGCCTGCAGCTGCACCAACCCTCAGCACATTTATCCAGCAAGACTTTCCTGCCAACCAGGAGCATGTCCAAACTGGAGGTAAAATCAAATACAATCTACCCCAAGAGAAGATGAAAGTAAATCCAAACAGGCACACAAGCAAGGGATTTCTCTTTGCAACATTTATTCCATGTGCAGAGGGGACAATTGTAAGTAAACGATTTGCTTTGTTAAATGAGATTGGGACAAGGGAGGCTTTCCTGGGGAAGATTATATTAAAGAACCACCAGAAACCGATTCCAGCCCTTCAAACACCAATATTAAATAAAGAGATGTGATAAATGAGAAGCATCAAATAAAAATCAAATCAAGGCAGAGTATCCAGAAAAGCCAGACATGATCATCCTTAATTCAGCCTACAGGAGCTTCCAAATTGTTCTGGTGCATCTAATAGCCCAGTAAAAACAGCCCATGACTGTTAACAGTTATGGGGAAAGCTGATATGTTTCCAGTTATGGGGAAAGCTGATATGCTTCCATTCCCCCAAAGTGCTCACCCCACCTCAGGGAAAACCTTCCAGTGCCTCCAAGCACTGTTTGATGCATTGAGAACCACAAGCTACACTGAATTCAGAGCCTCAAAGGCAGCTCTGCACAAGCCCAAAATGCAGATCCCAGATCCAGCTGGTGGCACAGGCCATCAGCCCCTTACCTTTGAGAGATCCTCGGTGCCTCCCTGCTGGCTCTGGCTCAGGAGGGGCGAGTGCCTCATCAGGGGGTCCTGCAGCAGCTCCAGGCGTGGCCTCTTGGTTTCAATGAACTCCAAGTCTGATGGCTTGGTCAGGTCAGAGAGATAGGAATGGCCCTCGGCTCTCAGGTGCAGCTCCTGAGATCTGGGGACAAAGGGAAAGGAGTTTAGACAAGAAACTACCTCTGCTCTCCCCTGCAAACCACTCGAGGAGGACAAGGCTCAATTTTCCAGAAGGATCCATGTGAGAAGGCCAAACACCTCAAATCTCTGCAGACCCAAAGGCACAGCCCCACAGCTCGGCTGCTGGGCATGGTGCCTGACCACCCTCCGAGCCCAAGGGGCCACCCTGCTGTCCCCCCCCCACCAGCTGTGTCACCTGCAAAGCCCTGCTGTCACCCCCCTCTCCCACCAGGGCAGTGGGTGACTGTCCCTACACAGGGACAAAGAGTGAGGCTGCAGGTCTGAGCCTTCCCTGCCATGACACACGGGTTGGGCTGGTCAGAAAAAGGCCAAGCTTGGAAAATCCTCAAATCTACCCCATAAATCCTCCCCTGCCTCCAAGACCAGGCAGAACCCCCTTGTGCCACGTTTGGCTTATTCAGCCAAAGGTACCTGCCTCAGTGTTTATATTTAGTGTCTTCTATAGGAACACCAAAGATTATATGTTGGGAAAAAAAAAAATGCCTACTCCTCCGTGGCTAGACAGTAGGGATTTATTTTTCCAGGAGGGAGGAGGAAAGAAAGCAGCCACATGTATTTGCACGTCTCTGACACAGACCTGGCAGGCTGTAAAGGCACATTATCCAGTGATAGCAACTGCAGCAACGAGTCACATCGAGCTCAAACATCTTTTACCTGCTAAATATCATGCAGTTGGTAATACCTGGAGAGTGGGCTTGGTTTTGCTTTTTTTAAACAAATGTTGAACTTTTTTTGTACTTCTGTTTTCCTTAGCAGGATTCTCTTGCGGGAATTGTAAAGAGATCCTACAAAAATACATTAAACCTTTTACTATGCCCTAGGATCAGCTTTGCTGCAGCAGCTCCAAGGGTGTGTTTTTAACACTTCAGGCAGAAGTGTCTCTTAAAATAAATAAAATGAAGCACAGAGATTCAAAACTTGTGAAATTTTTTTTTTCTTTTCCCCTTAAACAAGATTGTTGCAATTCTCCTGAGCTGGTGATAGTGTGTCCTCCCCAGTTACCAAACACTAACAAACTTAACAGCCCTTGGAGCTGCTGGAAGAGGAGGGAGAAAGAGGAATATGTTTTGTCAAGAGCAAGCATAGAAGATGGGGGGGTCTTATGCATCATTTTCCCCCAACCCACAGACTGCAATTGCTGACATTAAAAATCTCAGAGAAGATGGCAAAAAGGGAAGAATCCAGAGTGCTCTGAAGCCAGCAGCTATAATGGCTCTGGATCACAACCAGGGAGAGGATTTTGTAGGAATCCACACTGAGCACTGCCCTATGCCCTCCCCTGCAGCAGCGTGGCCACCTTAACCCATCAAGAATCAAGATAAAACTGGGAGGGTTATTTTTTAATTAAACATCAACAGCAGGCACAAAGCACACGCATGCCAAGCTCTGCTGCTGTGGGCTTGGCATTGGGATTGGGCAGCAGCTTTGCTGCTGACACACACTAACAGAATCTGGCTCATCCTCTTCCTCCTCCCCAGCAAAAAGGGGACAGGAGAACAGGGAGGCTCCAGCACTGCCCTTGGTGCTCCAACACCCCAGACAGAACACACAGCTCACACAGCAAACCTTGCAGAGCTATCAGCCCTGAAATCTGGCACTGAAGCACAACTCGCTTCACCTGCAAACGCTTCCATACTGAATGATCCTCAACTTTTCTCAGCAAGCCCAAAAATCTCTCCTGGCACCTCTCAGGTTTCCTGCTGCCTGGTCCCAGCCCTTCACGCAATCCCTGCCTGCCCACAGCTGCACACTGGCAGTTCAGGCTCTGCTGTAAACCCCTGGAACAATAAGCAACTGTTGAGCTGGGCAGGTGCTAAAATATTCCAACACCCAAGGCCCTGCTCTACTGAGGCAATTAAAAATCAGATGTATTTATTTTCACTTCTTCCCCCTTTTTAAGGCTCTATTACCAAGAAGCTGCTAATTGACAAAGGATGGCTCCAAGACCTCTGCAGTTGTCGGGAACTCGACACAACTGCTCCACTCAGAAAAAACCCCATGGATTCTGAAGATAAGAGCACCACTGAGCTTTACAAAGGCAGTTACTCACAGCGAGGCAGGGGCCATGCCAGGGAAAGCAGCTGCAATGTTATAAGGTGCTATTTTATTTCCATTTCCACATCCACTGGAACAGCTATTAACTTTATCCACTGGAATTTCCAGCCGCTCCCGAGATTACTTTGCCCAACACAACCCGCTCAGCCTGTCCTGGCTGCAAACACAAATGCTTTTGCTTGAAGCCTTCACACCTTTCACTCTCCACATCCACACCTGCAGCAAGCTCTTTACAACAGACATTTATGCAGCCACGATGCTGCTGTCAGTGCAAAAATGACTCTGCCTGAAAAACCCTCCCGTTACACCGAGTTTGGGGTTTGCTGCTATTTTCCAAATAGTTCCCACCCATCTGGTTTATTCCAGAGATCCCTACTTTGCTGAAGGGAAAGAGTTTTTAATTGCTTGTGAGTTGTGCATAATTAAACGAAGCAAAGCAAATGCCAGCATTAATTATGAAGTGGGACAGGTTAGTCTTCACCTGAGTCCTTCACCACAAACACTGAATACTTCAGAGAAGCAGAGCAGCCTGAGATGTGCTGACACACAAGGCTGGGTGCCCAGGGTTTGCCCAACTTCCAACCACCCCCACACAGCTCTGCTCAGGGTAGGTCCAGGTCCACAAGACCAAGATAACCCAAGATGAGACCTTTGGTTTATTAGTAATCCGACAAAGGAATCGCACCCTCCCAGCTGCAGTTACTCATTCACTAGGGCTGATTCCTCAGCACACTCACAGAGACTGTAAGGAAGGCATGAGCAGATAAAACCCTACAGCACTGTGGGGTATCTGCAGCTTGCTCCAGCAAGTGTACAAAATGGGCTCAAAACACAGATTGTCTGGTAGCTGGGCATCAAGGGATCAAAGAATCCTGAGGTTGGAAAAGACCTCTAAAATCCTGGAGTCCAGTCATTAAGCTGAGAGCTGAGGAGAGAGGATCAAATGAGATATCCTGAGCTGCCCTTGGCTGGGACTTGTAAGAGCAGTCATGATGAGATCTCACCGTGAGGAATCTTGTACTTTCCTGGGCAAGTACAAACTTTTCAGGAGGCCAAAGCCTCTCCCTCCCCAATAACCCATTGTCTGGCTCCTCAGAGCAGCACAACCCTCCCCTGCTCTTCAGACCTTCCCATTTCTCCCTCAGCAGAGCAGCAGAAGGTGGCTGCAGGGGGAATGATGGCTATTCTGCAACACCCAGCAAGCCCAGCTTGACTTCCTGAAGCCTCCTGCACCGAGGGCTCAAAACTTTTGCAGTTATTCCGAGCCAGCTCCCACCAACTTCCCAGCAAGAGCACATTTTAAGAGTTGCTCCTATCTGCAAATACTGTTCCCTACACATGGGGCCAAACAACATAATCAGGCTGGAAAGCTGATTCTCAGTGTCTCCAGGAACCAGAACCAAGACAAACAACCGCCTTGCTGAGGCTGTTTATTTCCTCCAGCTAAGATGGTTTGGTGGGAAATTGTCTCCAAAAATAAGTTTTAAAAGGAGTATCCAACCCCCACAGGTACAGCCAGACAACAAAATGCTTTTGAGAGACAGTAACATAGAAAACCACTGGTGCTGAAGTGAATTATTTACAGCCAATGCTAAGATTCATCAGAGGTTTCAACAACCCCTTTACAGCTAATGAGAGCCAGAGTGTGAGACTGGGCAAACTGGGACCTGTTAAAGAGAGGAACTGGAAGCTTTGGAGGAGCAAACCTGCCACCAGACACCTACAAAAACATGTCCGGGACCAGCTGATATATTCCCTTTGTCATGTAGGTGGAGAGGGAGATAAACCATTGTGACTTGATGGGAAGAGCTGCATGTCTGGGCGGGAAGATGGAGCTGCTCCCACACCCTCAGCAGAGTCTGCCAGCAGCAGGACTGAGTCTTCCCAAGCCAAAGGTGTGGGACAGCCTCGGGCAGGATGCTCAGCTCACCATGTGGCCCAGCTGAAGGACTCCCAGGTGCTCAGGAGCTCTGACCAAGCACCCACGTGGATCCTGGGGATGCTCGGGCTGTGCATTCCCACACAAGGGCAGGGAGCAGTGTCTCAGCCACCCTGCACAACCCCTCAGCCACTTCTTCCAAGCCAACTGCAATTTAGATAAGAGCAGATGCTTTATTTAAAACTTGCATATTGAAGATCCCCATACACAGAGCCTGAATTATTCATGGACAGGACCAGCAGAAGCTTTAACACAATGGCACTGCCTCACTCTAGAGGAAGAAAAGGAGTATTTGTCTCTCTCCACAAGCTCCCCCATGTGCTTTCTCCAGGCATCCAAAACTGCAGCCTGCCAGTAAAGCCCTATTAGCAGTCCTGGGTGGCTGGAACACTCCTGAACTAATGGCTTCAGAGACATCCCATGCCTTTGGCCATCCTCCATGTCCACCCATGTCCATGCCAGGCAGCCCACACTAGAGCTTGCAAGGTAAGGCTTGTCCCCAAGTGCCTCCACACCAGCATCTGTTCTCTCCAGATGTTGTTTTCCTACATTCAATTATGGGGAAGAAAAAAACCCACAGCTCCTGCTACATAATTTCCAGTGTGAGAGACAGAGATATGTGGTTGTGGAGATTTCAGCCACATCGCCGCTCACTCCTGAGAAAAGGATCACCTTTAAAAACAGAAACTTAATTAAAAACCGTAAATAAAACCAAATTGGTCATGCTGTTACCTTGGGAGCAGCTGATGCCATTTGGCCCCTCACAGATGAAGACTCAGAGCTGTGTGTGATTCCCAGCCCTTCCCTGGGCTCCTGGGCCAGCAGGATTAATCCCAACCAGAGGCACAGTGATCCAGCCTGCTCTCCATGTGCCACACTGCACATGGTCATCTCAGAAGGCTGCACAAACACAACAGCTGCTCAGTGTATCCTAAATATCACCCTGCAGATCCACACTGGGAAAACTCTTCAGATTCCTTGTGCCTGCTAAGCTGAACAGCTCCCAAAGAGAAGCGTGGTCTCCCGAACTGGGAAAATAATCTTCTATGAAAATAGTGACTCATCTTATTCTGGATAAAGGTGGAATATACTGTGTTAACACACATACCATTTATTTACAGCCACATTTTCTGCCAGAGAAGCAGAGAGAAGTATCCACCCCAGCATTCCTGCATTAATATGGAACCTTGCTCTAAAATCCTAACACATATGAAAAGTTAGAAAAATCCAGTTCCTTGATTTTTCAGATCACTCACCCCTCTGGCACCTGCCATTTAACACTCAACCCAGTTTTTCTCACTTCTTTTGAGGACCAAAATATATATAGAAAAGGGAAAAAAGCCCTAATCCTTGTCACCTTGCCAGGACATTCCATTGCAAGTATTCATGGTACGACTTGTACCAACAGCAGATCCTGAAATACTTTTCTTCACTCCTGCAGACCAGTTGGCACAGCCAACTGAACAAGCTAAGGGGAAGTCTGTGGATCCTTCCAAGAAAAAGCCTGCTACCAAAAAAACCATCATGGAAAGCAGCACATCCCTGCAGAGACAGGCAGAGCCAATTTTCCCTACAGCAAGAGATTCAGAGCGGTTCAGGTTTTCCTTCCTTCTTCCAGCCAGAATTGCTGCACAGGGAGTTCAACTCTTTGCCCAACCACCGAGGGGTGATGACAACTCTTGATTCTGACGTATGTGGAGAAGGGCACCCTGCAACTTCCCAACAAGCTTCTTGCTCAGGAAGCCCCAAAATGCGGGACCATCCCAGCATTCCATTCCTTCCAGCAAGTCACCACTCGACACCTTGTTGCCAACAACACTTGATTTATCCTTAACATACTGTGCCCATGCTGAAATGCTTCACCTCTTGTTCCCTTTCCACTGAATCACAACTAACCACCATCCTGGTGGCTACAGCAAAACTGCAGCCAGGAGAGACTGAAAACATGCACAGCTGTAGGAAGTCCATCCAAGCAAGCCCAAATGATTTCTGCGGGATTTTGAGCATCCCCAGGGTCAAAACTCCAATACAATGGGCAAAGACAGCCTGCAGAGGCTTCACAGATCTGTCCAAAGTGAAGGTAAAGCCAAAATAGGGGAAAACACCCCAAAACCAGCACACCAAGGGAATCCCTGTGGTTTCCAGGACAGGAAGGCAAAGAGCAGCCACTCACCAGGCAGGTGGGCTCAGAGGAGCTGGGGCTGAGTGGCTGCACCACTCTGCAGCTGTAGGCAGTGCCCTGGATGAGTGCAGGGCAGGGATGCCCATGTGGGAATGCACACAGGGCTGGATCTCCAGTGCTGTCAGCCTGCCACACCCCACTTGCACCAGACTTGCAAGCTGATATCCTTAAGGAGCAGAGCAATCCTGGAAGTGCATCAGCCACCACAACCAAGAGCAGACAGGCTGCTTCCTCTGCACTCCCCAAAGCAGCAGGGGATTGGAAGGGTTCCCCTCTGTGACACTTGCTTCAAAGGGGAGGATTGCCACATGCCCACCATCACTGAGTGCCAGCTGGGCTGTCATGCAGGGACCCACAGCAAAGGTCTTCCTTTCAGACACAGCACAGCCCTGTGCTTCCCTCTGCTCACCCCTGGGCTGTGTTGTGGATGTTGTTTGCCTTGGGCTCCCTCCTCCCAGCCCCTCATGCTGAGAGCCAGCTGCCTCTGCTCGAAACCATCAATCCCAGCCCAGGAACAAAGCCAAGGCACTGAGCCTGCCAAGGGGACTCAGCTGCAGCCACGGCTGCCATCACCACCCTCCCCTCATCCAGGCTCTGCTCTGCACCAGAAAGAGCCACAGCTATTTTTTGGGGAGCGCACCAATGACCAACCCAACCTGTTCCAGGAGCTCCAGGGTCTTGGAACTCTCGGGTGAGCAACCACCACCCAAAGGGCTCCTCTTACAACACAGCAGGAACTGTGCTACAGCAGATCCTCAGACCACAAAGGTGAACCAGCAAAGCCCCCAGAGAATGGATTTATAAGTGTAGAGCTTAAAGATGCAGAGAAACAGCAGATGGCTTTGAAAAACAGACTTGGCTTTGAAAAACAGGCTAACACCTCCCCAGCCCCAACGGTACCCAATCCAAATCAATAACTAATTACATTGGATTGAAAATTTCTTTACAACTTTTTCAAAGACCCCCCCCAAACTCCTTTCTGCATGCTCCCAAAAATATTCAATCAGTCTATGTCCCAGCATTCTGACACAAGATGTCAACTGAACTGAAACATTTTTTTTAGCTTTACTACATAGTATAATTTTTGCAAAAGTACTAATTTTTGGATGTTAAGAGGAAAAGGGATGAAATATAAGTTATTAAAAGAGTTTCTTTTCATGGCATGCCAAAACATCACCATTCAGATTGAAAATTAAGTACCATGGTAAGCATGTGGATGTGCAACATCCCCTGACAACTTTGATTAACATTTACCCACATTCACGTGACTGTCAACATATTAAAAAAAAGTTTGGGGACTTTGAAACATTTATAAGCTGTCTGGGTGACCACACCAGACCAGGCATGTGGTACAGCAGACACCAAGGTCTGCAGTTGGGCTTTTTTTTTTTTAGTGATACAGAAAAACCAAGATTCATATTTTTAAACAGCATATTACCGGAGAGCAGAACTTCTCCATTTTGCAAATCATCAGTAGTGTGAAAAACAAAAACAGGCAGGAGCATGTTACTGGGTCCTCTTTACCCATCTCCCCCAAATTTAGCTAAATCTGACCCAATTCCAACTTAACCGTGTTACTCTGTGCTAAGAAATCAAAGCACTGAGAAATCAAAGTGAGCCAAGACAGTGCAACATGCTGCAATAAATTATGGGTTATCAAAAGTGGCACGACCCTCTGTACGTGCAGGTGCCACAGGCATAACCCAGAAGGGCATGTCCAGATGCAAAATGAATTTTGGAAGCTACTTTTTGCCTCGAAATTTTCACGGGTTTGTCTCTGCTGAGCACCAAGCTGAACCCAACCTACTAGAAAAGGAGGATCCTGACTGCATCTATTATGCAGCACCCTCAGTTCTTACTCCTCTTCCCTAACAATGATGATTTTAGAGAAACAGATTCATCTCTGACTCTGCACTGGTTTTGTTCTTAGCCTAATGAATAAGTATTGTTTTGTGTCTATCTACTGTAGCAAGGCTCTTATTTCACTTCCAGGCCAGTTTTTTTCCCAAACCACTAAACATCAAATGCAGAAGAGAAACTGTGAGAGAGAGCAGAGTTTTGCATTGAAACAGAGAGTGAGAGTGATGTCCTTCAGACAAATCAGCTCCTGTGGTTAAAGCATGCATAGCATTCCCAGCCACAGCACTTGCCTGACTTGGACCTAAAAACTCTGGCAGCCTCCCATGAGGCTACAACAGGAAACAGGGACACAGGGAGAGGCATGAAAGGAGCAGATAGGAAAAAAAACAGCTCAGGGAAAGTTGTGAGGGGAATGCAGAAAGAGAAACAAAAACAATGAAAGCGGGGAGGAAGAGCAGCAGCAGAGGAAGCGGAGATGGGGGAGGAAATGAGCTCTTCTCACTCCTCCCTGCAGCCTCGGGAGCCACAGACCAAACCCAACCACACTGCTTCATTTCCTATGCTGAAAAAGCCAACACAACCAGTAGAACAGAAGTGAGGGGGTGGTTTTTTTGTTGTTTGTTGTTTTTAAGACTCCTTTAAAGCACATGACAGTTAAAGGTAAGGAACCAGAAGGCAAAGGTGCCACCTGATTAGCAGAAGGAATCTGAACTGGCGCTGAGCATGGTCAGTACCCAAAACCAGCATCCCACTGCCCAGGGGTCCCTCCCAACCCTGCTCCCAGCACAGAACCCTGGCTGGTGCAGGCAGGGAGCTTTGGCAGTACCTTTCATTGCCTGGCTGGAACTCGGAGAGCAGGGACGGCCGCCGCCGCTGCGGCTGCATGATCGAGCCCGGTGGCAGGTGGGAAGCAAAATCCCTGGAATGATGCTGGTACTCCAACAGCGCCACGTCCTGCAGGAACAAACACATGGAGCTCGTCAGGCTGATGGGAATTCTCAAGCAAGCACAGAACAGCTCACAAAAACCCATGTTGGTATTCTTCCTTTAAAGCACTGGGCGCAGAGCTCAGTGCTTTGCCCGCCCCAAAAGGTTCCCAGTAACTCCCAGTCCCACATGGCACTGGAATGGTAGCTCAGCTCCTTGTTCAATCTGCCTCCAGCCTTTTCATGGTGCTTCAGGCAGAGCTGGCTCCTGGGAAAGGACCCCAGCAAGCCCAACCCAGCCACTGAGCACCCACACATGAATTTTTGGCATCCAAGTGGTCTTGATGACAATTGTGAATCCAACAGTAAGAGCAAAATTAAGTCACAGGACACTTTCAGCTTCAATATCCACAAAACAGCATGGAGAAAGAGAAAAAGGGGAAGGGGAAAGGATAGAAGAAAAATCACAAATGTTATCTTGAAAATGTTCCTTTAAACACAGCTCCCCTGGGCTGAGCTCAAGGGGTTTGAAAGGACAGTTTGCTACTTATTATGTGTACGTCCCTTTTGTTCCTTGACCCTTGGAGAGTACAGTACAGTATGTTCCTGATTTTAATTAAATAAGAAGCCCTCCTGCTCTGTGCCACAGACTGATTCCAGCAGCAGTATTTTAGGCAGCCACATTCAACTGCTATTTTTTATTTGCAGATAGATACTTGACCAGCAGACTAATCATCTAATTAACTAAGACCTTCAGCAATGGCACAGAAAACCCTGTCACAGAATAACCCTGGTAACACTGACACACATTTACCTTAGAAGAAGCAATTCCACCTGGGAGTCTATTTTTTAACAGTTCTCTACTGGAACAAGAAAGCTTTAACTTCCTCAAAAAGAATAAAGGTATTTCAGAGTCTACAGAAAAAAAATACATCAATAAATAAGACACCACATGCATGCAGCTGATGTGGGCAGGGAGGTGTCAGCCCCAACAGCTGTAACAGGAATTATTTGACCTGATGAAGTGAAGATCAACATGCTCCAGCCCTAGGGAAGCTGGGGAATTGCCCCAGCAAGGTGCATGGCAGGTAAAGAAAGGGTTTGGGAGCTTCAATAGCAATAACCTGAGCCTGGAGATCTCACCTCTCCCAAGCTGGAAGTGAAAAGAGCAGCCTAGCAGTGGATGTCATGCTGTTCTCCAGCAAGTTGTGGAGTGGAAGGGAGTATCAAGGCCCAACATGTTTGACCATCAGAGAGGAAAACAAGAGTTTTTCTAGAAAGTCAGGAAGAAAATCAGAGATCATAAACATTTGGTCTGGGAGAGCCAAGGAAAGTTGGTCACATCCAACCTCGCTTGCACAAAAGCTGAGAAGGCCAAATATCAAAGGGAGGAGAAAGGGAAATTGTGGTGTTGTATGGGCCACCACTTCTTGTGCTGAGAAAGCTGTGCCAGTTTTTGGAATTGGGTTTATTTCTACCCATTACCAAGGAATAGTGTGTGCTGCTCCTTCTCTGTTTTGACCAGCGTTGGGAAACACCAGGAACAAGAGACTCTGCCAGCCCCAGCTCCAGCCTGGCCACCCCAGAGCTCAGTCTCTGGGACAAGGGGTGTCTGCAGACAGGTTCTTGCGACATTGAGAAGGGCATGACTTGGACAGTGTCCACTTATCCTCCCAGGGCTGCTGTGCTGTAAATCCAGGTGTCTGGGGAGGATGCAGGATGCCAGAGGGGCTGCAGGACAGAACATGCCATCACTCCAACCACAGATGGGACAAACACAGACACCTGAAGTGAGGGAGCCCAGCAGCTCTTCCAGGCCCAGCCTAAGCAGAATCCCTGCCTACGAACAAGCTTCCCCACGTTCACACTTGTCCTGGTTTGAAATTAAAAAAAAAATATTTAAATAGAAGAGTGATGCAGCTCCTGACATCCACCTACAAAACAAACACGTCGTGTCTGGGAAGACACACCAATAGGCCCAAAACCAGGACCGTCACTTTCTGTGGGTGTATAAACAAGAATTACCCGTCTGGGAGGCTCAAAGGCTGTGCCCTTGAGAAAAAAAAAAGGCTCTTGCATGTCCCAAGAACCATCTGCTTTTCCTTTTCCCCCTGCCCACACTCAGCTGAGCTTTTGCCTCCTCTAACCCCACCAGAAAATGGCTGGTGGAGCTCAGAACCTGCTGGCATGGTCTGGAGGGACTCTGACCTGCTCTGCCTTGCTTACATCCATGGTGGGTTTTACAAGGAGAAAACAAAACCTAAAAATTAGTGAGGAGGATTAAAATGAACAAATTTCTGTGCCCTGTGATGAACTGTTAAGAGGCACCATGGAAGCCTTGGCAGGATGTAGGTGGATTAATTGCTCAGAAGGTTACCCCAGTAAATTGCACTGTGAGCTGTGACAGTGTTTTTCAAATGCAAACACCAGAAAATTTTATGAGCTGCCTTCAAACTGCTTGGTGGACTTGGCAGCTCTGGGCTAATGGTTGGATTTGATGATTCTATGGGTATTTTCCAAGCTAAATGATTCTATGATTCACAAGAGGGTTTGATTTTCTCCAGCAGAGTTTTCAAGACACCTGCTGGGAGGTACCTTGCTGCCAGCACCACTGCCCCTTCCACACAGACACAGGAGCAGCACCCAGCGTGTGCCACCTGAATTCCCCACCACTGAATCACACAGATGTGATGCAGCCCTCACCCCGACCTCAAATTTCCAGCACCTGCTCATGGGCAACTCCAAGACACCTGAAATAAAACAACTCAAGAATCCTGCAGCCCCAAACTACATGTTGCTCCTTTTCCTCTCCAATGTTTTGCTGGGCTTTGCTCAATTCTATTTTTTTGCTCCTCCTCTCTCTCTCTTTGCATCTCTTCCTGCCCTCTGCAAACCTTCCTCCCGCCCCACAAATCTGCTGATTTACCAGAGCACCCTCTCCAGACCTTTCAAATCTCCAACTGCCTTCAGTAAGGATTTTCTTCCTTTCACATCAACTTTCCTGTTGTTCCTTGTGGTTCAGGTGCTCCCACATGGATGTGCTTTGGGAAGCTTTGCAGATTTCACGAATTCAGTAGATGTCATGACAGAAATCAAGGAAGCAGAAAGACCATGGATAGTCAGGGGGCTCTGGCAGGTCAGATTTGGGGGAGGAGGCCAGCACTAGCAGCATTGCCAAGACCAGGCAGACACCAAGAGTGCCACAGCATCATCATAAGCCACCCCAGCAGAGCAGGGCAGCACCAGGCAAATCCTTAGATAAATAAAATGTCAAAGACCCCAAAGCAGCCTCATTAGAACACACTTCTTCATGCAGCAGAATGAAGAGGTACTTAGGCCCAGCCTAAGGGACCAAAAGTATCCTTTGCTGCAGGAAAGTTGGACACATCCCTGCTGCTCCTGTGTGGAGTGCTGGGAGGGAGAGCCAGGGAAAGCACCCTGAATCTCAAGGCTTCTGTGTTATCCCTTGATTTGGGAGTGCCAAGAACACTGTTTCCATCCCCTTCTTGGTAAATCCTTCTACCCCCAATAACCTGAGTCTACCAGGCTCATTTAGATTTGCTAACCAAATTGTTTAAAGGCAGGCTCCTGGAACAGTATTACAGAGAAAGCCCAACGGAATGAGAAAGGAAGAATCTTCCTCACCACCCCCACCTTTTAAAATTATTTTAAAGCTCCCAGCCTGCTGCCTTACCTACCATAAAGTCTCCAGCAAACTCTTCAGTGCTGTCCCCGACCTCAGGGTAACCCTCACACTAAGCCAACAACTGCAGGCAGCAGCGCAGCCGTTCTGCCTCTCTCACTTTCTGTTTTGGACACGTGCACTTCTGGTGTGCTTCATTTCTCCTTCCCCTGCCTGCAGCTGCTGGGTGCTGGCTGATCTCCTACCAGGAGGAAGAAGGGAAGGTCTGGGAGCGATGCTGGAAGCACCCCCAATGGACAATGCCACGCCACAGCCAAGAGCTCCTCTGACCCTGCACTCCCAGCTCCAGCACCCAGGCACAGGGCTGCTCCATCCAGGTGGCCTTCCCACATCTCCAAGAATTAACCTCTGAGGAGAAGACCTCAAGAGATAGGAGGCCTGCAGAAAGGAAGCCTGGAGCTGGTCTTGCAACAGAAAGGCGAACTGCTCCTCCTCTCTTCCTCCCACCAGCAGAAAAACAAGTACAAACACCCAGCACTTCTGGCTTGCTTGGAAAACAGCTCAGGAGCAAACCCACGGAGACCTAGAGTGCAGCCAGCTGAGAAGAGCAGCACAGCTCGAGCAGCCCAAAGCGTGAGATCCGTCCTCGGCGCTTACCACGTCCTCAGCCGAGAGAGCAGCCGGGAGCTCCCCGCTGGGTTTCGGTGTAAGACAGCTTTGCTCACAAACCACGGGTGCTTGTTTTGCCGTGACGCCGAGGAGGAGCAGCCTGGGGTGAGCCACCACATCCGCCAGCTGTGCCGAGAGCGGCCCCGGCACCGCAGCCGCCTCGAATCACGGCAGCGCTGGAGCTGCCCGGCACAGAGAGCTCACCTGGTGACAAAGCCACTGCCCCACGCTGTCCTCGTCACCTTCCACAGGCAGACAAACAGGCCTGGGCACTGTACAAACTCCTGGAGGAGCAAATGCCAGCTCCTTGCCACCTCCACCATGGATTAGGGCTGCTCCTTACAAGCTTGCCCAGCGTTGTATTACAAATAATGTTTATTTTCTAACAATGTGCCGTTTCTGCTGGAACACTCACTGAGGCCAATTAACACTAATAGTGAAAAAAAAAAACAATGCCAAAACATCCCTATTTATTTCACTTCTCGTGAACTGGCCCTTATCTAATCTCACAAAGGATGCCTGGTCTGTCCCTGCTGCCTGTGAGCAGCTCGCGTGCCGTTCTGGGAACTGTAAACCACAGGGGAAGTGTTGGGTGATGGCACAGGGCTGGTGTCCCCCAGACTGTGGCACTGGTGGCACATAGAGCCACAGCTGGACACTTTACAGCTGCTGCTCTGGCATGTCCACATGGACACCAAGGTGCTCAAGACATGACCACACAGCTTTGGGCTGTAAAGCCACCCCATCCCTGGGGAAGCATGGGGCTTGTTGAACTTCCTGCACCCCCAGAACCACACAGCCAGCATGGAGCAGCAAATCCCAGCTTGGAACACGCCAGGGCCTCAGATCATCCAGCAATTAATTTGTGGGGTGGACAAAGGAGCATGGCCACCACTCTGGTGGCTTTGTCAAAGACAGGGGATGTCACCCATCCCTACTCTGCACACCCCCAACTTTGGAAAAAGAAGCTGTCTAACATCTCTTTCTGCCAGCAGGGAGGGTGACCTATTTTAGCAATAAAAGGAAAAGTTCTCTGGTGCCTGGATACCCCTTGGCACTGGCAGCACAGCATTTGCTCATCAGACCAAGAAATGTACTTTTTAGCATTCACCCGAAGAAAGTAATTTTTCCCAAAGCTAATTCTCAAAGGTAAGAAGAAGGGGAAGGGTTTGGGAGGAACCAGGGTGGTAGCAGAGCTGTCACTACATAAGGTCCAGAAACAGCTCGAGCTGTGAGGGGACCAGTGTGGCACACAACCCACCATGCTCAGCCTCCCCAGCCCAGAGGAACCATCCTCTGCTGCTGAAAACCTCCTCTGAAGTGCAGAGGAGGTGATTATTGACCCAGACAGGTTGTCCACAAGCACAATGCTGTCTGCCCAACTTCCTCCCCAAAACCCTGTGAGGAGGCTCACTGCAGATTTAAGAAAAAAATACCAACAACAGAAACCAAACAATAACTCCTCCATAACCAGCTCCCCCATTGAAGATAAGGTCAGTAATAAAACCTGGCTGAATACATGCATTTTTATCTTGCCTACAGGGATGCAACATGTGCTAAAAGACAAACACCCTTATTGTTCTGAGACAGTCTCATTGCCATCCATCTCTCAGAAGCTGCTGACTTGGCCTTTTGTTTCACGAGGTGACCACACTGCGCGTGGCCCCGTGTTGGAAGGCGCCGATTTCTGCTGCCATCCATCCCTGCACCCAGGCTGCTGCCAGCTCTGAGAGCATTTGTACCAGCTGCACAGCACTGCTCCCTTCTCGATGCCCTCTCCCCAGCTCTCCAGCAAAGCAGGGCTGTCAGCAGTGCTTGGCTGCCCTGTCTGAATGTGCCATTCATGGAGCAGTCACGTCTCGGTGAGGACAGCTCTCAGCTGTTGTGGCTTCCAGGTCATCTGACCGGTGCTGGGTGCTGGAGCCAGCTGCCAGCCCTCTCCCCAGCAGCCAGAGGTGCCCACAAAGCAGCAGCACATCCACTACAGTGCTGCTTTTCAGCCTCTCTCCATCACAAGACTTTTGTCCCAGTCGCATCCAGGCGCCTTTGAGTCGGGAATGACCCGTCTGTCCTTCCTCCAGCCCCCACGCCTGGTGCTGTGCTTCCTGAAGCCACAAATGCCCGTCCAGGGTGAGCAGCTCTCTTCACACAACAAACCCAAACCTTCTACCTTAAAAGGCACCAGGTCATTTAGCTCATCATCACATCTCTTCTATAGCACCGGCCCCCGCCACCTCCTACAAAACCTGCTCCCAATACAAAACCCACAACCTATCTGCAGGTACTTTCAGCTTTCCATGTCCCCTACTCTCTCCTACACTTCCTTACACCTCCACAGTAAATTCTTCACTTGCTCAGCATTTTGAATAAATACTGGGACAATGACAACACGCAAAAGTCCCCAGTCTTGCAGAAGGTGCCTCCAGGGGCTGGTGGGGCAACACAATCAGAGTCAGGCCTGAAGCACAGGAAAAGGCTACCAAAGTGGCTTTAGTGGCTTTGCCAAACCACAAAAGCAGTGAAAGTTTTCTTTCCCTGCAGATTTACAATCTTGAGATCAACCAAAAGCAAAGCATCACCTTCTGCATCAAATCATGTCCAAAAAGAAGATTAGGGAGCAACCACAGAAGTTTACTGTAGCTTTAAGTAAAAGAAGTGTTTTGGATAAAGGCTGTATCCTAGGGAAAACAAGATTTAAATACAAACTGCTATAAGCCAACTTCTTCCTAGCAATGGGAGGGAGACCCTAGGGCAGGGAATTAGGTGTCCTGTTCTTTCACCTCCATGCTCTCCCAGTCCCAGAGCAGAAAGCCAATTTTCCGAAATCCACCACTGAGCTGCTCAGAGCTAATGCAATCTGTCATTGGAAAGGTACTCGGGAGAGATGGTGCCGAGTTCTCGTGACAGACTCGATCAGAGTCAGTATTTCCAATGTCTGTCTTTGATTTTCAGGTCATTCCTTAAAACATTAGCTGGAGTCCAGCAGGCAGAATTCAGGACGCTAGGTTGGTAGCAGGAGGTTGTTCTTTGTGCTCAGAGGTGCTGCACCACAAACTCTTCTGTTCTGCTGGTTCCTGCATCACTGACACAGACTGGCATTTTACTCCCAGGAGACAAATGTTTGAATAACTACTCCAAGGAAAACCAACACAGCAGCACAGCACAGTGCCCATGTGCAGGCTTACCTGGTGCTACTGTGCCACCCCAATCATGTCACCACAGAGAGGAGTGAGGAGTGAGCTCCTGCCATCCCCAGAGCCTGCACCTTCCACAGAAGGACACTGAACTCAACTCACCCTGCTTCAACTGCTGGGAGGAGGAGTCTGGGCAGGAAAGGCACTCCATTCCCCCCAGGCCACCTTCTGGCTCGGACACCAAATCAACACGCAAGTTTGCACCAGGCTCTTGTCTCTGGTTCACAGAGACAAGGAAGTTATTTATCATGGGCCAAAGCAAACGAGCCATGGGGCTCCTGCACAAGGGCTGGTTTGCAAATAGGGAGTTAATGAAGGAGCTACTGAGCTGGAGAGGTGGCATGAGAAAAGCACAATGGTCTCAGAGCTGGAGACAAGGAGGGCTTAAGCTCAGCTTTCCATCCCAGATGAAACTCTGTGCAGGGAATGGGGCAAACAGCAGGAAGGAGACAAAATGAGCCTCTTGTTTAGCAGGGAGGGAGAAGTGCTCACAAAGGGGGATTCAAGTGATGATGGAACATCAATTTCATATTAACGTGTACATACCCCAATCCTACCAATCCCTTAATCCTGTTTAGCATCTTTAGTACATAAAACATTTAAAGCACCCCAAAAGCAGAAGCTGTTTTGTCACAGAGGCTGCTGCTTGAGGACACCTTGTGTGCCCTGACCTCCAGCATCTCCAGCACCTGGTACCACCCTCCTGGAAAGCACAGCCTGCATCCAAAGCCACACCACTCCTGCTCTGAAATGTCAGGGCACTAACAGGAGCAGGAAGGCTGGTAAGGAGGTCACAGCAAGAAACTGGATTCATATAGGAGGAAAAGAGGGGAACCCTTCTGCTCCCAGGGAATATTGATCAGGAAAAGGTTTTTAAAAGAAAGTGGGACATGCACTACACAAGAAAATTGATCTGTTTACAGAAAATATCTGCAGGTTGCCTGAAAATGAATATCCTTCATGCAAAAGTTTCCTTTGAGAGAGCATGAACTTTGGACACATTAGAAGGTTAAGAGCGTAAGTAATGTGTTTTTTCACCTTTAGCTAAAGGTCATGGAGCATTCAAACAATTCCTGTTTCTAAGCTGAACATGACAGAAGTCAACTGCGCACCCCAACATTACAGCTAATGAATATGGAAAACAGAAATGTTTTCCCTGCACTTTGGCCAAGAACCACTCTGTGCCCTTAAGAAGAAACTGCTGATTATTGGAGATTTTAGTTTTACCTCAACAAAGTCAAACAAACCAGAACCTTTTCACTAAGCTTCCTTCTTCCCGTTAAAAGCATGTTGACTTGTCAAAGCTTTTTGCAAGTCTTTGTCTACTAAGACAGAATTAAATCCAGGGTCATTATAGAATTTTGCACCATTTTCACATGACACCCAGCCTTCCCAACAGCTGTTGGTACCAGGTATCTCCCAGTGAGGAGGAAGAGGAGGAAGACACCCGAGTATGTTGCTTACCCTGTGGGAGAGCCTGTTTGCTGCGTCAGCCAGTGGAGAGAGCTCAGTCTGGGTCAGACCCACGGGTTCACAGCCCTGCCCAAAGCTGGCAACCAAGAGTGAAACCAGACAACAAACATACTCCACTCAACCGGTACTGGATCTTCTCTGCCAGCTCCAAACTCAGCAGCAGCTCGTGGAACATGCTGCTGGGAGGAGGTGCCCATATGTACAAAGCATATTTCTGTTTGTTTACTTGAAATACACTTTTTTCCCCCCATTTTGTTGGATATTCCCTTGGGTTTTATGTGATGGGAGAAGAAAAATCCCTCAGCCTGCTTCCACTGCCTCCTGCCCCTTCACAACATCCCCTCTCACTTGCCTCATCTGTGAAATCAAACAGCTGCAATCCTTTAAATCACTTTTCATAAAGTGTCTCCAAGCCTAAAATAATGTCACGGCTCATTTCTGAGCTCAGCATTCCTGCCGCGCCGCATTTCCCTGGGTGCGACCGTCACAGTTGGGCTGTGATTATTTATTTATATTATAATAGCATTTGCAGCCCTGCTGTGCTCAGCCCTGCACACGCACCCAGGAGGTGACCCAGGGCGTTTCCACCACCAGGGTAAGGATCCCCACGCTGACCAATTCCCAGGTCTCAGGAAAGGATGCCTTGGAATGCAACAAACCAGAACCAAAATTTAATTAGATGCAAGACATGTTAGTGTTGGGCTGGATTTGGCCTCTCTTGGTTTCTTCCAAACAAGCCCTCACTGTGCAAACACACCCCATGACAAAACTGACCTGGCCAAGACATGCAAGCAAATACCGCTGGCTTTTAATATTAAACAGCGCAGCAACTTCAAAGGAACTGGGCTCTCCTCTCCCAAGCAATCCCACCAGAGATCAGCTCCAGCCCCAGAGCCATGGCCAGGCTCCAGCTCACGGCGCCGCCGAGCAAGAGACACGTGTTTGTGAACAGCTGAGAGCAGATCATGCAGGGACACGCTCCCACAAACACTGCCTGCCCTCCCAGCACAGCCAAGGTGTGTTGCTTTGTGTTTCTGCCCACAGGAGTCTTCTGGCTTTCCATCCAAAAAANAAATCTCAGCTCGGACCTCTCCTGCATCCAGACACCCAAAAGGTATCGCATAATTCAGGTGATTACATATGTCTGCAAAAATAGCTGCTAGAAGTGAATGCCAGCAACTTCTTCCAACGTGAATACAACAGAATAAAACCAGTGTTCACTGCAGGCTGCAGAAACCCCCAGCTCCAGCCCACTGCAAAAAACTGCCCTGCTCTGCTCATCCTGCTGTTGCAGCACTAAGGGGAAGCAGTTGAGATTTTGCAGGAGACAAGAGCTCAGCACCCCAAGGACAGGAGCCATTCACACTCTTTTAAAACCAGTCTTCACACTGCAGTTTGAGGTTCCTTTGGTTTGCTTTCAAACCACAGCCTTGCAACAACTGCAGATTGTGCTCACCTGGTCACATCCTCCTCCCGCTTGGTTTTCTGATAAAAAGAAAACTGGGATTTTCTTTTTGAGACAAATGCTCTTGGTAATGTTCCAGCCCCCAAACAAACACGCTCACACTGAAGCAAAGCTCCCATAAATCGAACCAGGTCAGCGTGTCTCACAGGCAGGATGAAAAGCCTCTTTGTGCAGCAGCACGCAGGCCCCGAGCGATGTAGATGAGCCAGCAAACACAGCCAAGAGCTCGTCCCGCGCCCTCCTTTAACGTTTCTATTTCAAAGCCTTTCCAATCTCCAGCTCTGCTCCCTGTGCCACTCTGCTGAAGCCAGGCAGAGAGGGCAAAAGAGGGAATTTCAGCCCTTTGCTGGCATTTCATGGGTTTCCAGACTCTCAAGTCAAACACTAAAACCAGCACGGACTGAATTTGACCATTCACTAGCGGTCACTGTCTATGTAACCCCCAGGTCTCCTCCCTGATTTGTGTTTCAGGCACCTTCCACCTCACTGTGATCCAGCAAGAAGCAGCTCCAAAGACCCTTGGAAGTGTGAGCCATACTCCAGCACCTAATAAGATTCCTTTAAGCAGCCTGAGCTGACTAAAGCTGTTCCACTAAGAAGAGTTTCTTCCGTTAAGGGCTTAAACTGAAAACATTCACCCATCCAGGATGAGCAAACACAGGCAAGAGTGAGACAGCACAGAAAGGAGAAGCTGGATCCAGGTGAAATAACCTCTGTGAGTTCTGATACATTCAACAAGACAGAGCCAAAAAAAAAAAAAAAATCACCTCCTGCTTATGCCTTGATCCAAGAAGAGAAAAGATTACAGGTCAAGACTAAGAGGGAGGGAAAGGGGGAAGGATAAAATGGAAAGCTCAGCAGCTCAGTTATCTTCTTGCTCCCCAGGAGAGCTGCATAAAGAGAGGCAGGTCTGCTAACAGAGGGCAGGAGGCAGGGAAGTTTCATGAAGTTTGCCTGGGAACCAGGAGAGCTCTCCTGTGGGTGTGAGGAGCAAGGACTAGGCTCACTGGGAAGCAGTGAGCCCACATGTAGAAGAGGATCCTTCCCTTGTGATTCAGTGCCAAGGAAAGGGCTGAAGGACACGTGCTCCTGCCCCCCAAGAATGGTCAAACCTTCCCCTTTGCCCCCAGGCTGGATGCTGCACCCAACCAAGGGTGTTCTTGCCAGAAAGACAAATGGACATAGGTGCTCAGAAATGATGAGCCAGAGCCCATGAGCACCATCACAGCAAGTGCTTAGAAAAAGGCTGGAAAGGGAGAGAAAAACTGAAAGCACCATATGGAGAAACAAAAGAGGATCCCATGAGAGAGGCACAGTGAAATCCTGCACCACAGGCACGGAAATGGTCTGATTTCTGTGTAACAGCCACATCCGAGATGGGCACAGCTGAACCACTGTCCCAGCGCTGGGGACAGAAGGGAAGGGAAGGGAAGGGAAGGGAAGGGAAGGGAAGGGAAGGGAAGCCTTATCCTTACCGCATGCGGTCGGGCAATCTGCACCGGGTAGGACAGGGCGTGCGGGGGATAGCGCGGCTCGGCCGTGCGCCAGCTCTGCGTCACGGGCTGCGTGGAGCCAGACATGGCCAAGGAGCAGGCAAGGCAGGGGACTGCTTCCAAATCACCAGCAAAAGATCAGGAGAGCAGGGAGCTCCTCTTCATCGTGTGTGTGCTTCCCACGGCGTGCAAGAGCTGGAAGGAAGCAGGAGAGCAGCAGGTTAAAATTCAGTCAGCTGTAATCCTATGAGACAACCATCAGGCCTTGGGCCATCACCAAAACCTCACTGCCCTCGCAATTCCCCAGCAGCCCCGTCTGCCATTTGGCAAACCCCACTGTTAAGTTTTTTCTGTAGATTACTCCTATCACAGGAAATCCAAATATAAGTTTTTCCCAGATTTATCCCACCCAATTTCCCTGGAAAGCATTCACCCACCACCAGCAGGACCAGGAAGCCAAACTGCCAGCAATTTCTTTGGGTCCTGTTGATCTGTCTCTAAGTCTCTTGGAGATGGATTTTTTTTTTGCAGGGTGACTCAGTTTCCAAAAACACAGTCCAGAGTTTTGGCATTTCAACATAAGATCCAAAAAGCCACAAGGTCCCTCCCCAGCCCATCCCTTTCAATATCCACACTCTCACATGTCAGTGCTCTTCTTTCCAAGCTGTGGCCACTTCTGCAGCCCTCTGAGGTAAGCCCTGATCTACTGGTAGGAGGGACACCAGGCACTGACCCCGCCTGCAGCTGTGTCCATCCATGAAGCTACAATAAATCCCAGGACTAAAGCATGTCACACACCTCCAGTGCCACCTGGATCAACCCTTCTGATAGGGACCCAGTGCCAGAGAACACACCACAGCCCCGAGGGTATTTTCACAAACACTCATCACCCACACATTCACTCCTGTACCACCTGTTGCAATTCCTTTAGCAGCTGCAATAAAATCAGGAAAACCAACAAAGTGAGAAGGTGCCTCTTGGCCCCAAGGGGAGATCTACAAGTTACTGATTTTCATAGCTACTTCACACTGTTTGCTTGGTGATTATTTTAAGCCTCCTGTTTTTTGCCTGGATTACAATGAAAAAGTAACAAAGGTCTAAATGCTGCCCTTCATCGCTGTCAGTGCGAGGTGTGTTAACTATTATTCTCAAATTAACAGTTAGTTACACAAAGGATAAATTGCCACTGCTACCTGCCAGGGTCAGAAGATGTTATCAGGACTGATCCCAAGAGATCCAGGGACAGCCCCCAGCTCCCTGGGACCCATTCTCCATCCCACCCAATGCTGTGCACGCCTCCTCCCCATTGCAGGTACGTGTTCTGTATGGGTTTGTGCAAGGTTTTTGGCAGCATCAAACTCTTCCAGCAGCATCTCAGGAACAGCAAAGGAAACTCCCAGTGCTCCCAGCAGCCTCTCCCCACACTTGTGGTCTCTGTGCATGGGGAGCACAGCCAGCCCCAGCCAACGCAATTTTAACTGAAACAGCAGTTGGAGTGTACAAAAACCAAAAAGGGGCTGGGAAAGTGGGGGGAGGGGGGAGAAAAAAAAAGAAATAAAGAAAGAGGAAGCTTTTCTTTTTCTATTTCTTTTCCCTCCTGTGAGACCACAGATGAGCCCATGCTGATAAACCCCTCGCTATCTGCTGCAGGCAGGCACAGGGCTGCCTCACTGGTTTGTGATGAAGCCTCAGAGCCAGAAATAAACCAAACCAAGGCAACGTTCCCTGGCAGCCAGGCACGGCAGGCAGCCAGTGCAAGGCAGCCTAGGGAGGTCCTCTCACACCGAGGTCAAATCTCACAGAAATCATCTTTACAGCAAATCCCTATGAAGCCTAAGGATGACAGACACACAAAGACATCACCACGCTCACCTGAGGGTCAGGTGAGTCTCTTTGAAAAAGGTATTTTACCAAGTGACAAATGGAAAAAGACAAGGTTTAGCTCTCAAGGCAGGGTGCAAAGGGACAACCAGGTCCCTCCTGCTTTCAGCTCACTCGCTGCACAAGAGCTGGGATTCCCCCCAGTTCTGGACCCTGCTGAGCCCCAGGGCACCTTACCTGTCACCCCAGGGACTCATTGGTGGCCTGGGAGCAGCCTGACCCTCATCCCAGACCAGACAGCTTCCCCATGCAAGAGCCTGGCGTGCTCAGTGCAATCCACCCTGGGCAGGAAAGCCCCTGAGCATGCAGGGGAATTCAGAGGCACCCAGAAGACGTATTTACACTTCCAGTATGACTGTCCCACTTCCCCTCGTGCTTCCAACTGGATGGGATTTTAATCACCCATTCCCACCCTAAGCTGGGGGCTGTGCCAGGAGCCTCCCACCATGCTCACCCTCCAGGGACACAGCAGCACCCTCTCAGCTCTCCTGCAGCCCAAGTGATGCTCTAGGGGCAAACTCTCCCTGCAGCTGCCAAGGACACATGCATGGGGCTTTTGAGGGCTCCAAAAGTTCAGTAGGATCTGCAGTAATTTAAGGTACTTTCCCAATAACAGATTCAAACTCGGACATCTTGGCTTATGGCCACCTACAAATTAATTAGCACATGTAAATATACACATATATACACACACACATACACACTCCAACCCAGAATCCCTGGCAGCTTTCAGCAAGCCAAGACTCCCTGGAAGCACAGCAGGTAGACCTGACCATGCTGAGGCAGCTGTCTACAGTAAAAAAAACTGGATGTTGTTTTTTTTTTTTTTTTTAAACTCTTCAGATCAGCACTTCAGCTTAAAACACAGCACCAGGTGCAAAGCAACATGGTATTGAGCTCTAAAACAGTTTTAAAGCTTTTTTGCCTTGGTCTGTGCAACTAAAAAAAAAACGTTAACTGTCTACTAGAGCAATACAGACACAGGATGAAAATGCAGGGGCCAACAAAACTGTCCTGCACCAAGGCACAGTGTCTGTGAGCCGTGTCCTGCATTCATCACAAGCTAGCAGGAGCACAAAAGGATTTTTCCTTAACAAGGGCAGCAAACCACCTCTGCCTCTATTGAGGCTTCTTGTTAGAAGCCCCAGGAAGACAAAAGTAAAAATCACATGGTCCTTAGCAAGCAAGAAGCACTGTCCATGCATTTCCACATCTGCAGGTCACCAGCAAGATCCCAGCACCAGCCCAAGGCCCTGGATGTCTGCACACAGCAGGACTGGGCTGGAGCCAAACAAGGTCACCAAAGCACTGGGGCAGCTCCACACATGCCTCAGATCACACCTCAGGTCCCGTTTTGACACTTCATGTGCCCAGCACTGCTCTGGGGAGGAGGGTCCATGACCAGGCAAAAAGGCTGTGGGTGCTCCCAAGGGGGAGCACACCTTGCAGGGCATGCACTGGTGCATGCACTGGATGCAGCTGGGACACCACCAGGCCACCTATTCCCAGCAAAAGACATGGGCTGCCTCATTCTCCAAACCTCTTTATTAATTATTTTTAAGGGAGGAACACAAACAATAGGAACAGATTAATGGAAGTAAGAGACAGAGTATACAGCCAGGATCTTTAAATCTTTAAAATCAAATTGTTTAGTTCTTACTTTCTCAACTGATTTTGATGAAGAACAGACATTGTCTCACAGGAAAGGTATTTCCCCCCCCCCAGTAAGAGTCTCCATCTGAGACTGTTTTACCCATAGACCTGCATGAGCCATTACAGCACTAGGTACCAGGAGATTTATGGTCTCTGATTAGGAACAGGAGAAAGCTGGAGGTTATCACCAAAACCAGAATCAGGGCTGCAACATGAACCTGTGGAGGAGGTGAGTGCCTATGGAACCTCCTGTACCTGTTTATTTTCACCTGTTGAAAAACTCACAGGATTCTGCCCCACTGCTGAAGCCTTCAAAATCCCCATCCTCCCACTCTGCTCTCCTGTTTCTCCACGTGCCATTTACCATCTAAAATTGTTTCCCCATCACCTCTCAATTCACACCACAACAGCACACTACAAGCCACAGCAAGCTGCTGCAGGCTGGCTCACAAGCCAAGGAGCTCTGCCCACATGCCCAGCCAGGTCCAGCAGTGTTCCCCAGCCTGTGCTAATGGGGTGCACAGCACTGGGCCAGGCACATTCACACCCAAAACAGGGGCACAGAGGAATTCACAGCACCCTGCAGTCATCTACAGATCCCCAGCCCATAGCAAAACCTACACTGACACGGGCAGGACCCTGCTAAAAGCCTGCAGGTCTAAAATAAGGGGTTTGCAATTAAATCCAGCTGCAAAAAAAATTTAATTAACATCATTCAACACACTTGTTGCTCTTCAAAGTTAGAGACAACCTTCCTGATTTGTTCTGGACTCCTGAGGGAGAGCAGGATTCCCAGCTGAGGTCCCTGGCTTGACTGGTACAACACAAATGTGGGCCAGTTGCTGTAATTATCCTGTTCCTTAGTTCATCTATCTGAAAGGTGAGAACAACAAGACACTCCCAGCTCACAGAAAACACCAGTTCATGTGTTCTCAGAGGAGTTTTAAAAGATCCCAATGAAAACACATGGCTCAAGTTCAAAGTACACCTTTTTTTTTTTTTTTTGAGCAAGGACATGCTGAAATAAGATTAACAGAATATTTTGTTTCCTAAGTCCAGAGTAATGTTACTCAACTTGTGGTCTACGGACCATGGATGGTCTACAGGAGACGTTAGGAGGCAGCCCACAAAATGACTGCAAACCCCTTATTAAAAGGCAAAAACTAGTACCACCATACCATGCAGACATGGCAAATAAGAGAAATGCTGTTGGCACTCACCAGTCCATTTAACTGAAGAGTATTGACAACAAAGCTCATATTTAATTACACTAAATGATGCAGTTTTTGGAAAAAACAACAAAGCCATCTTTAATCAAATGCTAAATACACGACAATTTTCCTCCTCAAACAAGAAATAAAAGGTGTATATCCTCCAGTCAACTCGTGCATTTTCAAATGTAAGTTAAGGAGACCTTTGTAATGATGCTTAATTAACACTGAGCTGTAACATCCACCTCCAAGAATCCAAAAGTGATGCCTAAAAACCCCAGCACCAAGCTGTGTGTGGGACAGGGGAGTGCACTGCTTGTCAGCCTCTGCCCCACTGACCTGCAGCTCTAGATCAAAACCAGACCTGAAAAGCAGCTAAGAGATTTACTCACTCTTGCTTTAAAGGACTGATGGAAGCAGAAATAATTAAGATGCAATGAAAATGGGTAGAGAGACATTCTTAAGAAATGCAGCACAACGTAACGTTAATGGATTTGTCTAATCAATATGTGCATGAAATTTTCTTGGAAGACAGTTGACATTATACACAAATATTTGTACGTACTGTATCTACCAAGTCCTTTCAAGAGGAAAGCAGGCTGTCTGCCACAAATTTAGGGCTCTATTCAGAACAACAAAGATGACAATGTCAATGTCTGCAGCCTGGGAATCCACAGTTCAGTCACAGCAGAGCACAGGGGTTTTACATTAACATTGCAACACGGGGTCAGCAGGAAAGATCAGGCACATCCTGAGCTCTTGTGCATGAAGGAGAGGTTATTTCAACCCCAGGGATCAAGGCTTGCACCTGTGTGTGATCCTAAAATATTTGCCTTGCTTTGGAGGAGTACAGAAGTCAAGCCAGACTGGAAGCAACCTGCACACCATGGTCAGACCCTGCAGTTCCTCAGCTGCTCTTCCAACATCAGTGCCCAAACCAGCTCTTGTCCCATTCCCCAGAGCTCTCCTCTTTTGTCCAGAGGACTTCTGAACTAGATTTTTTCCTTGCCTGACCAACGGTATGGATGAACAAGCAATTACAGCAGCAAATCTGGGGGAAGAAGGGGCCTTGCAGCACCATGACAGAGTTGCTCAGAGCAGGGTGTTGCCCTTGTAAGAAGGTACAACCAGTCCCTAAGGCCATGGAGGGGATGACAGAAGCTCAGGAGCTGAAGTCTCTCATCCTGATTTGCTGCCTCATAGCTGCAATCAGGCTGCATCAGCTCTCCCAACCACAGCATGGCTCGACACAGAACCGGTTCCAACACCTGATGAAAGATGACTTCTCTGCCCTGCTCCTATCACTGCCCAAAGCTGCAAAGCAGGATTTGCCACTTGTATTTCTCCTTTTCAATCTTTCCGAGCTATTTTGGGCATGGGACCCATGTTTAGCTCTGCCCCAAGATAACCTTTGCCAGCATTTGTGTACAGATCTTGGCACGGCAGCGGCACGGAGCAAGGTCAGAGCATTGGATTTTGCCAACCCCATTCCCAGCAGTGTTTCAAAAAGCAGGTTTGCCAGGCCAGCTGCTCCCAGCCTGATGCTTCTGGAAAGGACATGCTGACTGTGCACTGTGATTCCTGTCCCTGACAGCCCTTGCTCAGACCCCAACCCACAGCAGGAGAATCTGATTCCCCAAGAGCCGATGAGACACCTGCACACCTTCCCCAGCACTCCTCCTTGCCAGGGGATTTCACCTGCTTTAAATACATCTCAGCCCTCAGCAGAGGGGCTGCAAGTGACCTTGTGATAGTTCCCTGAGGGACACGTATGTGCTTAAAAAAACAAGACTGACCCATCTCTCTTTGCAGGAGCGCTTGGCCATCACTCCCCAGCTGCAGGGACATTGTCTTGCTAAAATGCACAAGCCACACACCAAGTGCCAGCCTGGCCACGGCTCCAGCCTCAGGTCAGCATCAACATGGCCAGGCTGAGTCTTTGCTTTTCAAACCCAGTCCTAATGTACTTCTTTTCCTTTAATCTCCCTATTCCCATTGTTGGATTCCCCCATCTAAAAACCACAAGCACCTCCCAATTTTGCAGCAGACACTGGTAACCCATGCAGACACTGCGTGGCTCTTTGAGCAGCAAGCCTGTCAGCAGGGACACGATGGCAGAGCTGCTCCTGTTATGCAAGAGCATCTCTGCTCCTGTGCCAAGGCACCCAGAGCCCTGCAAACCCATTCCCAAACTGCTCCAAGGGAAGGGGGAACAGCCAGCACACACACGGCCCCACGCAACCCACAGCTCCCCACTGCCAGCTGCAGCCTAAATGCCCAAAAGGGACACTTCAAGTAATTAAAGATAGTGACAAGGAACAGTGAAACAGAAACCACATTAAAAAATAAATAAATAAATAAATAAAAGGAGGAGGTGGGATTTGGATCCATGCACAGGCCATTCATGGAACAAAGGAGTTATTTTAAGTCTGGGCTGGAAATAGAAAACAAATTAGACCATGCAAGGCCTTTGTTGAAGATGATCTGCAAAGACAAATGGAAACGCCTGGAGAGGAAATTAAAAAAAAAAAACTAAACATGAAACCACCCGGGCACTGGGATTGCAAAGGGAAACAGGGCAGGGGACTGGAGAAGGAAAGGAAAGGAGTGACAATCAGATGCCAAAAAGGAGACAGATAAGAAAACCAGTGCAGGACAGCAAAAGCAGACTAACAGAACTGATTGATAAGACCCCAGGGATGGAAAAACTGCTGAGAACGCCCCATTTTGTGATTAAAGCCCATCCCAAAGTTCCAGATAGAGAAATGCAGGAGTTGAAACTAAAAAGCACATGTGCTGGGGCAAGATGGGCTGTGCAAAGTAACAAACCAAAGCCTCCTCCTCTTCTGCCCAACCCCTGTCTGGCAGCCTGGCATGCTGCAATATTCACCCTGTGCTGCCACATCCACCTGGGATGGGATCCAGGCAATTTTAACCACGGTGCAAGTGCAGACAGCCTGTTCCAGGGCAAAGCTCCTTCTCTCCCCACTTCCAGACCCCACTTCTCTCTCTTCCCTGCTCACACTACACACCATCTTTCCCACTTGAGCTACCCCCCTCTTCCATTTAACATGGACTTAAATGCTGGAACTGTTACACAGTTCTAATCTCAGTTGAATAAACACACACCAGCAAGTTTAAATCAAAAAAACCCCACGCAGCTCCTTGCTGACAATGATACTGTAAGCATATGGGAATTTCAGCTATGCTCCCAAGTGCATTAAACAGCACATTAACAACCATCACTGTAACAACACATCACCACTGTGGCCACTGGCTGCTCCCAGGAGCTCACCTAAAGCCCAGGCTACCCAGACAAACAAGGCTTTTAAAATGCAAGGCAGATTACAAAGCACCTGCGAGATTTATTTATATATTTTGCACAGAACACGCTGCTCTTTTGATTTTCAAACCTTTCAGTTCATGTTGCTAAAGAGACAGGTCCTCTGATGTCTTGGGCACGTTCATGAAAGAGAGCGGAGTCATCTCCTCCAGATCCTTTTGTTGAACAAATTACTCAGCTCAGGAGTGACATTTTCAGTTATTTACATCCTGAATAAAGAGGGGAAATTCATTTTCTGGAGTTCCTAAGATAAGTTCTTTGAGGCAGATTGTACCACTAAACATTTTCTCCTTTCGCACGTTCCCAATTTTCAAAGGCGACAAAACATCTTTGCCTTCTAAATTATTCCTTTTCTTTCATGATCCTCTAATGATTCAGGAGTCTAAACTTCACACGAGGATCTTTGAAGAGCATCAACTGCCAGCATAAAAGCTGAACTATTATGACAAACTGCACAATTTAATGCCTCCCTAGGAAGACACGTGCAAAGGAACAGAATTACCCTAGGGAACCGAAATGAAGCCTGCAAATAAATTAAATGACCTGTAAACCAAGGTACTCAAAAATATATGAGATGCTATGCAACTGTGCCATAAAATATCACTAAAGGAGGGAGTCTTTTGGGAGCAGAGCTGTTTTACACTAACCCATTTCACTCCTGGTTTTCACTGCAGTTGCTCCACAAACCCAGCACACCCCTGCACCCCAGACTCTGGATGGGAACTGAGGTAACACTACCTGTCAAATACCAGCCCTGAACCCTCCCCTACGCCTTCCTTCTAACATCTTCCAGGTAATTACTAGCAGATAGAGTCAATTTTCAGCCCAGGTTAATAACTGAATTCCAGCTATTTGTTCCTGCACATTGCTGCTGCTTTCATTTCTCCCCAGGAGCACTGATGAGAAGTTCTGGCTCGCTGGTGGCCCAGAGAAAGGAGCTGCTCATTAGTTCACAGTCGGACAGACAGGTCCAAGTAGCAGCCATTAATTGGCTATGTTCTGCTTTTCTTGTCTAGGTAATTAATAGCTTCTAGACAGAAAGTCAAAGTCTCTCTAGAGGCACCAAAAAATTCCAATGTTTGCATACAATGAGGACAATTTGCAGTGAGGGAAGGGGAGCAGGAAAACATCATCTCCACCTCCTCCTCCTTCCCCTTGTCAATAGCCTGTACATAAACCACAGCCCACTGCAGCAAACCTGCTCTGAATCCACAAAGGAGCCTTATCCTGAAAGAAGGAAAAGCTTGCACAGCTCCAGCTCCCTCCAGCTTCACTCCAAGGCAAATAGCACTTTGCAGGAGCCAGGCTTTGGGTTATGTTTCTGGAGACAGGCTTACAAAACAGATGGGGATTCCTGATGTGTTTAATAACTGAACTCGTGCAAGTGGGCAAACGGGATTTCAGTGCTTCCCTGCCAAGCTCAGTCCTGCTGACAACAAGCTGTCCAAAGCTGTCAGTCACTCCCCAGCAGACCAGGAGAGATGTCTTGTTGATCAGGACACTCCTCCAAGTGCAGCCTGATCAGACCCTTTGTCATCTGCCTCTCCTGGGCTCAGGCAGGGGTTTGCAGCCTGTCATTTACAGGTTTCTGGGAGCCTGAGGACTAGTTTGCAGGAGTCCTTGGAAGGTGACTGTAATTCATGCTGCACAGATGAGATATCTTGAAGGGTCTGCTCCTCCAGAGAGAAGCAATGAGCACTGGGGTCAGACTCTGGTCTCCCTGCCCTGTCACACAGGAGGGAGGGAACATTTCTGCCTTGTTTGCTGGCAAAATGCCCTGGGCTATCAGTCCATCCTGTTTAGCAATTGCTGAACTCAAAGATATTTAGTAATAATAATTAATAACTACCTTAAAAAACTCCTGGGCTGCCAATGTCAAGCTATTCCTAAGATAAGTCACTGGCCCAATTAGCTGCTGCCACTGTGCAGGCACAAGCAGGTACCTCCTGTCCCCCTCCACTTGTCCTGGGGCCAAGGTTTCCAAGGGCTCCTCACTCTCCAACTTTTCAGCCATGTAACAGAAACAAAGAAAACCACGGGGGAAATGTGTGACACAAAGCAATCCTCCTCATCTGGGCAGCACAGCAGCTCCATCTCCGAATCACTGAACTCAGAACAAGCTGGCCTGGACAAGAGCACTGGGAATGCCAGCAGAGCAAAGAGGAGAGCCATAGTCTCAAGGTCAAACACTGCTTCTGTGGAGCTATAGAAACAAATTACAGCATGATAATCTTTCCATCTGGGAGGTACTTAAGGATGCTTCCCAGTACTTTCATGCATTGAGCTAATAACCTTGATGAAGGCCTCAGATTTAAACGAAGATGAAGGCTGGTCACGCACAGCAAGAGAAGACATGGCATCCAAAATTGTCTCTGCTGAGTGTCCTGTGGTATCAAGCTGAAACAGGGCAGCTTACACAGGGATAACTAAGATGATTACTGTCCCCAAATCTTCATGATTTCTGCTTGGGCAGTTGAGCTGCTCATGAGACAACTGCCTTTAACAGCCCTGCTACTTTACTGGGAGTAGCCAGTGATGGTGGATTTCACTGAAAATAGCTGTGGTGCCTGTGAGGGCTCTGTCCCATAGAACACAGCCCTTCCCACTGCTCCTACAAAGCCCCTGAGCCCACCCAGGGAACACAAATCCAACCAAAAAAGAAAAAAATTAAGCCAAATACTTTTTACATAGCCAAAAGGCCATCACAGCACTCCAGGTGTAAAGCAGTCACATGAGGCATTACTCCTCTGCACAGCTGGGCAGTGTGTGTGTGCTCTCTGCCATGCCAAAGTCCTTATTTGTCCATCTTTGGAGCTGCAATTCCAGAAGAATTCACACCAGTGGGTGCTGATTACACCTCGGTAGGCACAGACATGCCACTTCAAACTGGAAAAACAGCAAGTTCCTGTATTTGGGATAACTCTCCAGCTTTTAAGCTGTACAGGAACTTTTATGGATGAACACAGCACATACACACATCATGAAGCTCTGTTGCATGCTTTACCCAGGAAATTCAGTCTGCTTTAATACAAAACACTTGACCACAATTTCATCCAATGGAAGAACTGCCTGCCCTTCAAAAGGAGCAGTGTTGTCCTCCCAGCAGCTGGGAAATAGCAGGATTCCCACACAATCCCTGCCAGGCTCTCCCAGCAGCAGCTCCACACAGCTCAGGGGTGCTGCTTGCAGGACAGGGATGATCCAGGTGGAAAGTTGTGACTTAGGCAGGCAGGATAGGGAGTTCCTTAGTCCTCCTCCCACAGCCCTGGTTTGAGGGGTGTGGAATGACTTAATTATGCCCCTCAAGGCAGGAAGAAGTCGCTTGTCTTTAAATACTCAAACTTTTATTGAGTTAACAAGTTTTAACAAGGTCAAGGCTTGAACAGTAAACTCTTACCCAAAGGGGACTTTGTTGTTTCCCCTCTTGCAATTCATTAGTATCCCCCACAGTTTATTCCTTATCCCTGGGTTAAAGTGATAAACTTTACAGAGAGAGAAAAATCAAGGAAAGAAAGTATTCGAACAGTTAGAGAGGGTAAATAAACCTTAATTTTCCTCATCCTATCACAATGTCCCAGAGAAGCACCTGGCACTCTACACAACACCCACACATCCCCTTGGAGGGGACACAGGCAGGCAGGGCAGCCTCATCTGTCACCTCCTGCCCAGCACAGGGGTAAAACTCTGGGAAACCCCCTCTGCTCAAACCACTGTGGTCTCTGCACTGCAAACAGCTGCACAACAGCTGGCTGGGAACTGAACAATGGGCTCAGGCCACTGGAGCCAGCCCCCTCTCCCTCCATTTCCTATGGCATGGCTGGCTGCCGAGGAGTAGGAAATCTCCAGAAACAAACACACAAATCTTGCAGACAGATGCTGGAGGTAAAGAAATGGATGCTGAACTGTTTAACAACATGGAAAGAGAAATATTAATTGCAGCCTTCCACAAAACCACCTCCCTGCTCCCCAGCCCAAGCCTGGAAATGGCTTCCCAGTTTTGTTTTTACATCAGCCACCCACAGGGCAGGACCATTCCCACGTCTCCATGTGCTCATTTACATCATCAGCCTTGCCACAATATTTCCAAGTCCTACAAATTCAGACTGCCAAGGAAAAGGACAGCATCACTATTCAAACACACACCAGTCACACCAAGATCATTTAACCATGAGAGCAGAGCCTACTAGGCAGGAGTGGGGACAGAGGAAAAGTCAGCCCTTGCCAAATTTTACCTAATTCCTACAGCCCTGTGAGAAGTGCAGAGCATCAGGGATGTACCTTGCTCAACCTGCACTTGAGGGGTTCCACTCATTGTCCACTTGAGGATCCCCCAGCAGCAGTTACTGACCCGAACAGAAGTGCCATCAATTGGACGTAAAGCAGTTTTAATTTCTCCGAGCAGAACTTTGCACTGGTTTGACTGAATTTGCTTTTAAATCAGGTCTGCTTAAACTGGAGCTGGTTTCCTGCTGCGATTCAGATATCCCATTACACAGCTCATCCCAGATGCCAGCTCTGTACAGCTTAAGCAAATGGAAAGCTGAGCAGTTCATGGAAAAAAATGCTTTTATACACAGACAAAGAAGTCAGATTTTAAAAAGCCTGTCTTCTATAATCTTGTGTACAGAATTTACCTCTAGGTTCTGGTTCTTGGTTAAATAAAGGTAAGGAGAGGTTGGATTGGGGGTTGAGCAATCTGATCTAGTGGAAGATATGGGGGGCAGGGGGCACTTCTGTGCCTGAAACACACCAAGAACTATCTGCAACAACATACTTAATACTTCAACACAGGAAATATAATTTCTGCCAACTAAATTAGCATTACAGGTCCACAGACTATTTTATTAGATAGATGCTAATGGAGCTGCAATACATCAGGTCCCATTTTAAAAGTTGCAAATAGTTTATAAAGACTTAATCAATCATTAAATAGGTATTCAAATAAATGGCTAAATCAATCATTTTAAGCCCTAAGTAAACTATTGGACTTTGTAATAATCTGCAATATCTCCAGCTGAGATTCCCACACCTATGTATAGGACCCCAGACCTGAAGAACAGAACATGCTATCTATAATTTCTTAACTATTTGTGCATAAGCTTTAATGTAAATATAGACCACATATTGCCACATTCCATGTAGGTGATGTTAAAAATACAGATGAAACATTGAAAACTAAAAAGTGATCCTTTGGGATGGCACTGGAGAATATTTAATAAAGGCAAAAGCTGCAGGCTAATTTCCCCTGGGAGTTCCCATTTAGAGCCTGTCGCAGTGAGAATCCATCACAGACAGCACTGATTCACCCACATCAGAGAGAAAAAACCCTGTTCCTTCCCCAGTGCCAGGATATCACCTTTGGTAAAGGAAGGAGCACCTCTTCCAGAGAGCTCCAACCACCCACCTACCCTCTCTGTGGGATTCCTGCAGTGGGATGGAGCAGAGCTCTTCCCCAGTGCCACAGCATCCCTCAGAGCTCCCACCCCAGCCTCTCTCATGAACCTGCCTAAGAAGGGCTGTGATCAAGCTCTTCTGTTTGATCCTCCTGTAATTCATGCCAGGTAGACCTTTGTAGATGCTGTTTAGCAATCCCAAAGAGCAAGAGATGCAGTTTAACACGTAGATTATACATTAAAGTCACTCACACCCTGCAGCACCACTGTTCTCTCTGGCACAACAACCCAAAGGTTAGTTATCAGCAGGTATTCAAATTTCAAAGTAAAACAGTTAAACTTTAAACCATTTGAAGTCTGTATCCCATCCATGTGTGCTAAATAGAGAAGGGAAAGGCATCCTGTCCGACAGTTTAAAAAGATTTCAGGTCACTGTCCCTTATGCAATGAGAGTTACTCAGCTGGATAAGATCAGCCATTAAGCAGGATTACAGATTTATCCTCCCTCGGTAGCATGATCTTCTACTAATAATTGTATCAAGAACAATAACATAGAAAATGTTTAAAGAATTGCCCTTTGAGTCACCAGCAAGGCACAAAACGCTCACATGGCAAAAGGCAAAATCTTGTCTTTTAACAAGGAAAAGCACTGAGGTGGGCACAGAAAACAAAGTACCACAGCCCTGGTGCCAACACCAGCATGAGAAGACTCTGGCAGTGCTGAGACCCTGCAAATCAAACCAGTGGGGCTTAGCTGGGGGGGAAGATGTGAAGCATCACCAGCCAACTCACCCCAAGAAGCAGGGAATTGATGTGGCACCTTTCTGTAACTTACATCTGGGCAGTGCCTTCCTGCCCCAGGAGAGTAAAAATAAATGCAGGCACAATCTAAGACATCCCTTGGGAGAATTAAGGCAATTTTTACAGTCTCACTCCCAGCCCCAGTCACACAGGGGCTCAGTGCAGAGCAGAGGCAGCTGCAGGATCAGTGCTGGCCAACAACTGCCCTACACCTCCCAGGGTGGGTACACCCCACTTCCCATCACAACTGCACTGACACTTCCATCTCATCCCACTAATCACTGCACCAGGGAACACTGCACTACTCCAGCAATGACATCATTGGCAGATTTGATTACAGTGCTGATTACATCATCACCCACAAGAGATTATGCAGCTTTCCAAATGGCACCAGCAGCTCCTAAATAGCTTAGGTGGAGGAAGCCACGAAGGACGGATAAATTTGAGAAGTCTCAGGTTGTAAGTTTAATGGAAGAACTTTTCAACACTATCTTTTGGAAATATCTGTGCATGGACCAAGTATTTTCACATGCTGTTGCTCATGTCAGTGAGCCAGCAGATGCTTAGGAGAATATTTTGGTTGCTGGAAAAGTCACACAAATGGTGAGGGAAGGACTCTGCATGAGCGTAACCAGGAGGATGTCACCACCGGTCACAGGGCAACAGGCAACCCCAGATTTGCCAACAGCACCATAAGCAATGTGTGCACTGAACCATCTCTCTGCAGGGTGGGAAAAATACTTCTAAAGGCCTATTTAAATGACTTTCAGCAGAAGATAACCAAGTTTAATAACAGGAATTCAAAGGAGAAGCAAGCACCCGTTACAGAATCTGGCACTGTGAGTGCAGGAGCGTGAGAAGGACAGTGTTCTGCTGTCCCCATGCCACACACCAGCATTAGCTCTGTCACGGGGTGCTGCTGCTTGCTCAGCCTTCCCTCCTCTGCGTGGACTATTTGCAGAAACAGCATTAAAGCAACCATCAAGCAGATGCTTAAAAAATGCAGAATGACGTTCAAATGACATCTATCCATAAATCAGCCCAAACCACAAACATCTGAAGAAGATTTTCACTTAATCCAATTTACTGTAATCTCTCTCTTTAGTTAAAATGACAGAAATGTCAAAATGGGACTTTACTCCTCTGTCAAAGCATCTCATGGTGAAAAAGGAAAATAAGCAGGCTCTTGCACGCAGCACCACTTATTAGGTTAGAAATGTCAAAACTGTACTTTGATTCTCACTATTAGCAGTCACATCCACATGCTGTGCCCTTCTGTTTCACTTCATTTCCCCCAAAAGTGAGCACAGAACATATGCTCCACGCCAAGCATCATCCAGGCAAAACCACAAGTTTCCCGTTTTTTTTCCTGCTGACCCCTGTGCTCATCCCTGTCTGGGAGCACACAGACCCTCCCAGGGCTTCTCAGATCACACACACACACTCTCATTTGCCATCAAAGCTCTCAGGAGGACTGTGTTCTGCTGCTTCCAAAAAAATAAAGCTATGCTTCAAGCCTGCTCAACAGACCAACCTCAAATTGCTTTCCACTATCTCCCCACATTAATTAGCAAATGGGGTAATTGACTCTGTGCCTGGGAGTTCAGCATGTGTGTGTCCACATACATATTTCCACGTGTGAGAGTGCATATAGTTTTCCCCAGTGGTCACAAAAATTAAGCCATTATCCAAGAGTCCAGGAAAGTGAAAGAAAAATACCTACTGTCAGGATTGGGGTCTTCATGCATTATTTAACAAGAACTCTGTTGGCAAAACTGGTGTTGTTTTTATATAAAAGCTAATAGAAATTGTACCTCCAGGTGTCAAAACACTGATGGTAATTCCTGCTGCCTCAGACATCTTGATGTTTCAATTTTAGCAGTATGAGGAGCCTGCAGGGAATCCAAGAGGGTAAAGTGCTTGTACTCAAAGAGAAGCAGAGAGAAGGAGAGCCTTTTTATTTCTTTATAAAGGGCTCAGGGGAACAGTTCTACTCACTGGAATTATCAGATCTGGTTCCCCTGCTCCTTCCCTTCCTTGAAAGAAGAAAGAGCAAGATAGGCTAACAAGGAGTGATTGTATTGTGTCGACAGGGGAAAAAAAAAAAATCCATGAGGCTGCTAAGGAGAAGCAAAAAGACAAAGAATTGGTGAACAGAAGATATCACTGGGGTGCAGCAGCACAAGAGCAGCTGGAAGTAACAGGATGTTTCAGTGATCTCCAGGGAACAGACAAGCTGCAATGGAAGAGCAATTTTAATACAGGTTGGGTTTTATTAAGTTTGTGCCTAAAGGCAGAGTGGCACGTAGAAGCCCTCCTTCACCAAGTTCCACCTGTACTTCTTCAGCCCATCACACCTCCAGAGAGCAATGACAGGGCTGTGCAACAGTAAGAGACACATCAAGAGTCCTCTCCCTGACCACCCCAGAAACAGAGAGCCAATTCCAGCCAAAATCAGAGCCACAGCAAAGGCAGCAGGCAGAAAATAAGCTCTGACATTCCAATAATCAATTATGGCACCCATGAAATAGTGGTTTCAGGCCAATGCTGCACCTGAAAACCACAGACAATGCAGGCCACTGTCCCCAGTGAAGGCTGTGGGGAGGAGGGAACAGCTCTCCAAATCCACCCTCCTGGGCTCAGGGTGTAGGAAAGCCCCAGGGATCACCTCATGGTCTGGGCAGTCCTGTTTCCATATCGCTTCCACCATGGGATGGCAGGGAGGGGGGAACAGACAAGAAGAAAACAATAGCTCAGGAATCCACACATAGCTCAGCATGGAGCTCAAGGGAAAAGAAAAACAGCTTTTCCAGGCAGCCACTCAGCCAGGGACACAAAGGTCTTGGAGAGATCCTTCATTGGGTCATGAACTTTGCAACCCCATTGCAAAAACAGCGCTGAGGAAATTCCCGAGGAAAAGTAAATGGACACAAGAGCAAGCTCAGACAAGGAATTCCAGGACTGCTGCTGATCCCATCTCACCAAAGCACATGCCCAGCCCTCCTTCCACCTGGCAGCCCACCAAACAGCACGACCACCCCGTGGGGCTGCACCCAACGCACCCCAGATCCTGCTGTGCCATAGCAGGGACCAGGGAGTGACCAGGGCACTGCCCTGCCACTCGGATCTGATCCTACACGGTTTTCCCAGATATCTGTACCAGGCCCCCTCCCCACTGTGCCTGCCCAGGTATCACTTACAGCTCACTAACATCTCAGGGATGAGCAGCCACCGCTCCCACCCGCTCCGACAGAGTCATTTGTTGCCTTCTTGCTCCTCCAGCCATGTCTCAGTGCGTGGTATAAACTTTAAGAGGCAATGACCTCATCGGAGCTGGGAAGAAGGAGGCGGGGAAATTGGCTACTTGCCACCTTCTCATTTTTCACATAAGAAAAATAATTTATGAGTGAAAGCCCATTTTATTCACCTAAAAAAAAAAAATCCTACTAAAAGCAGCAGGCCCACCTTGGAGTGCATCACTCGTACAGCAGCTCCTGGAGCAGCACCCAGCTGGGGTGATGCAGAGTGGGACCCCCAGCACTCCCTGTACCCCTGCTCCAAGGAACAAACCCCCAGGCACCTCAGGGATGCACCCAGCCCACAGAACACATCAGGCTGTGGTGCAAGCATCCCTCCCATCTCTGTTAAAGCTGGCTTCCGTTAAGGCACAGGGAGGGACTTGCAGCTCTCTCTAATTTGTAACTCCTCCAAAAGGGCAATTAAGCAGCCAAACCGTAGCTGGGACTGGGATTTCAGCTCAGCTCTCTGTGATGAGGCCATCAGACAGGGCTCTGCAACGAGCAGTAACTCCAAGGCATGTCATTAATTTTGCCCAGACATGTATCACACCCCATTTGAGAACGCACACAGAGCATGTGTGAGGTGCTCTGCAGACACAGGACACACAGATCCTGCACACTCACACATTTTATATACTCGTATTACTGATGTTATAGATTCACACACACATTACTCATAGCTCTTACGAACAGAACATACAGTTCATCTTGGCATGAATCCCAGAGAAAGGGAAAAAAACCCCAAAAACCCCTGCAGTAACAAATCCAACTTGCATTGAATCCAACAGCATCTGTGGTAGGAGTTAGAGCAGTATTATGGATCATTAAATGATTGAATTATTTTGTGTAACACACCCATGCATCTCTGATAACACCAGGCAAACCTGCTGTTCCAAGAGACACTTCCCCACTGAAAGCATGCCACCACTCTCCCAAGTTTTTGCCCATAATTGTGGGAAAAGCAGTTTATTTCTGCAGTGTGCATTCAACAAGCTGTTGTGTACATCAGTTCCACTGATGCACTCCTGTGTTTCAAGACAGGGCCCAAATATGTTCATATGGGACTGTTGGTGTCCCTAAGAAGTGCTGGACAACACTGCAGTCCACTCTCAAGAGCAGTCTGACACAGCAATAAGGGATACTTCATCTTTACACGCCATATAGCAGTGGCAAGAAGGCAGATTAGCATGAAGGTAACTTCTTAGGCACAAAAGAAAACTTAAAAATCATAGCACACTGCAGCTTCTATACACCTTTGTAACCTCTGTAGCAAGTTTGCAGCATACCAAAGCATTCTTCATCCCCTCCAAAAACAGGCTTTGTTCACTCTTTGAAGCTTTACACCCAATATTAAAGAGATTTAAAAAGTCACAGTTGCAAGGTTCTCATTTTCTGAAGGAGAAGTGAGCACGATGAGGAGCAGCACAGCTCACCCCAGCTCTGACTCTGCCCCAGCACAGCCCTCCCGTCCCATGCAGAGCATCCCTGTCCCTGCTGCCACTTCCCAGCTAAAGCCCCATCCCACCATCTCTCCTGGAATCCCCACCACACCACAAGTGTGAATTATAGGACCAGGACCCTCAGAAGCAGCAAACCCACCCATTCTCCAAGTTCTGCAGGAGACTTCAGCAGCAGTAACTCCCTGAATGCCACAGCCAGCATGGAACAGCAGCTGCAAACTCCCACTGGCCTGACCGGAGTCAAAACACACCGAGCACTGCTTTTCAGGCAAACCCAAATTACAGCATCATCTGCTGACTGCTCCCAGGACGAACAAACCCACATTAATTACAGGCTAAACTTTGCAATTCACCTTTCAAAAGCATGAAACATCAGCAAAACTGCTTTGATCCCACTGACAAATCCCCTCTCCAGGCGACGGAGCAATGCGTGAGACCAAGACGTCTTGGGGGGAAAGAAAAAAAAGAATTCCAAACTTTTTCTCTCCTTTTTCCTTGTTGCTACCCTCCCCCTAAAATTATAAACTCCCCAACAAGGAGGGCTGGAGGGATAAAATCACCTCAGAAAGCAGCAGGGGCTCACAAAACCTCGCACTTCACCTCCACGGGCAACCGCAGGAGTGTGTGCTCAGCCTCCAGCATTAAACACTGTTTCTGTGTCGCCGGGCCAAGTCCCAGTTTTTCAAAGCAACTTCTTTCTGCTGTGGCCTAGTTTAGTTCTCCACACAAAACATCACCAAAACAAAAGCCTCCCAGCCAGCCGGGGGAGGGAAGTGAGGGGGTACTTACCTAGCAGCATCCCCACATCACCTCCTGCATCTTTAGCAGCCACCCTCTTAACTTCAAAATAAATAAATAAAGCGAGGCCACACAGCCTTAAAACCAATCTGGAAATGAAATGGAAAGCCTGTAATTATTTCTCAATGCTCCTGCCAGTCTCAGCCTATAAACACAGTGGATTACATAAGTCCACCCCTCCTGTTTTGAAGCCAAAAGTATGAGCTTTTCCTCCAGCTCTGGCAGCAAGTAATAATTCCTCGTCGGCATGGCAACGCTGGCTGGCTTCCAGCAGACAATGGGCGAGTTGAAATACTGCTACGGCCTTTTTATAGCTTAGCTCTGAAAAACCTCTAAAATATTAGCTATCTGATGGCTAACCCAACTTGACAACCTCTCCTCCTTTAACCATTTGCTTTCTGCACCGCCAGCAGGCATTGCCCAGATGAATGGTCTGGGTCACCAGGCAGTGGAGCAGGGGATGCTCCTCTTCCCAGGGACAGCATGCAGGAAACCCTTTCCCATCTACTGGATTTGTTGATTTGTCACAGACACAGCATCTGCAGTAAGTGCCACAATCCCATCTGGGCTTTTCCAGGTTTATTTCAGTCTGTTACTCAGCAGGTACTTTTGCTCTGCTCGCTGCCTCCAGCGAGTTGCGTGTGAGGTTCTCCTCCAGCTCGCCTGGCCTGAGAGAAAACAGACCACGAAATAACTTTGTGCATGTGGTTCTGACACTGCCCTCCCAGGCAAGCTGTGAGCAGGCTGGTGGGGGCTCTGAGTGTGATGTGCAGAGCTACAGGGAAGCAAGATGCTTTACAATCCTCTCTCATCAAATACCAGGAGAATTCATGTGTCCTTTCGGGATAGCATTGCAGGGATGTCCTGGAGAACCAGCTGCACTCGAGATGCCCTGTGTCCCTGTGGCAGTGTAGGGCAACCTGCCCATAGAGCTGGGGCTTATTCTGAAGCTGAACGAGTTAAAAGCAGTAACACATCCCGGCAAGACTGAGAAACAGCAGCAAAACTCAAACAGAAGAGGAGAAGACACTCAAGCCATCATTAATGTCAGTGGTGTAGGAAGACTGATGAAGTTAAGGAGCCTTATGGTTGTGTTTCAACCATATCCTACTGAAATGAGCAGCTAACACACACACAGCAGCCCCCAGGATCATGTGAAGTTAATATTTACCTTGCCTACACACACACTCTGTCCAGGATGACCCCAGCATCTCCACACCTTGGCACAGATCCTGAAGGCCAGCAGGTCCCAGCTGCATTTACACCTCTGAGCACCAGCTCAGTGAGTGCCACTGCCCTGTGCTGGCTCACTGCAGCCCCGAGGAAAACTCACCCTGAGGGCTGGGAGATCCTCTGCAATTTGTTGAATTTTGCGAGTTAGCAAATAAGCAAAGAAAACAATAGAAATTAAAGGGAAAACTGAAAAACAGCAGAGCCAAGGCCACCACAAAAAACACAGTTAGCTCCATCTCGATGCTCAGTTCTCAAAACAGTGCTGCCAGTGTTCACAATCCAGCTCCAGTTCTGGCAGGAACGCTGGGACAGCCAAAGGCTCCTGCTCTGCACTGGTGGCTCTCCATGGCCAGCCCTCTGCACACAGCAGCCCTCTGCCCCCGTGATCTCCAGGAAAGGCTTGAATGCACGACCCCTGGGAGTCTTTAACACTCAAAACCAGAAGGCAAACAAAAAAAGAACATTTCTTTCTAAATCTCATTAAGTTGCAGAGCATGATTATGATTTTTCTAATGTGTGGAGGTGATAACACTGCTTGGAGCTCTAGTTCAATTAATTATTTTATGGGAACAAACATACCAGGAGAGACTAAATGCAAACCATAAAGGTTCCTTGGCACGTCAGGCTCACAGCTGCTCAGCCTTTGATACAAGGCTACAATTCCTAATGCCACAGAAGAGCCTAATTCCCACAGTTAAAAAAAAAAAANTCAAGTAATCATCTTAGCACAAACCAGGGTGCAGCACACCCTGGCAGATGCTGGTTCTATACCAAAGTGTGCAAAATGGCCAAGAGCAGCAGCTGTTGCTGCAGATAATTAAATACACGTTGTGCTACCACAGAGCCAAGCAGAGCCACACACTAGGGGAGAGAAAACCAGACCTGTCATGGAGCATCTACCTGAATCCTATGAGCTCAGAATGGGCTGAAGTTAAGAGGTGCCAACCTTAAATCTCTTAATGTTGTTTTTATTCTAATGATGACTCAGCGTCACATGACTAGAACGCTTGTGTTTTCTAGGTAAGAATAATAATTAAGTCTCTTTTTAATGGAAAATTTTCTGGGTTTCACCCCAGTAAGTTACAGGTGAACAAGACACAGAGAACCCTAAGAACTTGCATGGGGATGGGACTTGGCCCTGCTCTGGTGAATGCCACAGACACAGCTCTAGCTGTGAAAAAATGAAATCTCAGTGTATGTCAGGATACCCTCCTGAGCAGGCTGCATTTGATCCCAGTCTCCTGCCCCTTCCCCCAAAACCTCCATCCCAATTTGCTATTACCAAGATGACATCTAAGAACATGACTATAAAACAGTCTGAAGAAAAACACCAAACTACAAGCTGCTATTTTCTCCTGTGTGCTACACACCATGTGCATGTGCCTGCAAAAACAGCACCTCAAGGTGGGCATCAGGAGCCACAAGAAAGAGAAAATACTCAAAGGCTAAGAGAAAAAAGTCAGGGCTAAAACATCTGGAGAAACCTTACTAGTCTTACACAGATCAACCTCTGTTCTCTGGGTAAGGAACACCCAGCCCCACCATGACCCCAGACACACAGATGGATGATGCAAGATGAGGAATAACAACTACAAAACCCCGCTGAAACTTTAAAATGGCATCACACTACACACGCTTTCCCAGCTTAAACCCTTAATTAAACAGACTATTCTTTATGGTGCTGGAGCCACTCCAACTCCCATTGTTAAATTTAAAATAAAACCCCACAACCCCACAGCATCTGTAAGACATTAGAACATTCAATACCGACTTCTTTATTCAGCTTTAAGACATCATTTAATAATTTTTACCCTCTAACCTCAAATCTAAGGATTTAAAGGAAGTAACCACCAGCACCTCTTACAGAATGCTGTTTGGATTTTTTTTAAATGAACCTTCTGCAATAGTATCCTTGACCTTTAACAATTCCAGACCGATTAAGTGTGTGCTTGATCATGTACAGCCTCTGTCCAGACCACATGGCCAGGGCATGTTCAGTGCTGGGTGTCAGGATGAAGCAGACTGCAGCTTCCAAGCCAGCTCCAAATACAATCCCTTCATGCACAGGGACAAAACAAGAGGGCAGATTTGACCACAGAAAATCACTGGGAGCACAAGAAAAACACATTAGAAAATCAATTTTGATCACTGCTAATAAAGCTGGAAACACAAGCCAGAACCTTGTTGTTATAATCTCCATTATTCCAAGGTGGGTCTTCACTTCTGCTCTCCCTAGAAAAGGAGCCACTTGCAGTCACCTACAGCTCCTGTCACACCCTCAGGTGGCTGCCATGGCCTGGAAATCACATCTTCAGCCATGCCAAAGGACCCAGACATGATGACTTTCCTGACAGGATCAGGAGAAGAACTTGGGCTGAATGCCAGCCTCTGCAAAGTCATGGGGAACCTCTATACACTGCAGGGAGAGCAGGATTACAAGGTGAAATATCACCCCTTAGCAACCTCTGAAAACATGCTGGCAGGCCATGACAAACCTCCAGGTTTCCATAAAGCCCCTACAACTTAAACAACACTGCTGACATTGCTCCTGTAACCAGTTTCACAGCCTCTGAAAGAGTCTGAGGTGTCAGGTGGCAGAGGAGATGACACAAAGATTAGCAATGTGCCCAAGGTGCATCATGGCACCATGAGCAGACTGCCCAGGTTGGGGTACCAGCTCAGGGACTGGTTCCCAGCAAACTGCCAGCCTACACACCAGAGTCAACTGCACAGGCACTGGGATCTCTGCTCAGGTGATAATATCTCACCTGGGCCACATTCTCAGGCACTCCTGCCTGCTTGCTCTCAGCAACTCTGCTGTGCCAAAAACATGAAGAGGGCAGCAAGGTTTGCAGAAAATCCCAGTAACTTTTCTCCAGTAGTTCCCACAGTTAATTAAACTGTTCAATCACACATGCTTTAAAGTCCATGAAATTAAAAAAAAAAAAATCCTGAAATAAATACAAAAACTGGACAATTGGTGGAAGCAGGTTTGTTTGATCAACTCTCCTCCACCTGCCAAGCAATTCTGTGGCCACAGTAAAAAATCCTTCAGGCAACTCAGTCCTGTGTGCTGACCCTACCCTGCAGCTCCAAATCTCCTACACCCACAGCTGCACAGCCAGGGCTAAACCATCCCCCTGCTCCACAAGCCAGAGCCTCCAAAAAACACAGCCAGCCCAGGTACAACTGCACACTGGGCACACCTGCCTCCACCAGAGGAGCCTGCAGCAGAGAAAAAGCTCTGCAAGGGCCAAGCCACATCCTTCAGAACAGGCTCCAACGTCAGAAAATTCTGTTAACACAGGCAAAACAAAGGAAGCATGTGGCACGTACGTAGGAACCAAAGGATGTTGGATGAGGAACACAAAGAAGGGAGGAGGTGGAAAAAGACGACTCATTCAAGGATCTGCAAAAGCTGGCTTTACTAGGTAATACCTCTCCAACTGGATCAAGAAGTCCAGTAGCAGAGTATATCCCACAGACAGCAAAGAAAGGAAAAAAGATATCCAACAAATCAGAGTAGGGAAATAGCTCACCACATCTTTTAGCAAAAGTGGAAGGGAATAAAAACCAAATCAAGAATCTGATCCCAAGCCATGCTTTACTCCAGTAAGAGTCTTCTCTGTTTCTCTGAGCTCTGGACCATGTCCTTGCCAAAGGTATTGCCTAGACAATTAAAAAAAAAAATTTAAAAGCATCAAAAACTAGACCTCTGAAAGGTATAACAAACAGTGTGCAGAACCCTGAGGATCTTCCTAACCCTTGGGAGAGAGCAGCAGACATTTAAGAGGCCCCATGGACAAACAGATCCTGAAAGCAAAGCAAGAACATGGTGAAGATACTCGAAAGTTAAGTTATAAAACAGAGCAAATCCCTGAAAACCCAGCTAGCTCAGACTGGATGTGGAACCAGGAGGAAAGAGCAGCAGAAACACAAATCACTCTTGTACAAGCCAAGAATTCAGGTAGAAATTGAAGGACAAGTGTTCAGCCACAAAGTCACAGGGGCTTTGGAACATGGCTGGAACCTATGTAAAGCTTGTTTTTTAACTCAGAAAAGGGTAAGTTCATAGCCATCCAACCACCACACCAGTCCTCTTCCACAGGATTCGACATTTCCTGATTTTCAGTCTGAAACAGAAATATCCTGTCAAGGGAAAAAAAAAAAAAAAAAAAAAAAAAGTCCAAACAAAAAAATCTAAACAAGGGGGCTCTACCCAGGCCATGCAACTCAGCTGCTTCCCAAACACACAGCACTGTTATCTGTTTATTCTCAGCTGCAGCTTCCCCTCCACATCCACCTCCTCCCTCCTTTCACTTACAAATTGATGTGCCATTTAAGATCTCCTATCTGCTGGCTCTGCCCACTGCATCCTCAGCATTTAAAATAAGCTGTGACAAGCACGGGGTAAACCCAGGCACTATGAATACTGCAGATCCGAGTGGCTGAGGGGTACTGCAGACTAGTCATATGCTTCAATATTTTGTCCCCAAGAACTCGGCCAATCCATTTAGCAATAGAGCAGGACTCTAATAATAGACACAAGGATACACAGGAGATAAATGTACACAAGACAAAAATAAATCCCAGCCTTGTTATAATTTTAATACGGGAGCTAAACTGGGAAACGATAAATGAAGACCGTTTCCACAACTGAGTCAAGAGGAAAATTTAACTCCCAGCAGCCCAGGAGTGAACAGAGACATTCAAACCTGGATGGAAATTTTCAGGATGTTGGATGAGCATTAACCTAAAAGTTTTTCATTATTTCAAACTACACCAAAAAACCCAACACTTCAAAGAAGCAGACTTTAAACAACTGTGCATGTTCTCAGTCAGCAAGTTGTGGGGCCACCATCCATCTCAAAAAGTTGCTCTCAGCTTTCTGTAAGTGGTTTAGCTCCACAGCAGCTCGTTTTAATCTCAGTCAGTGATCTCAAACTGAAGTTCTAATACACTCATATACATCTATAAACTCCTACATACATTTTTCCTTTATGAGTTTTAGCCTGTCTTCACTCTACATGGTTAACCACGCTCCCCCACAGCCCTGCCTTCGCTTTAGAAAACAACCTCTGGTGTTTATGAGATTAACTATTTCCCCATGGAAATTATCTGAGGGATAACTCTTCTCTTCCCACAGGAATACCCAGAAGAGCCTCAAAGATTTCACAACCTTAAGCCCTGTGTCATCATGAGTTATATTTTGCATACACAAACATCTTCTGTGCGATCAAAGGAGGAGGCAGAGCAGGGGCTGTGGGCCAGTTGATGCTCTGATCTGACCCCTGGCCAGATGCCTCCAGCCCAGGGTTTCACCCAGCAGCTCTCAGACACTCCCCAAGCCTCCAGACAGGGGAAACCACCACGATTTTCAGCAATCTGCCCCAGCATTCACCACCCCACCTACATGTGACTGTGCTCACAGCCAGGTGCTCCTCAAAAGGAGCCCCAGCTCTGCATGGCAGTGGCTTTGGGGCTTACCAGCCCTGCCCGTGGCTTCAAAGCTCTTTAAAAGGTCTGAGCATCCTTCTCCAGGTGACTCCAGACTTCAAGGAAATCCATACTGGTAGTGGAATAAGATTGGATCAGGCTAAATTTCACTGCATGTTTATCTCTGCTCAAATCACCCTACTAAAAAGGACAAAACAGTCATGTTCCAGATGGGAGAGATTTTTTTATAGCAAGCCATGGATATCTGGCACGCTTTGCTGAAGGTCTTTCATCATGCACACAAGGTATAATGCTATCTAGTAATCTGAGGAAACATCCATGGGATTTTCAACCTCCTCTAGAAATTGAGATTCAACAGGAAACCACAAATACACCACGCAATTAATTTTTCTTTACCAAATGTTTCCAGTCATGTCGCAATTTTAACAGTAAGCAAAGTATTTGGGTTCTTTCCAGTTCTTGTGCAACAATGTTCCTCATTTTTCATTTTATTTTTTAAAGAATGTGGCTGAGATTTTTTTTTTTAGAGAAGAGTTTAGAACAAGTTAGGAAGTCAGTGTGAATAGATCATACTCTCCCTGTTAAATACTTACACCACCACCCCCCCAAAGTTTCCATACCACATAGCAGAGGTTTTGTACAAACAAAGTAAAGACTTTTCCCAGCTAAAAATATAGCAAGCAGCCTAAGAAATAAGAGCAGAACAACATATCTACCGACACAGGCAACGCTGAGCTATCTGAACCACATAAATAAAACTCTCATTCAAACATTCCCCCACTCCCCTCCCAACACCATTCCAGGAGAACAAAGAAACATTAAGTCTTACTTTCCTGGTGTATATTTGATCAGACCTTCTGTTAACACAATATGACAACAGCAATGAAGGGAAGAATATCACAGCTAAACAACCGTCTACCATTCCCCTTCCTTCTGCCGAGTCCGTGCTGACGCAAGGATGGAGCAGCTGCTGTCTGTTTTTAAACAGCTCCATATTTCATAAGAAGCTGCTGATTTCTGAAAGGACAGAAAACCCAGCCAACAGCTTACAAAATAAGAACCAAATTAAAGCAATTCAGGACACACTATTTAAACATGGTGTCCATTTGCTCAGCCTCCCTCCAGCGCGCCACCGCAGCTGAAATTCCTGAGACACGTCTGGCCCCTGTCTCAGCCTACCCCGTTATCACCACAAGAACAACTTTTAAGTACTCATCTAGCACAGAGCAGAGGACAATGGAAAAATCCCTCCCACAGCTCTAGATAAAACAAATGCTTGAAATACAGGAGAAAACAAACTTGTGTCCAGCTTGAAGCAATGACAGAAATTACCTCACCAGATTAACATAACCCTCCCTTAGCTGTGTGTTCTGCTGCTGAGGGACACTTTATCAACAATAAACAGATATTTGAGATGGAAACACTCTCCTTGAAGAACACAGCCATATATCTCAAAGTTTTGAAAACTTACCCAAAAACATATATAGCTATTGATATTAATTTCTATTTAATCTGGGATGTATCAGCTATCTGGGAAGCCCCACACCACGACTAAAATTCCATATTTGGGTCTTCTTAAAAATCTACATCACAGCATACAGGTCACTGGGTATTAGGACCTCAAAAGAAAGAAGCTTAAAGCTTTTCTGTTCTGACTCTTCAGCTCTCAGTCTGGCTGTTAAAAGCAATGGGTTATACCAGGCGAGGCTCTCCCGAGGGGCTCCAGACGCCCGCTGTCTCCTTTCTAGTTAATAGCTGCTGTAAGAATACTGCTTTTTTGGTTGTTTGTGTCATGTTGATTAGCTTAGATAAGGGCTTGGGGAAGGAGCAGGGAGAAGAAGAGAGCATGTAGGGGGAGGAGGACTCAAAGAGGGGAAAAAAAAAAAAAAAAAAGGCTTTCATCTGTTCTGATAATTAGCAGGTCATGCTGAAAATGATCAGCATCCCTTTAACGCAACTGTGCATGAAATGTGCAGAGCCCTGCTCAGGTCACTGCACCCATGCAAATCACTTCTATATCCGTCACTACACCCTGTGGTTTACTAAACTCTGCCTTCATAAGGACTCCAGCCAGGATCCTTCCACTTCCACACTCCCACGTGGGAGATGGGGGGGTTACAAGGGTCTCCAATCTTGCTGCTCTGTCACAGGGGCGCTAGGCATGGAGGTGGCCAAGGCAAATCAAGGATTAATTAAAGGTTTGCAAAAGACTTCCAGATTCTCTGATGAAGCAGCACAGGGGAAGCACTTGCCATTCCTGGGGAAAAAGTGGTTGCATGATTCTCCTGCTCATCACCCGGAGTTTTTCAAGCAGGGAAACAATCAACAAGGAAGAATCAGACTGCCCTGAACATGACAAAAATCTTGTGTCATTCATCACCTGTAGCTGCTGTCCCAGATGTCTCTCTGCAGAGCATTTATTGCTTCATGCAGAACAGTGTCCCTGCCCAAACACAGCTGTGGGTCCCCAGGAGCACAGCCCCTACAACAGGCGAGCTTGGCTGCTACACTGAAGACACCATCTGGGACTTAGCACATAAACCCTGGTGCAAAACAAGCAGTGAGACAGAGGGGGAATTCAAAAAGCAGCAACAGAGCTCTGGTCATCTGGGCTCTCTCCCCTCCCCACATCTACTCTCATCTTCAGGAAAGTCAGGAGTCATTTCCTGGAGGGGCAGGACCAGTTCTGTTGGAGCAGAGGCCCTTTAACAGACCTGCCCTTCTCAAAAGGAGGTGAAAAGATGATAATGACAATGGCAATTCTTCCTCTGATGTACTCACATCCTTCTATTAAGGACACATTACCTCAAAGGTCAGTAATTGCCAGCCAGAGCCAGCTCTGCCTTGACAACCCATCTTCAAAATGCACTGAGTGTCTGGCTATGCCCAGGACAGGGAGAGACTGCCCTCAACGTGCTGTCTGGAGAGAGAGAATTCCCTGTGGTGGCTGTGATGGCTGCATCTTCTCAAGTGTCTTTAATTTCAGCAGCTTTCCCTCCCTTCAAAATTGTTCTTCTGTCTCAGCTTAATGTTTATCCCCAAAGTGACACACCTTCAAAGTGCTGCTGCTTCAAAGAAGCTCAGGAGGATGGAAATGAAGAGATTATTTTCAAATAAAGAAATGGGCTAAATCATTGTGCCCAGAGTTACCAGATGTGCCATCCTGCTTGGTGGAAACAGGAGCAACTTGCCAGGCACCACAGGGATGGCAAGGACAGGGGACAGTCCCAACAAGGAGATCAGTGGGGCACAAGGAAACAGCACTAAGGCTGGTCTAGGAGCAAATCAGAAACCCTCAGCAGGAATGTAAAAAACCCTCATATAAGAAACAGAGACTGTTATCACCCAAACCCCCTGTACACATCTCAGCAAAACAGAAAACAGCAACACTGCAATGGTCACAAGAGCATCAGGGAGGAGCCAAAGTGAAGTGTAAAACACATCCCTCTGTGGTACCAACATTCACCTGGGAAAGGGGAAGCTGCAGCCAAGAGGGCAGTGTGGAGTTCCTCAATGACAAACCTACAGCAATTATTAGAAAGGCATCGTCCATACATAATTTTGAATTTAATTTAATTAGGCACCCTGCTAACTTCATTACTTATTTAACTGGACTGCTCATTCAATTTACATTACTACTGTTTCAGATAACTGCTCTGGGCCCTCATGCACGAGAGGACACATTTGGGAATGCTGGAGCCCTAAGCCACACTCCCCTGACAACTCAGCATTTCTACTGGGACAAAGGCATTGGCCATACTTTAGGTTTTTATTCTTCTACCTGTGTGCAAAGAAATCCAGAAGAGCTCAAAGAGTTAAAAAAATAGACAAAAAATCCCAGATAAAATCCCCAGATTTATCATTTTTAATGCTTGTGTACACCAGTCAAAGCAACAGCCTCCTACACAGTTGCCAGATTCTTCTTTTTCACCTAAGAAGTACAGAAAAATAATACTCCATGGGGCTTGGGGGAATATCTACCAGAGCACTTCACCCACCACCCAAGAGCATCTTTATAAAACCATCGTCTCCAGAACATGACACATCAGGTCAGGACAGAAATCAAGAAAGGTCTCACGCAAGCAACTGTTCGTGCCACACTGCTGGGCCAGAGCTCAGCAGCCTGGAGCCAAACCTTTCACACCAAATCAAAGCCAGGAACGGAGCATCCAGCTCCCCAAAGCCTCACTGGTCAGTGTGTGCATCCTGCTTCCTTCCCACTGCTTCAGACACTCACATCATCCCTCCTGTCTGGCAGCTCTGCCTGCCCTTGCCAGCTGCTCACTCACAGCAGAATTTTCTCAGGCAACTTCAGGAGTCTCCTCGGAGGACGGAGTCCAAAGCCTCAATTCCCTGCCTGATCAGAAGGGATAGCATGGCTGTGAAATGGAAAAGAGGGAACAGCACCCCAAGCAGACTCCTGAAACAGCCTGAAGTATGTAGGAAGATACCTCAGCCTTAGACTGCAAGGTCTGTCTCAGAAAATTCACACACATTTAAAAGATCCCTGACTGACAGGAGTAAGAGAGTGGTGACATGGTACAGACACCAGCCTCAAATTAGGCAATCCTCTGTTGTGTTGTCCTTCAGCTCAACATTTCTTTTTGATATCAAACTGTTCTGAGAATTCTGACAATCTATTTTTTAAAAAAAGTGAACAAAAAGCTGGAGAGCAGCACAAAGCCAGGAACACAGCAGGACAGCCACCCATTCCTTGTGCAACAGCCCTGTGAGCAGGGAGGTGCTGCTCACCACAGTGCCTGCACAGCCTGGAATGAGCATCATTACCTCAGGCAGCGTCTTCAAGACACTTATGACATCCATTTTTCACTCTCCAAATCAACTCCAGACCCAAAAGTAATTGAAGAGCTCAGGAGTTCAATGTAATCTGCTCCAATCAGTGCACAAGCCCTGTATGAAGCATCAGAAGTTCAGAAGAGCAGACCAATTCTCACTTGGCATACTGGAATCCGCTACATGAATGGAAAAGATACAGACCCACTGGTAATGGTTTTTTATTTTGAGGTTACCTGGTAAACTAAAGGACTAAAATCATCTCTACAAAAATCAACAATTCTGTCATGAAGCCAACACATCATCAACAGCAGTAATACCTCAGTCACTACAAAAGCTTGAAGAAGAACCAGCATCAGAAGTGATGAGGTTTCCAGCTATCTCCCATAAAAATGAGACTGTCAAGCTCACAACCCCCCTCTGATCTTGTCTTCAAGATGTTCAAAATCACCAAGGCAATCTAATATTTGGTTTCATTAGCATGCAAGTGCAGCACAGACCATTTGCCTGTTCCTTGTGGAAATAAAGTTGCAAAATGCTTTGCACAGCATTAGGAGAAGTGTAAGTATTACAGTTCCCATCAGCGGGGAAGGAGACTGACGGTCCCAAAGCCATCTCTGCTGGCCTGTCCTTGTAGAGAATGGTGGCAGGGGTGAATTATTACAGCAGAATAAGGACCAGGCTTTGCTATCTGGCGAGGCTAAAGTGGCAATACTAGCATTATTTCAGCCTTCACAAGAGGAAGGGATCACATGGACTCCATTGAAACAGAGGATGCTGGCAATTCTCATTTCCTACAAACAGTTCTCAGGGGCCTCCTCCAACCTCCTCCAGCAGGAAGAGAGGAACTTCTAACACCTAATCGCTGACATTTAAGAATGTGAAGCTTCAGCCATCAAGTTGACACTGCAGCAGGGAATGCTGCTAACAGGCATACAGTTGCAGGCTCCCAGAGTGTGGATTTCAATTTACTGTTTAAAAGAAGAGAGAGGAAACTAACCTAAAAAACAATCAGCTTTATCTGGGCTATTTATCCACACAAACCATGTGGCCACACCATAATGTGAACGACTGTGTGGATTACGCATTTTTCCTCCACTAGCAGAGTCCAAGACATGCTCACATCTGGAATCCTTTATGTTTTAAATGCTACTTCTGCCTTCTCCTTGGTGCCAAAATGCCTTGAGCAAGCAGCACACGCATGGGGGAGGAAAGGAGCAGCAGAAGAATCAGTAAGGTACCAAAACACTTCAGGTATCAACATGATGAACACAGTAGGCAATTTGAGGAGCAGGCACCCACCAATGTGCCTGTAGGCAGAGATGCTGTGGTTCAGAAGAAGATCACACTATGTGAAAGTTGCTGTTCTCCTGTGGCTAACAATAAAAAGCAAAGTCACACTTCTCCTAAATAAACCCAATGTTTGTTATTTCTGTTCCTTTGTTTGCTATGTAGAGCTCTAAAGCCATGCAGGAACATTTCCTGCCCAGCTAATGTCATTCACTTGTAATTTATCAACCTGGGCTTGCACCTGGACTTTCTACACCCAGGAGTCACAACGAGTTTCACAGGCAACCCCAGAGGCACACAGCACAACACAAAGACCCAAAAAATGCCTTACAAGTCCTCTCCAAGGCTGCCCCAGCTTGGCTGGTGCCATTTGAGGTCCTTTTAAAGCAAGAACTTTGTAATGCATCTCCCTTGCTGCTCTGGGAGACAGCATTAAAACACAAAGCCACGCAGTGCTCATGCTAATGCTTCCATCTGCTCAGAGTCTGGGTTTTCTTAAGGACAAAATAAAACTAAGCGTGTCATGATGATCCTGTGCACAGACACTTGGGTGCCTCAATCCTTTCAGGCATCTCCAGAGATTTTCAAAGCACCCCAAGGACACACATAAACAAACATTTAAAGGGAGATGCGTGTGGAGAGGTCCAGCAGCAGGTCTGTAAGAGATGTTTGGCCCAAGAACTCAAGACAGAGGGCCATGGGAAAGCCCTCAGCCTTCAATCACATGTGGGCTGACCCTCCCAACAGCCTCACTCACACAGCCTGCCCCTTGCCTTTGCTCCAGTTACCCCAGCAAAGACTGGGGTGACCCCAGCTAGCCTTTCCTCTTTGCTTTCAGCATCCAGCCTTCAAAGAAACCTGACCCAAAGTCCAGCGAGGTCAATGGACAGGCACAGGCTGACGTCAGCGAGGTCCCTGGATAAGGTCACTGCAGAGCCTGCCTTATCTCGAAATTGGCACTGCCTGGAAGCCAAGGAACAAAGTTAACACTGATCACAGGTTTGCTCTCTTCCCCTTTCCACAACCCAGCCTCTCTTCTGCACACACCCCTGGCAGGGCTGGGGCAAGAGGGCACTGGTATTAGAAAGCTTTTTGAACCACCCATACAGATTTCTCCACAACAAGGAACCAACATGGCCACACTTAGAAGTCAAACCCCAAAGGCAAGGCAAGAAACCGTGGAGAAAACTGCACACAAAATGTAGATGCACATTTCATCTCGTGGGCCAAAGTGCCTAAATCAAGTCTCCAAAACTTTTATACCTGGGTTCCTCAGAGGTTCAAGAGTTACTCCCAGCATTGTCTACCAGAAACAGCAGACACGACCTCGTTTGAACACACCACATAACGTTGGGACTCACAGTCCCAAACATTTGCCTCATAAGGCCAGAGGTTGAAGTGATGTTATTTACTTTGAGAGTTTAATTCTACGAAAGGAGATTTTTGGGCTGCACTCCAGAGACATCTACCTCCTGCACCAGCCTACCCTGCCAGAGACACCAGGAACCCAGTTATTCATCAATCCCTTAGCTGAAAAAAAAATTACATCATTACTAAAGTCAGCTCTTTGATCGAGACTCCCTGAAGATCCTCACGTGACAAAAGACAGGAGCTCTCAGAGACAAACACTCCTCTCCCATGCCAGAACACCTGTTTATTTCCATGCCAAATTCCAATGGCTCAAAAAAAAAAAAAATTATAAGCCATCTTTCTCTCTTGCTTCTTTTGAAGATGATGGATGCATCTGGTGGGAAGCTGAGCAGCACAAACAGGTCTTTTTAACACCCCCACAGCCCACGAGCAAGACACGCAAAGCAGTCACTAACAAAGATCAAGTCCTCGTAAGACCTGAAATATTAACAGATCATACAGAACAGCATTTCTGACTATCTGTGTACTAAAGCTACTTTTCTACAGCAGCCAAAAAGCCCAGAGAGCCTAAGGCAGTCCCAGGCAGGACGTGCAGGCTTGGAGTGAATGTTCACACTAACAGGGAAAGAAAGAGAGAACCACCCTCCTCCCCTGTAAATAAACACGTGCAGCTCAGCACAGAGGCTGGAGCTCCTCAGGCCTGTGTAACCTGCCCCAGGCTGTCTGTATGGGAAGGGATGATGGGTCACTGGGTGTTGGCACAGCCTGCACCTGAGCTTACAGAGCCTTTACACAACACAGGTGGCACAGCCAAGACAGTCCAGGGGCTCAAACCGGGCTGTGCTCAAATCCCCCACCAGCAAACCTGGGTGTCAGCAACACTCAGAAGCTTCAGGTGTTTCTCAGAAGGAAGTGCCTTGCTAAGAGCAGTAATACTGGCCATTCCAGGAGTCTTAATCAGTTTTAAACAAGCCACTGCATCGGTAAAGGTCCACGACTGCTCTAAGTTCAGGACAACGTGGCAGCAACCACTGAACATCCACCACTAACTGTGGCACCAACAAAGACCAGGCATGCACAGTCTTCAACCAGCCCTCAATCAGTCTGTAACACCCCAAAAGAACTGTGTGGTCATTCTAGGACCCCACCTACGGTCAGCAATTCCTAGAGCACAGCCTGAGGAACAGAAGCACGTTCCCAAGCCCCCAAACTCCACTTTGCAGTGTTCACAGCATCACACCGACTGAGCACGCCTTTAACGAGAGAGGCTGCCAAGCTCTGCCCACACTGGTGCTGTATGTTCTTCTCAGCAGTGGAGGCGTCCCCAGCAAAGCCCATCGCAGCCAAACCAAGAGAAGGTCACCAAGGGGAGGGCGGGAGCTCTGCAGAAAATGTGCGGCATTGTTGGGAAAGCAGCAGGAATGTGGCACAAAGGTAACTGCTACAGCCCAGGGCCGCCAGATGAAAGCAGGATCAATACTCCACTATGTTGTTTAACCCGTTTATTGGGGGGAGGTGGAGATAAATGAGTGTTTGAGTTGCCAGAGGGTACACTTTCACCCCAATCTGAGTCAGCCAGAGCCGAGTTCCTGCCCAGCAACACCATCTCAGCCAAGTGATTTCAGCCTTACAGTTCACTTAACCACAGAATACAAAGAGCCAGTAACCCAGCAGTCGATAATGGAATAAACTATAGGTCAGTGACCAGGAGAAAACACACCATTTAAAATTATTCCAATATTGACAGGCACGGGAAACAGGCCTGTATATTTATTTATTTGTTTTAACCAGTCTATCTGCTCAGAGGCAGCGCTGAACCAGCTGCTAAAATTACCAGGTTGGGTTCTCAAAGTCTGTGGGTGAACTGCATGGTGCCAGCACACTCTCCCAGCCTTCAAAGCACAGCACTGGCAAGCAGGACAGAGTGTGCATATGACCAGCCCCAACACAGCACGCACACATTGCTTATCAGAACATCAGGCCAGGATTAGGGGGTACCTGAGCACGAAGCACAGCTCTGCCAAGCTGCCTTTGAAAGCCTGGCACGTAGCCAAAAGGGAGAGCACAAACTGATTCAAAACACTCAGCCAGGAGCCCAGCCAGGCTCATTTATAGCTCCATTTCCTCTCAAGGCTGCTTTTCCCCTGGAAAATGCTGCAATGGCAATTTGCACCTTAGGATTAAAGATCACTAGGGCTCTCCAGCAACTGAAAGCACCCAGAAAAGCCCTTTCCCCTCCCAAGTCTAAGGAGCATTTCTTCCATTGCACGTGAACAAAGTGAGGAGGAGGAGATGACACTGATTACTGCTCAGGCACCAAGCAGGAACACTTCAGCTGGAGTTCACATGGTACCACAAATCAACCCCATTTCCTTGAAATGGAACAAGACAGTGTGAGCTTGGCAGGGCAGTTCAGACAAGCAGCAGGCCCTGCTCCTGGCCAACCTCTTGCTCCACTGAGTAAAGCAAAAGCAGCTGTACCATGTGCACCAAACAGAGCTCCGAGCCTGCAAGACCAAAGAATTCAGAAGGATCCCAAGCTTACACCTCACCACCCAAGTACAATTAAATTACAAGTACAGTTAAATTTTCAGACACAGAGTGTCAATTCCAATTCCTCCTATTTGCACAGCTGGCCAACCTCCCGACACTGAACATGATCCAGAGTGCTCTTCATCCATGCTGGCACCATCACAGCCATGGCTAACCAACCTGCCCAGGCTGAGACAAGCAGTGCCAGCAGCGTGGCACCAAAGCATCATTTCTCAACAGCAGTGAAGGGAATGCAAAGCCAAGACTGATGGCTTTTCCAGGAGAGTACCAAGGAAATAAATTACACTGTTTCCAAAATCCGTTTTTCCTCAAAAATACTTGCTTACCAGAGGGGAAAGACTTCAAGGCTGAATTCAGTGCTCAGGAAAAAGACTGGATTAAGATCCCCAGAGACCACTTGCTCTGTTTTTTTTCTCCAGCAGAAGTGAAATAGAGCTGTGAATCCTGGCCAGGCAGATCTGCACACCACTGAGGGGCAAGCAACCCACAGGATGGAGTTCAGCTTCCCACCCCAGCCTCTCCTTGGCATCTTCCTCACTCCTGCTAACAAGGCCACTGTGATTCCCACCAGCAGGAGAAGCACCTGCCCATTAACAACTGGACTCCTGCCACCCTGTGCCACCCCATGGCACAGCTCTGGCTGTCCCCTGCCAGCCTGCCCAGACCTGAGCCTGGCAGATCCCATGGCTGTCTGCTTCCCTCCAGAGCAGGATGAGAAAGCAAAGCCTTTGTTCAGTGTCTGCTCCTTCCTCCCATTTGCTTGGGAAATAACCAGCAGGTAAACAACACCCAGCATCTGTTTACCAGCAAAGAAAACCCTCACCTTTCAGCTTTTACTTCTTTACATCTTTAATGTTGTTGCTGTTGGGGGTTTTTGTTTTGTTTTTAATTCCAGTAAGTAACAAAGCCTTAACCCAGCTCAATAAAGCACTGCAGAGCCTGGCTCAGCTCACTTTGGCTACAGGCAGATCAATAGCTTTCTTATATCTCTCTGCTCTGCTTGGGAGGGGAAAGGGGCCACTTCTTCCCCAGCCAAGACATCTGCACAAGGCATCTATGTGCTGTGAGCCAGGACCCCTCACAGGGAGGGCTGAAAAGAGATGAAAGAGTGCTTTGGCACAGCAGAGCTGTCTCCTCTCACCCTCATCTCTGCTGGCACTGCCAGTGCATTTCATGTGGGAAAGTTTTCAAGTCCAGTTTGGCCTCCCAACCACCATCAGTTCTGCACTGGGTAGAACAGTGGGGTGGGAGGAGGGGGGAAAAAGCCCCTTAAAGTAGAGGTTCAGACACTGTAGGTAGGACTGCACAGGCCTCCTGTGCTGTCCAGGCAGCTGCTGAGAGAACTGATTATTCTGCACATTCATAAGCTTAAAAAATGAGCTCCAGAGGCACTGAGGAAAAAGCACACAGCAAAGCCAGCCCTGGAGTCAGGAATGCCTCAGTGTAAATCCATCAGTCCCCAAAGCCTCCCAGAAGGTCATGAAGGGTGGCTGCTGTTTCTTTGGGAAGACAGTGACATCCAAAAAAGCATCTGTGCAAACATCCCTGGGCTGGGGAGCTTTGACTTTTTGAAGTGAAATGAACCTGGACCAGCCTTTCACCTCCACCCATGAGCCATCCCTGGGTTGCCACCATATTGGTCCAGGAAAACCCAGCTCCACACAGCATGCTCAACCCTACAGAAGAAGGGAGCTGACTACAGAAGATCAGTCACCAGCTACCCCAGCAGTAAATCATAAACCCCACAGCTTTAAAATAACAGTTCACATAAACCCATATTCCAAACATGAACAAAGCACTGTCAATTGCATTAGGCTCTGCCTTATCCATCATGTTTACAAGACATGTGAATGCTTTCTAAAGAGCAGATGCTTTTCAAGTTTAATAATTCAACCGTTTAGAATTGAGCACTGAAAGACCCTGCACGCGAAGAAATAAATGCACGCACATCAGAAGCCTTTGCTGATTTTCAACTTTTTTCCTTTAAACAGAACCTACCAAGAATGCCAGAAATGCTTGCTTCTGAAGAAATGACTGACAAAGGGGATGTCTAATAGATGCAAAGCATTTGAAGAAGGAAAAACAAAAACAAGATGACCCTCAAACATATTCTTGCGGGACAACTTCTGAAAACCACATGAATAAGTAATACAGGCTTCCCTTGAAACAGCAACAGCACAAGCTTCAATGGAGGACGTCACCAGGACTGGATCTCTGCTGCAGATCAAATGCCACACAGCAGGAAACAGCTGACACACAGCTCAGCACAATTATATACAGTGCCCTTTGCGTACAGGGCCTCCTCTTTAATGCATCTTCAGCCCTGCTCCCTTTGCTGGCAGCCAGCCCCTTGTGCCCCTTGAAGAGAAAAGGCAAAGCTGGATTTGTGCACTCTGCCCAAGGGAACACAGAGCTGGCATGTCACAGGGTGTCTAACCTCTGCACGGATGTTCAGCAGCACAAGATGGAAAGCCACAAAACACCCCACGGCTAATCTCAGCTCTGATAACATCTTCCTGGAACATGTCACTTAAGGTCTCCAAACCTCAATTTCTCTATTTGTTAAAAAAAAAAAAATAGAACAGCAAAAAAAATTTTGTCAGTGCAAGGGCTAAATGGAAAACACCCATAAAAAAGATTTTCCAGGTGTGCCTTGCACTCTTTGTACTCACTGTTATCAGGGCTCAGACTATGAATTGTTCAGAGCCTGAACTATTTGCATTACCTGGTGAAAACAGTGCAGTCTGCTGCTAATGCTCAATGCACGGTGTTTTCTACACACCCATCTCATCATCTCAGCCATTTACACCATGACTAGCTCTTTTACATGTACTCACACATAACCACCTAAGTTTGGCATTTACCACATTATCACTACAGAGAAATGACTGCAGGGGACAAATTAATTACCTATGCAAAGCAGGCTGAGAATAGTCAGAAACATACTGTACCACTGAAATGCTAGACAAAGCCTCAAACAGAACTTCCCTCATGTGGAGGATTATAGGCTCTACCCACAAAGGACTCAAGTGTCTTGCCTTATCTTTTTTCCATTTAAAAGGAAAGAGACTTTCCTGAAAACCTGATAGAAACATGCCTTTACAGAACAAATGCAAATGGATTAACACACTTATCAGCAGTAGGCTTGAGGGGAGGCAAAGACATACTTCTCCTGCTGCCTAGATATTCTAAGATACTTTTAATTAAATTATAGAACATCATTAGCTAATTAAATATTCTGGTCCATCATTACACATCCCTACACCTCCTGCTGCCTTGCAGACCCCCATGGTCTCTGAATCACAGAACTGGTCAAGCTGGAAATCATCTGCTCCTACCTCCCTGTTCGAGCAGGGTAATTCTGAAGACCATGGGACAGGATGGCCTCCAGACAGTTCTTGAATATCTCCAGTCAAAGAGGCTCCACAACCTCTCTGGGCAACCTGCTCCAGCATGAGGTCACTCACACAGTAAAGAAGTTATTTCCTCACATTTAGGAGGAACTTCCTGTGCATCAGTTTCTGCCTGCTGTTCTGTTTGGTTGGCACCACCAAGAGAGAATCCACGTAAGCATTTCAAAGACATGGACGCTACAGACAGAGTTGTAAAAGAAAATCTCACTGCTCTTCCTTCCTCCACAAGCATCTGTGCCCACTCATACTTGATTCTGGGATACAAAAAATGCCCTTTAGGTAAGGGAACTCAACTATGCTAGCAGCTTTATTAAATTCGTCTTGTCCACAACCCAGAGCAGCACAACTGCCTGAGCCCACAGAGCAAGAGTTCAGCCACACTTCTCTTCTGCTCCCACGGTGATGTGAAAACACAGCTACCTCCCCACTCACCCATCACAGGCAGCATCTGACCCCCAAGGAAAGCAGAGCCCCCCCAAAACCTGCCACAAATCCACAAGCGTCTGCACAGGCAGAAGGTCTCATAAACTGTTTGGCTTTCAATGCCTTGCACTGGCTGAGGGCTTTAACAAGTATATTCCAAAACATTGCCTTGTCAAGTTCTGGATCGTCAGCGTTAAATCCTTGAGCAACCAAGTGAGAAATGAACCTGCAGACAGAGAAACGTGTCTCGGTGTTCTTCCCCTGCCTCGCCCTCTCCGTTAGCCAGTGCATGTTTGCTTTTGCTTCTAAACTTCACTTCTCTGTGCAAACAGTCTGCTATGAGAGGTATTTGCTCAGTCCACAAGTTTCCTGCATTTTTTGTCCAGCTCTGGGTCCTGATCATCAGGCATTTCCAGCTCAGAAATCCAGGCTGTGAATGATTTCAGCCCTGCAGAAGTGATGCATCAGGAGCAGAGACACTTCTGCACACAGTTATCTGAGGACCAGAGCAGATGACAGGGATGCTGCAGACAACCTCAGGGTGTCAGGGCCACGGGGCAGCTCAGCCCTTTCACCCAGGAACAAAGACACCCAAAGCACAGCATCTTTTGAAGCCATGCTTTAAAAAACATCAAGCAGCTACAAATCCAGGGCACAGCCTCCTCTCTGCTCTCCTGTCTGCCTACCTACTCCCAAAGAGACTCTGCCCTTAGTCATGCTTGGTAGGCTGGCCACCTCTGAAACTCAGCCTGCTCAAAACCAGCTTTTATACCATCATCTCTGTTCTACATCAGAGCTTTACTCCACACTCATCACCAGCCCATGCACCCTGGATTCGTGTGCCCAGCCTATGGAGATGTTGTGACTTTCCCTTTTCCAAAGGCCTCTGACATCCATGTCTTCCAAGTATTTACTGCAGCTCTGCACGACACTGTTCCTTGAAGAGCCTGTAACATGTGCAGTACACTGAGCAGCTTTGAGCTGGAACAGCACCAAGCACAAAGGGTCCTCAGCAGGCTCTGTATGCAACAACAACACAACAAGGAACACTCCAATCCAACAGAAACCCAGGAGACACAAACAGTTGAGCAGGATTTGGTGGATGGAGGTTATTAGTGCATTACAAATAGAACAGAAATTCAGGAAGCAGTTATCTCCAGAAAAGAAAGATTCATTTCCTTATGGTGCTTGCAAATCACACTGCTAACTTCAGATCGGAAGAGCTGGTGCTCAGTAGAATGAAATTAAGCATGTTGGATCACACAGGACACCCGAGTGGATAATAGCAGAAAATTAATGGAAGCATATGTGCCTCAGGCAGAGGACTGGAAGACCAGCAAGAGAGCTGTGCTCAACTAAACTTCACCATGATAAATGAAAGCCAGAAAACATACTGCAAATGCAGAAATATGATGATTAGCTCTACACCGGAGGTTCAACGTCTTAAACATTAATTTGCTTTCTCCAAGAGCATCGTCCCCAGCCAACATAAGCACATGTACAGTTCTCCTTCAGAGACAAAAGGGTACAGGGAAAAACAATCACAAACTTTTGGAAATCACGGGCCTCGCACAAGGATTTTACCCTGGATCGTCTCCAAAGAAAACCTTCCAGAACAACAAATGAAATGGGACTGCAGAGACAAAGCAATCCTGCCACTTAACTCCTGACAGTCAACACTCTGGTGCTTCGGCACCTGGTGACCCTCTGGCACTGAGCTCACCTTTCCTCAGCAAGTCCGAATCCTGAGACAGGTCTTCCCACCTCAGCACCATCAGAGTGGGGTTCAACAGAAAGTACAAGGCAGTAATACAGGACAGGGACTCAGGCCACCACTCCATCAATGTCGAAGCAATTCTGTGCCCTTGTACCCTGTACCTGACTGTTCCCACCGCCCCTGCCATGCCACCTTCTCTCCTCCACCAGAGCATCGAGTACTTTGCTTGCACATTTCCAGCAATCTGTTGTTTTCACTGATGCCAATTCCCTCCTTGCAAACCTAAATCTTGGAGTCTCCCTATGACTTGCCTTCACAAGAATGCTAATTAGGTCTTTACTACCCCCAGGCTTTCTGAGAGAACACGAGCATCTGCCATGTGCACTCCCACTCCAGCTATGTTTTCCCACTCCAAATCAACAAAACAAGTGTGTTACTCGGTCAGTGACATGCAGAGGATGCAGCCAGATCTGTAAGAAACCTGGGAAAGGAGCTACAACATCCACCACATTTCACTCTCAACCACCACCAGGAGCATCCATTCTCCTGCAGGAGACCATGCCCCTGGCGAGAGGCTGCAATGCCTGGGTCTCCATGTGCTGGATCCTCGCTCCAATGGTGCTGGGCTCCCTCAGCATTTCCCAAGGAACAGGCTGCTACCATACCTCTGCCCACACACAGGCTCTCCAACCTACACCATTCCCTTCCTGTGACACCCTGGTATTTTTAGCATGAGGTGCACAGAGTGAAAGGCAATCTGCTCCCATCAGCTGGTCACACTCTACATCCACCCAGAATGTCCTTCTCCAGACAGCCCACAACACAGGAATGCTCAGGTTTTCCAGTCAAAGAACTTACTGAAGGACAGCTGCCAAGGTGGTGCCACAGCTTGTTTCTCCTGTTCATGTTGGCTCTTCACTCCTTCCTAAAAAGGAGGCATTTCCCAGGACCAGGCTGCCCCCAGCTCTCACATAAAATGAACAGCCACAGAATAAGATGAGGAGGGACTGCTGTAAGATCTGTCTTCTGCACAGTTCCTGGATGACAGACATGCCCTGCAAATGCTAAACCCTGCAGGTCTCACCTTCTGGCACAAGTACAAGACAATGCAGCACTCCCTGCCAGACTTAGGGAAGGTGTAATTTTGAGGAGCAAAGCTATCCTCACACTGAAGGGCCTCTGATGCAGGAACAGGCACCCAAACACACTAAAACAGATAACCAGGCATGTCAGTGTGAATTAGGAAAACACCACAGGTCCCCCAGTTTCCAAACAGGTAAACCATTTTGATGCTTCTTTTCAGCTTCCCAATTCAGAAGATGGCTCACAGTCACCACTGCCCACCTCCAGAGGGACTGGACATTTTCCACAGCTAATCTGTATTGTACTTGGAAAGCAAGGAGCTGAAAGATAAGGGAATATACTCAGATACAAAGAATGTGGCACAAGTGGCTTTGGGGGAAGCATTCTTTAAATGCAGCATTTTACAAGCAGAATAAATCCTAGACCATGTGGCGACAACTGAGCTGCATGCAGCTGCTGAGCCAGCTATCTCTTTCTAGGGGCAAGACTAGTTCCCTGCATAAATGGTTCTTTAAACTTTATAATGCCAACTGCATGAATAGGACTTTTATGGATTCCTACAGTGACGCACAAAGACATCCTCAACATTTCAGAGCTGCTCAGTGAGCCCACACGCTAGCTGCCTTCAGCAGAGCGCTCAGACCCCATCCCAAGACCAGAACTCTTCTAGGAAAAGGAAAAAGACAGAGGAAGCCTGTCCCACCAGGGACATCCTGCTGTCTCCAGGGAGTCAGGAGCGCTGGCAAAGTTTGGTTAAAGCCCAAAGAGATCAGACTCTGCACCAGTTCCTGCTCCACCACCATCCTCCTCAGACTGCTGCACAGGGTTTCTTTGTCCACACAGTTGTGCCTTCGAAGAGAGGCACAAAAGAAACTGAGATGAGCGTGTAATCAATAGGCCTCACCCTCACAGCCCTCCTGCTGTCCCTGCCATTTCTCAAAGGGAACTTTTCCTTCCTCCCTCCCCTTCTGCATCGTCTTCCCTGGCACTCAAATTGACAGCTGTGGCCGTGCTAAGCCAGGTCTGGCAAATGCTCTGTGGAGCTGACCCTGGCCATGCCCTGGGACAACATGCCAAAGCTGGGACCTCTCCTGGGGACACCAACGTGCCACAGCTGGGACCTCTCCTTGAGCTGCTCCTGCAGCCTGGCTGTCTCAAAGGCACCCTCCCATCCCAGTGGACACGATCCAGAAGCATGGCCATGGGAGAGGCTGTGACCCCAGGCACAGCAACATGTGCACTCTCTCCTGCTGAGAAGAGACACAGCTTCCAGGCATGAAGGGAAACAGTCCTGCCCTTCTTACAGCAGCCAGGGCACCAAAACCACCCTGACACACATTTCTGTGGCTATCCAAGGAATGCCTCCCCCTGTTTCAGTGCAAGAGCTTTAGAGCCTGCTTCTCTTGGAACTCCCAATCCCACAGTGTGTCAGGGAGCAGCTGGCACTGACTCTGCTGTTTCCAGCTGTGCTGCTTCTGGAGAGCAAGGCAGGGAAGCCTGTGGACTTTTCAGGACACGTGGGAGGCTCAGCACTCAAAGAGCATCAGAGACAGGCCCACTACAGGGAAGGATGGAAGAGCTGCATCTCTGTGAAGGCTGAACAATCCCACCTGTGCTGCTGGAACTCCTCAAGGGATGGACACAAAGCACAAGGACAAAGATAAAAGGTATGTTCTCAAATGCGCCAGCGTGGCTGCAAGACACAGAGAACAGTCTGTACTGTGCTTTCAGGAAATCCTCTCCCTTTTCCATATTCATATTGATCCAAAAACTCCTACATGACATCTCCTCAAGCTCAATGCAAGCTATTACAGAACTCTGGAAACACAGACAAAACCTTGAAGACACTCTCACAGCAGATTTAACAAGGCTGATGGTTTATCCACCTGACTTTAATCTCGCCCGCTTGTCTTCAGCAGCTCTCAGTAACACACAGAGACCTTCTGGGACTTTTTCCATGAGCAAAAAAAGTGCTTTTCATTGCAAGACCAGGCTCTCAGGATTGAAATTCAAGTACTAAGGCAGAGAAATACATAAGACAGCAAAAGCAGCAGCTAATATCAGGTATGTCTCACCCAATTTTGTATATAACAACCAACTAAGCTTGACCACATTCACAAATGGAAAATCCATGGGCATGGCAAGGCAGCCCCCCACCTCACCCCACAGACACTGTGAGCTCTCTCCAGTCTCTTTGGCAACCAGCACAACTCCCAGCTGCCAGGCTGCTGCACAGAAACCTGGCAGGATATGTGGGAAACGAAGAAAATCAATACGGGTTGGGTTGTTTGCAAATCTGTTCCTAGCCTCACCTTCCTGGTCTCACAGAGGACAACTCAGGAGGTGTCTGGAGAGCTGCCAAACCCAGATGGCCACAAGCAAGCCCATGCTGCTGCAGTCCTGCAGGGCAGATCCTCCCAGACCTGATACCCACAGCCTCCCCAGCCCCTGCAGCAGCCCCCTCCCCTCCCAGAGACAGCAGGTGAAAGTGGTGCAGGCAGCAGATAAAAAGGGTAAATATAATTCAGCCCAATGTGCACCTGTCCTCCAGACAAAGCCTGCTCCCGGAAGCCAGGCTGTGCCTCTCAGTGCACAAAGACGGGTCTAAATCTGTCTGTAATAGAGCTTTTCAGGCTGACTGAACAGTAATGTTCACAAGCTGCTCCCCTCAAGGGAATACTGTATCCTCTTCACTGCATTACCCCAATCAGAAAGATCACTGAGCAGCTCAAAGGCAAAGGTGGAAGAGGCACCGCTGATGTGATTCCATTTAGAATTTATCAGAATATTTTATTCCTCCCTTTGAAAGCGACAGATTAGGTATTTCCACTTCTCTTTGAAGTCTGGCAGAACAATTCACACCAGTGGACCAAACACCCCTCACTCCTCATTGCTCTCACTGTGCCAGGTAATGCAGATGGGAGAAAAGCCTCTTTGAGAGCCCCCCAGAGACACCCGAGGCAAAGCTACCTCTGCAATCAAAGGCCAAACTCCCAGCCAAACAGGGTAGCAATTTCTCTTCATCACAGCAAGCTTTATTTCCATTCCAGCTCCTTTATTTTCAGAAAGTCTCCTGGAAAATTAAGTGTGGTACACCTCTATTCCAAAAATCTTTCCTTGGCAAGTGCTGGCTTCCCACTTTCTGGCAGACACTGAAATTAAATGCAGCCTCCCTGTTTATTTCCTTCTTGCTGTGGATATGCACATCCTTGCTGAGCTCTGGAAGCAATTTTTTAGTTGGGAAAAAAAGAAAGAAAGGTTCCAAGCTCTTACATAAACAATGGCTGGTGACAAGAGGAAAGACAAGGGTTGGAAAATTTCTCACATTTTATTAAAGCATCTCTCAGTGCAGCAGATCAGACAAAAAGAACAAACCCAAACAAACAGATTGAAACAGCTGAATATTAAAATGGTACTGGAGGGATCAGCTGCAGCATCTTTCCATGGCCAGGACCAGAGCCTCTACCAGACAATGACGTTGAGACACAAACAAGGGTGGACTTTGCTGTTCCATAGTACAGAAGGAAGCCTTGAAAGGTGCTCAGCACAGACCCATAATAGAAAAGCAGAGCCCAAGGCTGTTGTACTAGTCAAACACATCTCTGCTGGTCTCAAGTCCCAGTGTTAGAAGGAAAAGGGGGGGGGGGGAAGAAAAAAGAAAACAAACTTTCTGCACAAAAAGGGAAAATAAGCAACTTTGTCAGTGCTTCCTCCAGCCTGAAGCACAAATTGATAGGATCACAGTGATCTAATCCAGAGGGCATTCCCCTAGAGATTACAACAGTCTCAAAGTAGGTCATGCTTGGGCTTGAGCTTCTCAGCAAGCCCAATTCTGACATTTCCAGAGCCGTGTAGGTGCGCGTGTGTTTTCCCTTTCCCTGTAGCAGCTCAATGCGCAATGCTCATTACCAGAAACCCAAATTAGACAGGAGTGAAGTTTAAGGGCTGAATCTCTGCTTGGAACAGCAGAGATGGAGCTCTCCAGGCCAGTGTCCCTCCTCTCCACACTCTGGCCAGCTGCTCATGGCCAAGGGCATTCCCCTGACCGGGGTTTCCAGGGCATTAAGGCTGAAACACCAACAAACCCACACACTGCCCATAAAGGGGAAGCAAGCACAGATGCTAATGGGACCAGGGTCATGCTGGCCATGAGCTGAGCTCAGGGGAGAGCAGGGCTGTTCAAACCAGACCTGAAGCAAGACACACGGAGATCCTGGTGTGCACACAAGGTCCCATTCCTCCCTCACACTCTCCACACCAGCTTCAGCACAAGCAGCTCATGTGGACAGAGCTGCCTCTCCTCCCTGCTCTGGATATTACACAAGGCTTCTTGTCCAAGCTGTAGCTGACTCCAGGCTCACCCTCCACCCAGCCAACCTCCTGCACACTTCAGCCTGGAACAAACAAAACTCAGAGACCTTCACCAGCCTGCATTTCACTCAACTACAATAAGAACTACTCCACTTCTCCGCTCCACTGTTTACCTCTCCCCTTATCATGAACACCAGAACCATATACAACACATCACAATCAATATTTGCAATCAGATCCCTACAAAACAAGGCATATAAGCACAGCAATATTTTTGATTCGTAAGGACACGAGCACATCCCTGTTCACCCTTCATCACCCCAGAACAGCTACAAAAAAACACCCACCCATACCAAATTGCTTTTACACTCATGCACTCAGAGCCTTTCCCATAACTTTAATTTCAGATCCTCCCAGCTGTCACAGCACTTGCCTCATCCTCCAAGGACTACAAACACAGGCTTTCTTCAGGGTCCTGAGCTGTTTATGTGCAGAGCAAGGATGAGAATTGCATTTGCTGAGGCTATGAATGATTTATCATCGTGCTGAATGCGAGAGGAGCGGGGTCCCAGGGCTCGCTGCATGACCGGAATCTCACAGGCAGGCTGCATCTGCAGAGATGTTTGTGTGCACTCTTCAAATCATCATTAACCAACAGGACCCTCAAGAGGAGCATTTATTTCCTTGGGATTGTAAGGGAGATGGCTGCTGAGAAAACAGCTGGGCAGGATTTAGCCCCATTATATCTGTCTATCTTGTTCTGCTCTCCCGCCCCTCCACCTCTCAGTTTAGCTGGGTACAAAAATAGAAATAATAATGAAAATTAAAAAAAAAAAAAAAAGAAAATAAAAGAGAGGGAAGTGCAGTACATAGCACAGGCCAACTGCAGGTCACAGCTCTGGCCAGTGGAAGCACATGCAGCTGCACAGGGCAGGTTTTATATTTCCAAATACCTCCCCCCCGGGGGTTTAAGTACCCATCCCATTCTCCAGATGATTTGAGCAGCACTGTAAATGCAGGTGTTATAAATAAACAAAAATATGCCCATGCTGGCACGCAGCTTTCAGCTAGTAAAATGGGCATCAAAGATTCTTAATGAAATGGTTCTGCAATTCCCAGCAGTTCTGCATTCTCTGGAGACAGGGTGATTAAAAAAATACACAGAGCAAGAGCCCAGCCTTGACTCCATCTATGGGAGTTTTGTCACAGATTGAAACGAGGCAGGAATGCCATCCCATGGACTCCTCTCCCAGACAGCTACACAGGCTGTAACTTAATATTATGCCTCTTATTACGTGTGTGATACCAAGAGGCAACCATATTTAATACAGTACTCTGTATCTAGGGATAAAGCAGGATGGAGCCAACCATCAATCACTCAGCTTCTCTTTCTTTGTAGGATTACACAGGCCAACTTCCATGGCTAGGAAGTATTTATAAAGTCTTTTTTTAGTTGTAGATACTGCAGACTTTTTTATAGTTACTATAGTCCTCTATTTTCTGTGTACTATATTTCCATGCACATAATCCTCACCTCAAACCCACTCATTAAAAAAAGTACTGCTCCCTCAGATTACCCACAACTCACCCTCTCTCTTTCCCAACAGCTAAGAATGCCATCAATTACCCCAGCAAAGGCTCCCTGCAACCAGGGAGAAAACTGGAGCTAGGAAGAGGGAGGATCAGGCAGGGGGTGGGCAGCCTTGGAGTAAACCTCCCTTATTTCCTACACTTGAATCATTTCCTCCTTCTTCCCCAGGCAACCCGTGGATTAGATGCATGAAAGTACAGCAATTACCCTCTTCAATTACCCTAAAGACTCAGCAAGAATAAATTGTTTGCAATGGAGAACCCTCTTGCCTTCTCCCCCCCTCAAAGCCAAACCCTTCCTCCATCATCTGCAGCTAACCTGTGAAATCTGTGTGCTCTGCAGACCGAGACCATTGCTGAGCAGTCAGCTTTAAGTCCCTTGAAGCCCTCCAAACCCAGCACTGTGGCTCAGACACACTTATCCACCACTGCCTTTGGAGGCTCCATTTCTCCTCTCCCCCTCCCCAGCTCACAGCCCACATATCACCAAATATAAGCAGGAAGAGAAGGGAGCAAGGAAACTTCTCTGCAAAACTACCTCTTTATTTCAGGGTTCTTGGATGTGGTGCAACACCAATCTGGAAAAGAAATCCTCACTCCCCACAGCCTACTGAGCTTCCAAGGGCTGTTTGGAGAAACAGCACCAGACATCAGCTGACACTAGCAATTACATCCAAATAGCAGATACAAGTCTGTTATCGATCTGTTCCTAGAGGGAAGGACAAGCTATCCAGTAAAAAGGGGTGTCACGTTATTAAATTCTGAAAGGATAATAACCCAACACAGAGGGCACAGCTGTTACTGGTACACTTCAGGCTTCATTTCCAAGCCTGACAGAGAGCAAAGATCATGAGAACACTTCAGTGTTCAGAGACAGGCCTAGAAATTAGAGGAATAAATTAACATATCCATATCTAAATTATTGGGCTAAGGGGGCTGCAAGTTCTACTGGCAGGAACTGGCCCGATGCTGCCAGTTATCCCAGAAGCTGCTAAAACCTCTTTTCAGCAGAGCACAACACTCAAATACTTCCACCTCTCTAAACTCTGCAGCTCTGCCCCAGAGCAGGAGTTTTAACAGCCCAAAAACTCTCAATAGCCCATGGAAAAGGTGCAGGGAGGTTGTCTCCTTCAGTAGCCTGAGCCAAACATCCTGGTGAAGAACAACGACAGACAGCTCTGTGGAAAAGCCCAGATCAATTTTGCTGTGAAAAAGAAAACATGGCTCAGGGTAAGCGAACAAGCCACAGCCTTTCAATATCAGCAACTCAAAAGAACGGGAGAGTTTAACCAAGCTGCTGCTGGGGAAAAAAAAAAAATCCACGAAGAGTCATCGATTTTTATGAGCTTGGAGTCAAGAGATCCATAAATTATGCACAAGGCAACAGAGATGGCAGATTTCTTGGACATTTCAGTGCTGCACTGCACAGAATTACAAGCTCAGATCATTTGGCCAGACTGTCTCACAATTGAGCCTTTAATAAACAGCAACAGTGATCTCCAAAAAGGGACTCTGGATGTGTGACAGGCAACTGCCCCACTGGCAGCTTGCAGGACATGCCAGGGGCTGCAGGCAGAGGTGGACAGACAGAACCAAAACAAAAAGTGGTTTCAGAGAATACTCTGGGGATTTTCCACCCCACTGCAGACAGCAGGTCTCCCTGTCTGCATGAACCAAATTACAAACATAACACCACGAATTAGAAGTGAAATGCACACATATCCCTGCCCAAACACCCTTGGCCAAGGAATCAAAGTGCCTCCAATCATCCCAAAAGGCACTTGGAAATCAAGGTGTGAAGAGCACTACAGACACCAGTATTTATCTCAGATGTACATCTGGGCAGAAAACTCAAGCTCAAGAGCTCTGTGAGGTACTCCCAGCTTCATCACAAGCCTCAGGTGCAGCCTCTGGCAACTCATCTCTCCAGGCCCCTCTGCAAAATAGAAGGCAACATTTTTCCTCCTGCTGCAAGGGAAAAGCATTGATGCTCCCAGATGTGAGAGCAGCCAGGGCCAGGCAGTGCCTCAGATCCTGAGCTCCTCTGCACAGATCCTCAACACCACAGCCAACCTTCACCACTGAAACAAAGTGGTCCCTTAGATTTGGAGCACTGGAGACATCCCTTCACACAGCCAGAAAATCCAGCAGCACACAGCCACTGCCTTCCACTGGCTCCAGTCACACCAGTCCCTGGTCCTGGCTGAGAACTGGGGAGTCTCTGGTTGAACCCAAGCCAGGTATGACTCCAGAGCACGTAAAAGACCTCAGCACTGGAAAGACTCTTGTTTAAAAAGCAATGGATTGGAAACTTCAAACCAAGGTAAGTTTTTATGAAATCTAGTAGGGGAAGATCAATATATTCTTTTGTAGGTAAATGTGGTCATTGGAAACACTGGAACAGCAGCTCAGAAGACAAATTTTCTGTTAATCCACCAGGAGCAGAAGTGAGGACAAAGGCAGCTATCCCTACCAACCACCTCAATACAAATCTAATCCAGGATTCCAAGCCTTTAATTCACAAGAAAAAAAAAACCATAAATCTTCCTGCGCTTGTGCAGAAAGAGCTGAAGGTTTTAAAAAGTGCTGGAAGGGAAGCCAGCCATTTGTCTTTACCCCTTCCAAACCCAGGGACTTCAATGCCTGGCCAGTTGCTCGTAACAGCACCTAAACCCAAAGCAGTGGTGCAGCTCTAAACACCCAAATCCCCAAGTGTGAGCCAAGTGTGGGTTTCCAGCACAAAGCCCACATGCTCTGTGGCAAACCCAGCGAGATCCTGGAGGCACACTGATGGGAAGGCTTCCGTGCTGAGCTGTCTCACACTAATGACCCCGCACAGCAGGACCTGGCAGGCAAAGGCAGTCCCCAGATTTAGGCAGGGCCGTTTGAGTTTCAGATGGTGCAGAACAGCACATTGATCCATTTATCGTCTGTGGGTTGCCATGGAGACCACAAGTCATTCCCCACCATCACCACCCCCCCACAGACCCCCCCCACTGCTTTTCAATTGATAGCTGGGCACTGGGGAAGCATTTGCAGCACCGTGGAAATTAAATCCACAGCAGAGGAGCAGAGGATTCAGAGCTGACACAGCCAAGGGACCTCAGCTTGAGGCAGTCTGTCCTGCTCTTCCCCACTGAGCAAGGCCAAGCAACCAGGCACTCCAAAGCTGAGTATTATGGGAAATTAACAGTAATAAAGTGGGATTTTAATGCCACTCCACGGGTTCCTCTCTGACAGTTCTCACAAGGTAGCAGAGAGGAAAGACTTGTATCTGTCTAAGTGCATGTGCCCAAATAGGCTTTGGAGTATCCCAGAGGACAACTTCACCAGGGCAAAGCACCAGGAGTTCCCATCTCCCCAAACAGGGTAATATCCAGCAGGACAGCAGCTCTGCTTTCATACAGCAGATTCATGGTGAAGGACCACAGCTGACCCTTCACTGAAGGGAGCAGAGCATCAGGCAACTTGTGCACACTACAAGGAGCAGGATGAGAGTGGGTGGATCAAACTCCAGCTGCCTGCTGCTGGAAAAAAGTCACTTCTTGGTCTGTAGAAGATAGATGAGCCACCAACTCTGGGGGCAGCAGAGCAAGGATAGGCTTGAGCACATCCTGTAAGCCCACTCTTCAGATATACATTCCCCAACCTCTCAGCTAGGAAGCAGAGAAAATACTTGACCTGTTTTTGGGCTAAATGTCCCAATGGGGTGCACAACACTGCCTCCCCACACCTCCCCAGTCCAGGCTCTGGCATCACAAAGCATTCAGGTGCTGTACAGTACTGTCATTTACTAGAACCAGATAGTATCACATTTCCTTCCTCCTACCCCACGTAGGATGAAAAAACACCATCAAGACAACCTGAGAAAAATTTTTCAAACCTTAGTGCTTAAGGTTTGGCTTTTAACTCCATACACAGCCACTCAAGCCAGTCACCTGCACAGTGAAAAGAGCTGATCCCACGTAATTCCCTTGCATTTTAACAAAGAGCTGCTGTGCAAGTGCTGCACTTCTTAACAGCTCACTCCCTGCACACACAAGTGTGAAAACTTGGTGCCTTCACCCCAGGCTCCAGAACTGGATTATAACAAGCACCTTTTGGGAGGCCAAAGGACAGAGGGAGAGCTGGTGCCATCAGGCCCCCCAGCAGGGTGGGATGCTGCCAGAGCAGCCCAGCAGCCAGAACCCACCCCAGGCACTGGAGCATGAGGACACAGGGCAGGTGGCAGGGCACAGAAAGGCAGCTGCAGGCTGAGAGCCTTCAGGGAAACTCAAGAAGCATGGTGTAAATACTGTATGTGCCTGGAGCCAGAAAGCTCAGCGAGGGCTGTGTGTGGCATTTCCTGAAGGTTACCTCTAATAAGTGCTGTCAGCTTGCCAGCCTTCAACTGTCTGCTGAGTCCTTCTGTGGGAAGCACAGCACAGCCCAGACCTCTGTGGCATTGTCACAATCTGTGACAGCAAGAGCTCAAAAAATAAAATTCCTCCCACGCAGCACAGACAAAGCAGGCGTGGGACACCAGGGCAGGCAAACCCACTGTAATGTGGCAAGGGTGGAAAGGTTCCTCTCTGCTTCCCAGTGCCTGGTCACACACAGAGCTGCTTGCTGAGCATTGTGTATGTCCTCCAGCAGAGGGGAGGTGGCAGAGGCTGATGGAGGAGCCAGCCCTGTGCCCTGGGCAGGTGGCCCAGGCTGTCCTGCTCTGCAGCCCTGCTGTGCTCACAGCTGCTCAGGCCATCCCATCCCACAGGATCGGTGTGGGTGAGATCAGAGCCCTGATGCTCAGGCCACTCTCCTCCTCCTCCAGAAGCAGCTGGGGGGCTGCACCACCTCCCTCACCTTGCAGAGGGCTGGGCACTGCATGCACCCTGTGCCACAGTGATGGCTCAGCAGAGCCAGAGCACAGCATCACACATTTGTCTGCAGACATTTTCTAGCTGCCACCAAAGAGATTATCCTGGCCCTCCCTACTCATTTACTTTTTCCAGTGGGAACAGACAGGGCATTTTCATCTATTCCAAGGGTGAAGTTTACTCACAGCTCCTGAGCCTTTTCAGCCCTGCGCTCACACTGGTGAGGTGGATCTGCTCTCTGCTGCTCTTCAAATCACCTGCTGAGCTCAGTGTAATAGCACAGGGGCTTGCAATCAAACCATGTGGCACCAGCCTCTCCAGCAAGGCTTTTCTGCAAAAGCAGAAAATGCCCATGACTCCTCTTGCTGAGCCTCTGCCTCAACCCCTTTTCTTGTCTTTTTTTTCAGAGGACAGCTCCAAACACAGCACTGGAAATAAATGCCAGTGGTAAGTAGGCAGTACACACCAGATAACAAACATTGCTGTTGTGAGCAGAGCACTCAGGAGATCTGTCATTCCAGTTTCCAGAAGAGGGAAAAAAAAAAGCCACAGTTCAAGGCCTCTTTGGTTACGTAAACTTCATTTCCATGTCTTTTATCACTGATAAGATAAGCCATTGCTCAAGTTCAAGTTCTGTATCAAGTAAACCATGATAATCCTCTTAGGAATTCCCCATGCCCCAGCTTGAACAGACCTGCAGAAAAGAGCTTAAGGGGTTGCCTTCAGCTTAAAAAAAGAAACACACAAGCACACAGCCACAGACTTATTTACAACGTAGGCAAATTTGGGGCCTAGTATAGAGCACTGGAGGCTTATACAGCTCTGTCTGAATAAGGGATCTACTTCTGCCCTAGTTCATAAATGCTACAAGCTACTACTTGGTCATGCATCGCTCAGCTGAGCACCAGCCTGGAGATGATTGCCTTCCAAGGAGGATTTCTTGCAGCAATAAGAATACAGAGGGTCAGACCCCAGAAGAAATTAAACTGATTCACAACCAGTCACACACACTTTGTCCTGGATTAGAGCAACTTTTCCAGGCAGCTGTATTTTTTTGATTTATCACAGCACAGGATAATTTTATATCCTTTAATGCTGGTAGGAGAATTACAGTGATTTTAAGCAATTACTGCCCTGCTTCGGGTACAAGATGTTAAACTCACCAAGACCACCTCCTCCTGTACTTTACTGTCAAAACACCCAGATGCCAAACATCACTGTCTACATTTGTTAAGAGGATGATTTGATCCAATCTAGCAACTGACTATATTTACAAACCACTTAAATATGCACTCACACACCCCGCGCTGCAACACAAAAGGCCATTTCATAAATATCTGATTGCAAGACAGATGACAGCAATAAGCAGGCACACAAACTCTTGCCCTCCTCTCTGCTGCTCATCATCAGGACACAAATTACCTGGGCCAGCAATTTTATCACAGCATCTTCCAGGGAACTAGCTTAGCCTGAAGGCAATGAAGGCCAACATTTGAAGCTTAATATTTTACTTTTCAGGGCTGCATCTGGCCACCCCCAGCACAAAGTCATCCAGTAACCACATGCTAGAAGGGCACAGCATTAAACTCTCCTAAGCCAGTGGCTGCCAGAAGATCAAGGCACAAGGCAGTGGGTAACATCTGAAATTGGTGCTTAAAATGCAAATTTTCTTCAGGTCTATCTACTTCCTCAGCCAGCCCAACGGGCACAACTGTTTCTTACACATTTCTAGCTACCCTGACTTTTATCCCTCTGAGAGCTTCTCTCCATTAGGGTCTTTCACACATCTCTCACTCGAACTAAAAGATGCAGCATATCAAACAAAACACATCTCTCTCCTTCCCACCAGGAACTTCAAGATCCTTTAGCACTGACTGACAACCCACAATATTGTGGGAAAGGCTGTTTTCAGATCAGCTGCTGGAAAAGCTCTTCCAAGGTAGCAGCTGAATTCAAATCACACACCAATTAGCTCAGGGGGATTTGTATGTTTTTCTTTCAGGAAACCTATTTGAAAACAAAACAAAGAGGAGGAAAAAATTGTTTAAATCTCATTAAAATATCTCAAACTGTGTCACAAGCATGCCACGTTTTCTACTGAAGAAAACAGCAGCAGCTTTAACTAGTTTCCCCTCATCAGACGGAATTTTGTCCTTTAAACCCTCCTGCTGTGCTCCCCACCTCCCACAAGATAACACAGAGGTACAGAGCAGTACAGACCTGCCCAGCATCACGCAGCAAGTACAGCACTGTGCCAAACTGCCTGGGTCTGTCCCGTGCCTTTCCCACAAAATGAGGTTTTCCACAGCACTCCCCTTAGGTTTTCGCCTCTCGCCTCAAGGCCACATGCAGATGACCGTGCTTTTTCTGAAGCCAGTGCCAATGAGGCCACTGCATTCGTTATCCAGCAGGATAATGACAGAGTGCAATTCAGTCAACAGCAAATCCTCCCCAGGGAGATGCCCTCTGACCTTCCCTGAGCTGGGGGATGAACGCAGACAGCCAGATCTCAGACAGGCGGCAGAGCTGAGTGAATAATTCCTAATGAATCCTTTCATCTCTTCTTTTGTTTTGGGGAAGGGAGGGAGTGGGTGAAAGGAAATAGTTTGGTACTATCCACCAGCAGAAAATTATTTTCTAGAGCTACCCCAAATCACTGTCATCTGAACAACATTTTTCATGGCTTCTGCACAGTACGTGAGCACAGAGCACAGGCTGCTCTCTGCAGAAAAGCCCCTTGTGCAGACAGCCAGTCTGGGAGAGGGGACAAACAGCCCAAAACACAGCAAGAGCAGGGATGCTGCTGGAAGCCTCCCTTAAAATCACCCTTAGGCAGGCAACTGCGAGTTAATCTAAGATAGCCTCCCAAACCACATTTTTTGCCAACAAAATCAGTTCCACTGACACATCAGCAAACGCATGGAGGACAAGAAAGTTCATGAAATGAGGCCCACAGAAAGGCAGGATCTTACCTCTCTCCACTTGTCACTCAGCCCTCACTATCAATTTTCTCTCATTTTCCAAGCCACAAGATGTAGGTTTAACAAGGATGTGATAAAAGCAGATTTATTTTTTCCCCAACAAAAAGAAGCAATTCTCATTTCTTCAGTGTGAATTCAGCTGTAGAATTCAGTTTAACAGCATCTCCTGAACGCTCCGTGTCACCCAGAGGTATTACAGTAAATAAAGGTGGAAAAACAACTCCCAACTCTGAGATCTCAGAGCTGCTTCACAAGCTTTCAGTCATTCAGGCAGCACCCTGGCCCATGGGCACTGCTCCCCATCACTTTTAGCCACAGAGTTTTTATCCCTATCTCTCAACTGGTCCTGAAATCAGCCATGTCTGAAGCAGTCACTTCCAGCTTTTACAGGGATTTACCCTCAGCAAACCCCACCTCATCAGACTGTGGGTTATACTGGGAACAGAAATCATTCAGAAGGACCACGGTCGTGAGATGCTCCCACCCCATTCCCAGACAAATGAACTGACGTGAACCTACACACTTAAACAGAGCTTGGCTCGTGTATTTATATAGATGCCAAATCCCAGGGATATCAGTGACAATCTCTTCCCCAGTAAAACCTGATTACAGCTCTGGACTCTTTAAAGCCCCTCCCTGCCATCTCCCTGTCACCCTGGGCATCATGGGGAGCAGCCAGCAAACCCCTCCAGGTGCCTGGCACAGCAGGGGTTACAATGCCAATGATGAAGCAGATCTTCAAAGGAAAAAAAAAAAAAAACAAGAGTCCTGGTCAATGACTGACCAGTGTAATAGCTCAGGCTACTATCATGTGTTCTTCTCACACCACATTTGTTTGCTGGGCTGCCCAAGAGGTTTCCAAGGGTCAAGCATGAGGTCATCAGCTTTGCTGAAAAATAGGAAAAGCTGGAACTGCAAGTCAGGAAGGTCCCAGTACTTACAATTAAGGCTAAAATGACATGAAAATGCAAATCCTCTAAGTTTATACATACCAGAGGCAGTATCAAAAAAGAGAAGAAAAAAGAAAAAGATCTTAAGGTTTTTGGAGATCAGACCTTCGCAACATTTAGTAATCCACAAGAAATTCTGACCAGCCTCAAGGACCAAGAGTGGCTGTGGAAAGCAAAACCTTGCTTTCCGGCTATTTTGAGAAGCACTCACAAGGTTTATCCCAGAAACTGCTTTCTGCCTACTCAGATTTCTCAACTGAGCCGATCACATGGTGTTTCGATGGACTGCTGGAGACACTTGAGAATAGCAGAGCTGCCTGCTGCTATCTGCCTGGCACAGGGTGGTTTTTAATTGAGGCTGAACTCTTAAGTCCCTGCTGCAGTCTGCAGCTCCAATCACTGAAATAATAATTAAACCCAGGAGAAACAGTGCAAAGCAGCAATGCCTTTAACTAGTACATTAAGATGAGGGAACCTGAAGATGTGCACAGACATCCCCAGGATGTGCTGTTTTGTTTCAAGCCTGAGGATTTCACAGATTTTTAAACAGGAAATCAGGGTGGCAGAGATCCTGCAGTGCAGAAATAGGAGACATGCAGGAAAGCATCCACTTTCACCTCACCCAGTCCAAGGAAGGAATCAGAGCAAGTTTTTCCCATCTGAGTTTGGGACCTCCCTTCCATGGTAATTAGAGATTACTAAGAGAGGGGAATGCAGAGCAAGTGACAGATCTGACTGATTTGAGCCATCCTCCCCAGTTCAAATAAACCAGGGGAAGAAATCTGTGAAAGAAACCACTCTGAGAAAGTCTGTGCTGGCTGTGGAGATTGCTGGAGGATCAGACAACACAAGTTCGGCTCTGAAATCCGAGGGGAGAGACTCAGCCTGGAAACGACTCTCCATTAGGTTAATTAGTCAAGTTTGATGTATCCCAGTCGGTTACCATGGCCACAGGAACTGAAGAATAATGCTTTATACAGATTTCCTTGTGTGGGACTGGGGACAGGGGAGCTCATCCAGCCCCTCCAGGCACTCTGGCCGGGCAGGGAGGAAGGAGGAACCTGGCACCCTGATTTCTGTGCCAACACCCTGGGCTGGGCTGCTCAAAACACTCACTGGAGCTGCTCCTTGTCCATGCACCATAAGGCTGCTAAAAATAGCACCTGAGCTCAACCAGGTTAATGACACATCAAGAAGATGCATTTGCACGCAGAAATAAACAGAATGCATGTGAGTTCTACCCTCCACCTGGCTTTTGGTTGGCTGGTTTTGAGTGGGGAGGAAAAAAAAAATAAAAAAGCTGCTCTGTTTTTTCTTAAAAATTCAATCTGTCAAAGAAGTGACAGAGAGCTGTCCATCTCTCCAAACACCATGCCAAATACAGCTGAAGCTTGTCTCAATTTCAGAGCTGGGAAAGAGACCGCAGTATATTACAAACAAACATTTTAAGTGTCGTTAGTTACATGATGATCAACATCATGTCAGTTGCTTACAACCCTACTCTGCAGCAAACACTCACACCCATGCACTAGCACACATGAGTAAAATCTACTGCAACTCCAGGAACAGCAGCAGATTTAGAAAAGAGTGGGAGAGAAAAAGCAATTTGTAATTCAGCAAGGCTCCTGTGGCAGAGCAGTTTTAAACTCCCTGGAGAAAAGGACCCTCCTCTCACTTTGTGTTCTTCAGGTGCCTCACTGAGCCAGGACTGATGCCTGCAGAAGCTGCCACACAGCACAGAGGGTGGTTTCTGCCCAACTTTGCTCTGGATATGCAGGGCCACAGCACAAAAGCACTTGAGCACAACCAAGACTCACAGAACAAAGGTGCTGCAGCAGGCAGCCAGCACAAAGCAGCAACAATGTGAAAAACCCAAGCCCTGCCCAAGAGGAACTTTCCCAATCACCACTCTGAGCCAAGCACTTCATTTCCAGCTCCCAGAAAAGAAGCAAAAAAATGCCACAGACCTTCTCAGGTGCCCAGATCACAGCAGGAGTGACTGAACTGCTACAACACTGCCTGAGCTCGACTCCAACTGCTGCAGGAACACCCATAGAACCCTACCAGGCTGCATCACCTCTGCAAAATTGGTTGGTGTGTCCCACACTTGAGAGAGACAAGTGACATGTCTGCAAACAGGTCTGTGCAGAAGTTTGGGGGAATATCTCCCCCTTAGAAGGGAATTTCAGTCCTGTGAAATTTACTGCTGCAAAAGAAAGGCTTGAAACAGAACCAGGTTGTGTAAAGTACAGCCACTCTTCCCTGATTTCAGGCCCTGTGTCTGTCCCCTGGCTCCACATCTGCCCTTGCAGCACCAGTACTTTCACCAAAGCAGTGCTGACTTCAACAAAACCATGACTGCTTGGTGAAGACATTCATGCAGCTACTGAGGTCAAAAATAACAGCAGAGAGAAGCACTGTGATGGGAACATGCTGAGAGGCAGTGAGGTGGCAAACTCCTTCAACCAACACTACAGCCAAAGTCTCCAATTTCAGAAATACAGTTTAAATTAAGTGAGCCAGATGCTGTGAAAAATGAGAGCAGGAATCAGCCTTATTTGACAGCCCCAATCCCTCCAAGAGTTACAATTCAGCTCCACCTTTCTCAGAAAGTTAATGTTCAGCTGTTAGCTTCCCCCCTTCTCTGCACATGCCTTAAATAGTTGCTTGATACAGATTTCTCTGTTACACTTACCAAAAAAACTGGGAGATGGCCATGTGACAGGAGCACAGAACATGGAGAAGACCATTTGCTTCTGTAACTAATTGTTCTGCCCCCTCAACACACACCAAACTGACTTGGCAAGGCTGCAAGGCAAAGCTGTTGTATTTATTTACACTTTTTTTCTGCTGGTTAAGAGGCTTCGTAAAGCAGATTGCAAATAGCCAAGACAGCATGGGCACCTTTATCAAGTTTTGCATAAACTGGAATGAGTCAAGAATAGCAGGGATAGCAGCATTCCTGGTTGTGCCCCTTATATTATATATTTTAGCCTCATTTACCTGAGAATTAATTGGCGAAACATTCAAGAAGTTGGTAAAGGCAAGTGTGAACACTCACTAATTTCTGGCTACAGCCTTTTTACCCTAGGGATCAGTGTCTAAAACAGAAGTAACAATGTGCAGAGTGCCTGCTCAGAAGCAGGGGAGTGCCTGTGTTAGCCAAACACGCTCAGTGCCTGGAGCAGCAGCCGGGTAAGCCAAGGATGAAGAGCTGTGCTTGGACACGTTCTTCCTGGAACAGCCCCACGGGCCTGACTCTGCACCCATCTTCCAACTCAGCCAAAGGTTCAAGGTGTTTCCGCATGAAACGAGGAACTGCAGCGAGGCAAACACAATAATACATTGTGTGGGGACTGAAGCCTCCTGCTGAGAAGAAATCCACAGACATTTGAAAAGCACAACCGAACAAAACGCAGAAAAAAAATAAGACACAGATGGAGCTTAAAGCTCTCGTCTCATTGAACCAGACCAAAACTCACTCTGCCTTTGGCAGGGGAAACAGGAGCAGCCAGGGTGCTTGTGTCTGCCTCTGCAGCATGACTCCTCCACCTCAGGGCAAAGCAAATTCCCCATTTCTCAGCCTTCTCTGCTGCTGGCAGAGTTTAAGGACATTCACAGAAGTGCGTTAGATTTCACAAGCACCAGTCTCAGTGGAGAAGATGCAAACCTCAGCTCTCCACAGTGAGAGAGTTAAAATAAAAACACAACCCTTAAGGTACATGCTGACTTCTCTCTTTACTTCTGTTTCATAATGCTGGAGAAAACCCAAAACCCTGCAGTGTTTCTCACTCCAACACCACACAGCCCTCAGGAACGCTGCTGGCAGCTGGCTGGGTTCTGGACCAAAACCACAGCAGCTCTTAATGTGCATCTCAAGACACGTAGACATCAATAACCAAAAAAAAAGAAAAAAGAAAAAAAACCCACCCCAACAATCTTTTAGCAGCAACCCTGTCAAGATATCAAAGTAAAGCCAAAACTAAAACCTACAAATGAAGCAAAAAACAAATAGAGAGGAAGAAAAAAAAAAGGGCTGGCTGACACCTCCTATACATGCTGTCAGCAGGATCATTTGCTCCAAAAATAAGGATGCTCAACACATCTTAACTGATGACATGACAACTGCTTCACGGTCCCAACACCGAAGTTTTGCATAAAAATCTCTGAATACCCATTGCCTTGCAGCTCAGTAAAAAACAAGCACTCGTACTCACTCAGAGCAAGCAGCAGACACCGTGTGCTGCTCCTCAGGAAGATTTTCTGCTCTTCATTTCCACTCGAGCATCCTCTCAGGCTGCAGAGAAGCCTTTTACCCCCTGCACCTTTTGCCAGTCACGCTCAGCAGCTCCAGCCACCAGGCTGCTTCTGAGCTGCCTGCCCAGGTGCCTGTGCCCACAGCATGCAAAAATATCTCAGCTGTAGCTCTGGATCCCAAACAGCTCCACAGAGCAAGAGCACAAAGGGAGCAATACTGACTCCAGTCCCCCCCAGACAGCAGCCACCAAGGTCCTGCAGAGCCTGGGTATGCTCAGGCTGCCTCATCAGCATCTCCCCAGTAAGTGACATTTAAGACTAGAAAGCCTTCAGTGAGAATTCTGAAGGCTTTTTCCACTGCCAGTTCAGAGAGTTGTCCCAAAACACCGAACACATGGATTCCTGTAATGCAGACTTCGCTGCGTTTTATTTCTTTGACAGTTTTTAATCACCTCTCGTCTAGCATTTGGAAATTATTATTCACACACACAACAGGAACAGGACTGCAGGGAAACATGAATTTCACCGGCCTGCCTGGTTTTGTCTATGGACACCACCTCACATATTACCAAATCAAAACAAGCCGGCCAACTTGAGCGTGAGGGGGAAATGAAAGGGCAGACCGGTGACCTAGAAATGAAGCTGACACTCTGGCATGAGCTTGAAACTCTGCAGCAAAGAGGAAAAAATAAAAAGCTGTAACTGCTTTCAAGATGGAGCTTGAAAAGTTTATTAATGAAATTATATGATGTGGCACCCACAGAAAAGCAAAGACTTGATCAAGGAGGTTTTTCCAACAGGAGTCATCCCTTTAGCTAAACACAAGAAACTCTTATGTCAAAGAGGGGATATAGTTATTTAAAGTTTAGATGCCATAAAAATCACTCCTACCAAACCACTGGAGAACACAGTTCTGGTACCAAACACCACTGCTCTGACACACACCCAGGATTTACACACCACATGATGGTAACAGCATGGGCTTGAGGAGGCAGCAGACAAAGATTTAGGGCTTCAAGCAGTGGATCGGGAATGCCACAGTCACAAGTCTCAGCACTGATCCAGTGCAAACTCACCCTGCCAGGTGTAATTGATTCAAGGAGGGTGTTAACAAGTTACCTTTGTTCCAGCAAGTCTCAGGCTTGAGCGAGTGATGTCCGTATCACCAGCATGAACTGACACAGGATCCACATCACCCTCCAGCAAGGCTGAGACACCAGAGGCTTCCTGAGCCAACATCCAGCCCAGACTCTGCCTGCACCATCAGGTAATCCAGTGTAAATCACTGGGGACTCTCAGCCTTCCAAAACCAGCTCCTTGCAACATCAGACCAAGGAGATCACAGGGCCTCGGCAGTAAACACTCACACAGAACGCTTGTGCTACAAGAGCCAGGTGCTGCCACTGATAAACCACATACTCACCAGGGTTCCTGCAGCACTGCAGGTACTGCAAGGCTTGACAAGTTTGCAGAGGCCAAAGACTGAGCTATTTATGAAGTGATCAAGTACCAGGCAGCTGAGATCTGGTCTTATAAAAATTTAGCCGCTGGAGTAATTTTATAAGGCTTTAAAATATTCTCAGAAGAAAGCCAACTTTCCATTGTTTGCCACAGCTTGTTAGAAGCCCACACATCCCGCAGTGTAGAGGAAAAGACACCCTCCACCCTCTCCAGCCAGCACTGCACGGCTGGAGGCACAGGCAGACTTTCAGAAAGCTTGACTTTGCCTGTCATCCTACTCAGCAATTCAATTCTCCCACCACATCCCACTGACACCCAAGCACAGGGTTCTGTCCTTCACCATGCTGTGTTGCAATAATCAGGTCCCAGTTCTTTACACAACCACCTAAGTCTCCAGACCTTGCAATTAAACACTCCCTGAGGAGGATGAAACCTGCCCACCTGGGAGACAGCAAGTCCTCAGGGACTGATCACAGACGATGGGATGATCTGCACCAGGAACCTTCCCAGATCCTGTCATCCTCCACCCACGGGCTGACACATTTCTTTCCTTCTGCCTTCTTCAACACCGAGACAAGGAAGAGCACACTGCAAACTACTCTCCTGCCGTAACATGCACAGGACAAACCCAAATCGTGCTGCTTAGGAAGCTGGTAGACAACTATTTAGGTACCAGCACAGAGCACCAGCCATAGCCTGCAGAAAACAGAGTTTAGAAGATGCAGAAGTCCCAAAAACAACATGATAGATGGTCAGGCCACTGAAGTATTTATTCAGTTTACAGCCAGTTCCCTGGGCAGGCAGAGGGAAACACATCCAACTGCAAGAGTTAACTTCCCACACGTTTGGGCTGAAACTGCATTTCTGGGCACTGCTGCTCTGGCCAGTGCTACACCAGAGAAACAATGCTAAATAAAGATTACATGGAGTGGTATTATGTAAATAACTCTCTTCCACAATGAAAGGATAAACCTAGACTGCTTGGTTAGTTATTAACCCAGGAGCCAGCACCGCAGAGAGGAAATCCTGCCGGCTCTGCCTCCCTCCCTGACACACGCACCACCCACCCAGAGAGCCACAGCCTCCAGAGACAACACCCACACCATCCCCGCATGCTGGCACTCTCCTCACATCACTGCCCGCTGGAGGAAACTGTCTGGACCCCACCACATTGTCTCCTCCCAGGGCAACCCCGCTCCCAGCCTCATCACTACTGCCAAGGCTCAGCTTGGCCCCCTTCCTCCTCCTCCTCTCACCACGAGCAGGACACAAAGGGTTCCCTGCCTTGGATGGGAACACACTCCTTGACACATCCCTCCTCTTGAAGGCTTTCCCTTCCCCTCACAGGCTGAACCCACTGGAGCCTGCCTTTGCTTGCACATCTTCTGCCCAGAATAACTTATTCGACCTTTCTGCCTCCATTTCTCCCTGCAACCTTCCTCCTGCCTTGGCCTCACATCTGAATGCTTTATGTCTGTCGTACGATTTTAAATCTGTCAGCAATTCATCCATCTGCCACCTCTTGGGTTTTTAATGCCGCAAAACGTTCTGGGATACAGCCTTGCATAAACCTCTTGGTGGAAAATTAAGCTGTACCTCGTTCAGCAACCAAACTGGCTTTGAGATCATTTCTTTCCAAGGTGCTGGGCTGTTTCAAAGACAGGCTTCTTCCCTACAGCGAGCAGAAAAGCCATGATGCTATCCGGTCTAAAATAAACATTATGGGAGCAGCGATAAGGGGAAATATTTCAGCTGACTAAGAGCAATGTGGGTTCAAATCCAAGCATAAGCTGATATTGCTTGTAATTTGTTCCCAAGCCAAAAACACAGTCTGGGAGTGAAGAAATGGAAGGCATTAAACAACAAGCAACATACTCAGCGACTCTGAAAAACTTCAGCATTTCCATTTACGTTATTATTTTTTTAAATAACCTTCAGTTTCACAGATCATAAAGTTAATTTGGAGTAACTTCCCTTCCCTGTAACTAGACAGAGCTGCTATCCTTTACATTCATTAATGTTTGCTCAGTGCTCCGCAGCTATAAAGAGCACTAACCATTATCAGCATCCTCCATGCACCCAGCAGGCACAAAACCACTGCTGTGCTCTCCCTGTCCCCTCCCTGTGCCTCAGATCCCCTCCAGCCTCAGCAATATGGGAACAATCACAGTCATGGCCACCTACCTCCATCTTCATTGCTTTTCTTCCAGTGCCTCTCCCCAACAGGCAGGGCTCCTCTCTGGGCCTCTCCAAACCAGATTTGGATCAGCAGCTGGGCAGCAGGGTCTGCAGCAATCAGTGCCTGCCCACCCTCAGCCAGGTCACATTTCTCAGCTTCACACAGTGAAGGAGCACTGCCTGCTCACCAGAAACATTCCTTCCTGGGGCACCCTGCTCACCTGTAATAAGGAACAATCCACACCCCAGAGAGACTCCAGCTGCCAAGGGCAGATTGGCAGAACGGAGAGCTGGTGGCCTCAAGAAGGGAAGTGACAAGTAGGATGGGCAGCAGGACTGGGGGTGCAGCCCAGATTTCTCAATTCCCAGTATAGTCCCACTGCTGCCTCGTTCTCAGGTCAGGGATCACTTCCCAAAACTGACAAACCACTCATTTCCTTCTGCTCTTCTGTCTTCCCTTCCTGCCAGATCCGTCCCTCACTCAGACTAAGCTTTTACATTTTCATGCCCTCTGTTCTGGAGCTCAAGCTTCCTCTTCAATCTTCTTTTTGAGAAGCATCTCTGCTCTAGTCATGCTCATTAAATGATACACATTTCCATTTTCTACTGCAAAGATCTATCCCTTGACATTACAGGGCAAATCAGAGACCTCAACATCTGTGTGCCAGCACAAGCCCAGCCATAAATAGCAATTCTCCACTGCTTTCCTATGTGGATACACAGCAAGGGCCCTTCAAAGCCATGCAGGAGCCTGTGCCACAGCAGCCTAGATGAGAATCCATGACCTCACGATGCCCAAATCCTTAAGCAGCTGCAAAAGCCTCAGTCACTAATCAGAGAGGCGACTGGGTGCTGCTGTGCCTCATTTCCAGCTCCATTAGAGCTGACCCTGCTCTCCGTTGAAAACTCTCAGCGAAGACTAAAGCAAGCCACAGTTCCTACAAATGCAACTGCACAAAAATAACAGCTCTCCTAAGAAAACCCTGGCCTGGATTTCCATCGCTGTGCACCCCAGAAGCTAAGCCCATGGTCTGCATTTGGGGATCACTGCTCACAGGCACAAAACCCAGGGGGAACCAGCACTTTGCCACTGGGAGTAACAAACCCTCACACTGAACAAGCAAAGCACTCATGGAGAAAGAGACTCTTCACCAGCTCTCCAGCAGACTTGCTCTGACACATTGAACTTCACATAACCCCACCAGGCTCAGTTCTCTGACTTGTGAAGTGATCTGGTCAGAATGAGACATTGGGTTAGGGATGGGGAGTACTGCACTCCAAAGGCCCTCTCCAACCCATTCCCCTTCTGCCCAACTGCTCAAATCAGCTACCCAAAACCCACCTCTGGAAATTTACCAATTTCATCCTCCTTTTGCACCCACCCATCTAGAAATTGACAAGATTGTAACTTTCCTTCCCCCCCACAGGGCCATGAAGATGATGGGATTTCAGGCACATAAATTACAGTTGGTTACAAACAGGTTTGTCCCAGGACAGCCGGATTGCAAAAAGCAGAGCCCACTAAAAACCAGAACCAGCAGTGGGAGGAACACTGGGAGGCATCAAGGGGGACAAATAATTCCCAGGCATGTCACAAAAAATGAAGATATCTCGTATGACCCAATTCCAGCTAGCGCAGTCCAGAGCTGCCGTGGAGATGAAACGGGGAGCTCTCAACACGTGCAGCTATCGGCACAGCTGCATGCACACCATCACTGCCAATCATAACAAAACTGCCTTCACCAGACTGGATCTCCTCATTACAAGATGGGAACACGGCCTGAACCAAACCCTCTTTGGATTTAACCAGGGATTAGTACAACCTCCACTGGAGGCAGCTTGGTTCAAATCCAACCACAGCCATTAGCAAGTGAAAGGTATTGCCAAGCAGCAGCTGGTTGGTGGCTTGCATGAAACGAGTTTATGGTTTCAGTGCAGATCCTGTCACAAAAAAAAAAATGCCAGTCACCTCCCTGGAGCTCCAAGGTGTGAAGGCAGAGGCAGCCACCCGCTCCTCCAGGGTTGGAGAAGCTGACGTGGGAGACGTTCCCATCCCAGGACCAGCTCAGCAGAGTCAGCCCTGACCTCCGCAGGGCTTTCAGAACCAGGTATGTTTTGCAACTTGGCAGAAACACAGGGCTAAGTAACAGAAACCACCACCCACATGAAGCCAGAAGAACAAAGTACCAGTGTTTTCCTACCCCAGACATGTGCGTGCCCCATCTCTTCTCTCACACCAAAAATAGCTTCTACTTTTTCCCTTTTGGCAACAACAAACCGAGGTTTGAGAGCATTTGCTTTCAATAAACTAAACACGTTTTGCAAGAGTCTCTCTCACAGTGAAACTTACTCAACTAAAGTTATAAAATATTTGTCACACACAAAATTTCCCTCCCGCGGCACCGTGGGACTCAACCCCGACACTCACTGAATTCCTCACCCAAGGCACAGGTCCTGCACAGAGCTGGCAGACCCATGCACATGGGAGGATTGAGCTAAATCCCAAAGTCAGCACTGAAACTCAGAGAATTAAGTACAATTTCATTAAAACCATCCAGGACTACACAGCTTCAATAGAGCCCTTGAAGAGTTTTGTCACCACTCGCAGAGGAGAGGGAAATGCTCACCCAGTTGTCCCAATTCACAGTGGTTCCCTTTATGAATAAGTAGTAGTACCAAATCTTTATTAGTAAAGCACACAGCAACTTAAGCTTAACCTTGCTGATAAAAATCCTATACTAAATGGAAACGGAAAAACTCTCACCCCATACGACCAAGGAATAGCAGTGGAACAACATCACATCCACCAAACTGATTAAAAATACCAGATTCAGCAAAACCCTGACGTTTTCAGGCACCTAGAGCACCAACCTTTGCTTCATGGGAATACTGAGACAGAGGTCGCCAAAAGAGTTCAACCCGCAAATGCCTGTGAATCAAGGGATTAGGAAACACCCACTGCACAGATCACCTCCAGCAGCACTGTCCCCTCCCGCACATTCTTAAGCTGACCCAAAACACAAAGTTCAGGGAGCAGACGCAGCCTCCAGCGCAGGCAGCAGTGCCTGCAGGCACGCTGGGCTTCCAGAGGGTTCAAAGCGCTGGAAGCAGGGATGGGTTTGTTAGGTCAACACGGCCCTGCGCCCCAGGCAGCCCCAGCCCGAGTCCTGCAGGTTTTGCTGCTTCAGTGGTGTTGGCAGCAGCCCACATGGCAGGCAGCTGCCTGCACCCACTGCAGCCTGCTCTTTGTGCATTGTCAGGGCAAAGGAGCAGGAGAAGGGCCGAGGGAAAAGAGGGAACAGGAAATTATAAGAATCAACAGAAAGAAAAAAAAAAAAAGTGATCACTCCAGGGACCGCAGCTGGGGTTCAGAGAAACGTGCACTTGTTGCCTGCAGACACCAGGCTCAGTTACCTCCCGTAAATATTTACACAGCGAACAGCACACCGCCCAAGAAGCCAGCCCGCAGCTCCGGTCATGCCAGGAGCCGCGGGCACGGCCGGGGGCGCAGGGCCGCGCTCGGGGTCCCCCCGATGCTCATTCATTGCTCCGGCCACCAACCCACCGGCTTCCAACATGCGGGGGGCGAGAGCCGCAGAATGCAGCGGGATTGGGAGAAAATAGTGGGGGGAAAAAAGAGAAAAGAAGGGGTAAGAAAAGGCCCTTGGGTGCCCCCACCCCGCCGAGGGATGTCCCCGCCAGTTTGCCAAGTGCGGGGCTCCCCCGCGCTCCCCAGCGGCGCGTTCCCTTGAGGCCAAATACAGCAAAATCAACAACAACAACAAAAATTTTTAGAAAAAAAAAAAAAAAAAGAGAAAGTTTCTCCCCGGCGAGCAGCTCCCGTGGCACATTTTCATTTTTACGTAACGCGGCCGCCTTTTCCCCCACCTGCGGGGAGCGGAGCGGCCCCCCCAGCCCAGCTCAACCCAGCTCACCCCGGCACCGGGGGCTCCCCCGGGGCTGCCCCCTCCCCACTCACCTAATCCCGCCGGCAGCTGCCGCCCCCCATCGCCGCCGCCACCGCTCCCGCCTCAGCGGCCGGCGGGGCAGCGTTGGGCGCGGGGACGCAGCCCCGCCATCTGCGCCGTGTTTATAAATCCA
>VXBI01014338.1:157469-195089 GCA_013397375.1 Toxostoma redivivum
CCCCCGTCCATCCCCGTCACCCCCAGAGCCGCCGCCATCCGTGCCCAAGCTTTACCAGTGCCACCAGTTGTTACCTTGGCGCTGCCGCCCGCACCACCAGCTTTAGTGCCCCTGCGTGTCATTAATGATGTTTTAGGTGCAAATCAGGGATTCTCGCTGTGCGTGAGCTGGCCGACAATCCCTTCGTGCCTGTGGTGCTGTGGATGCTTTGGTGGAAGGGGTCATGCACTGTTTGGTTTTCTGAATCCTGACAAAAGTTCAGCTCTGGGAAATTGTCCAGAGCATCCCATGGCAATGTAGTTAAGAAACTTCAGTTTTCCCGCAACAGGTCTTCTCCTGAAGCCCCCATGATGTACATTCCCAGCCCTAGGTTAGTGTCTGTCCTGTGACCCTGATCGCATCAAAAACCTTTTCAGGGTGGGATCTTTGCAGGAAAATCTGAACAATTTAACAAGCAGATGCTCACAGCAACCAGCACTGAGGCAACCCAGCTCACTGAGAGATTTCAACTAATACCTTGCTTTTTCATATTTTTCCTTCCCCTCCATCCTCCCGGGGGGATGAGGAAGGTCACATCTCCTCAGCCACCACTGTTCCCACTCCACTGCTGGGTGCCCCCTCTCCCTGCCACGAGTGATGCATGACCCCAACAGCTGGAAAAGCATCTCACAAGCCTCCACAGCTCCAGCAGCTGTACAAACCTCCGTGTCTCCCACCCCACTCCAGCAGGCAGATGGGGGCACGCACTCATCTTTCATTCCCTGCCTCCTGCAGTTCACTTCTCTCCTTCCCCGAGCGGCATTTCCCCGGGAGTGGGAGAGCGGGATAGCGGGCAGCTGACGGCATTCCTTGCCCCAATACGGCTGAGCTGCTGCAGGGCACAGGGACTTTCCCAGGCCTGGGCTCAGTCTCTCCTTAAGTCACCCCGCTCCAGATGTAAGCACGGGCGCACGCCGCGGTGTGAGCATAAACACCAGGAGCGCAAGGCAAATCGCCTGAAATGAGCCTGGCGCGTCAGAAAAAGCAGGAAAAGTTGCCCTCCTGTGCCTGTGGCAGTTGTGTGTCTGCTGGCTCAGGGCAGCACCTTTGGTGCGGTTCAAGGCTTTGGTTTATCCACAGGCTGAGCCGTCTTGTGAAAGCAAAGGAGCAGATCGGATCTTTCTCTTGAAAACATGTTTATCTTGGTAGATAAAGGAGCGGATTTATCCCTGTTGCATTGCGGGGTTTCTCTGCTCCAGCCATTTAGCATTTTCCGAGCTTTTTTTTTTTTTTTTTTCATATCCGTGACGTTTCACTTAATGAATGGAAGGCAAGCCCTGTACCACAGCAAAAAGACTGAGGACATTAATTTTACAGGAGCCAGGTTTTTATATCCCAGTGACCTTAGAACAACATTAGAATCAAATGTATTTAAATAAACCCCTTAGAGTTGAACACACTTTCCAGCAACACTGAATATCCTGCCAGAGCACAGATGGATTTTTTGCCTGTTCTTGTGGTCCAGAAGACCATGGTGCCAAAGGGAATCACCAGGCTGGTGTTTCAGTGGGAATATGGGCTTTTTGCTGTGGCATTGCTCTTAGAACACTGGGGATGATTACCTTGTGCATTTCTGGCTTTCGGAGCCTCGAGGCTTTTTGTTTTCAAGCTTTTTCCCTGCGATCTTGGAAGCTGGAAGCGTCTTGCGCTGGAGAAATCACAGATAAGATCGCGGCAGCATCTCAGGGCTCTGGGAGCTGAGGTTTCATGTGAGCAAAGCCCAGGGTGAGCCTGTCTTGAGCATCCCGGAGCAGAGGGATGCTGGCGTGGGTGCTGTGCCGCAGTGGGACACGTACACTCACATTAAATCCGGGAGACAGAGCCTGGCTGTCGCTGTAATCACGGTGTATCTGTGCTGCGAGGCTGCAGATAGCTTACACAGATTTTCCTTGGCGTTTCACTTGGAAGCTGCCATTGATAGCTATTCCATCAGATAAAATGGTAATGCGAGCCGTCCAGCAGCAAAGATGGGGATTTCAGCTCTCAGCGGAAAACTGGAGTCTTGCCTCAGATATTTGCGATGGTCCGCATTAAACTTGCCCCATTCCCGGCACAAATGCAAGAAAACTGAGGTGTTTTCTTGCTTAGGTTGACCGGAACTCCTCCAGGAAAAGAAGTGAGATGCAAAGCAGGAGCCACCTCCCTTTGAAACCACACTCCCATAGAAAGCTTCAGGGGAAAGTGATTGCATCTAAAGCAAGCTGTAGCCTTTAGCTTCAGTCAGCCTGAAGCATCAGCCCACTAGGACCAATGTGAGTGAAAACTTTGGCAGGGGTTTACCCTCCTGTGCATCCCGGCACAGGGATTTGGGGTCTTGGACCTCCTGGTGGTCTCAGGGAGGGGCTGGAGCTGGCAAAAGTTGGAGGCAGCAGAAGGTTTGCAGCCCTGCCCTGCATGATGTAACACATCCAAAAACTCCAAAGCACCTTCCCACCGCCCTGGTGTCCTGCCTTTACTTGCTCCAGGCATGAGAGGAATTCGGTGGGACCCAGGCGGTGTGAAGGGATTCTCCTTAGGGAAATGGATCTGTCTCAGGGAAAGAAAACAACTAAAGATGTCTGCATGTTTCTCTGGAGAAGGGGGAAAGGTAAAACCTGAGGATGCAGCTGGTGTCATGGGGTCTCACACCCACTCCCCACACCACACTCCTGCCTTTTTCTGTGCTCACCTTCAAGCTGGCAATGATTCACAGAAACAAATTATGTAATGTGAAATATCTCAAAGTCAGTGGCACTCACCTACGTGCAGAGAGGGGGAAAATAAAGCAATCCTGGGTGGTGGCTGTAAATTGGGAAATTATTTGAGCATTACCAGGTTGTCTTCATTCCCAAGGTTCAAGGGTGATCCCATCCCATCAGCACCTCATCACGCTGCAATTGCAATGAAATTCTGCTTTCCCAGCCAGTCCTGACTCTTTCTCTGGCCATTTCCTTGGCTCCCTCTCCCAAATGGCTGTGCTGGGTGGCCCTGAGCAGCTGCCCCATTTCCTCCCTGGGTTTCAGTTGTGTTTGGACATCCTGTGCCAGCAGTGAGTCATGCTCCATCTCCCTCCCCAGTCCCACATCACACTCACATCAGCTCCTTGCAAGTTCTCCAGGGGCTGCCTGAGATCTGAACACATCAGGGGACACACAGGACCCCAAAAGGGTCATGTCCCTCCTGAAGGGATCAGCTTTTAAATGCAGATAAAAGCAGATTGGTTTTAAATCCAGCTAAAAGCAGCAAACATTCTCCCCTCCCACAGGTGCACGGTGACCCCAGGGCTGAGCTGCCGTGGTGCAGAGAGGGACCAGGCGTCAATTTTGAGCCAGGGGACAAAGCTGTCCCTGTCACAGGCAGTGATGGGGACACTGACAGGCAGGACACAGGCTCAGCGACCAGTCCCACCTGCATTTTGGCCTCCCCAATACACACCTGCAGCTGCCTCCCACCGTGCTGGGGCAGCTCACAGAATAACTAACTAGTTTTTACCACAGAAATAAATGGCCACAGCTTTATTAAATCAATATTAATTCATAATCTTTAACAGACAATTATAGTTATCTCACACACAAAACTACCCACCTCTTCAAATCTCTGATCTGACAGGGTTATAATTAGCTTATTACTGGCCATACATCTGCTAATAACTTTTCCCTCAACCCTGTGAAGTGAATTAAGGAGCGCTAATAAACCATGGCTGTTAATCCATTTATATGTCTTATGCTTTTGTCTAGGCACCGAATTTAAAGATACATTAAAAGAGGTTTTTTCTCCTTTCCTTCCTTCAAGGTCTGACTACCCTGCAGCCAGCCCTTGGCTGCTGCATGTGGACAAGGTGGTGTTTTTGATGTCCTGGCAGATGCCATCCTCACGGGGAGCAGAATGCAACGAGAAACTTGGGAAAGCACTTTACAAGCTGAAACCCCTCAGAATATTTGAGAGCAGGAATATTTCCTCCAACGCTTTCCCATTCCCAGCCCCAGTTGCTCATACCTGGCATGAGGCAGAGGGTATTTGGGGAAGGTCCACTGGCAAGAGTGTGAAACCCCAAAAATACTCCCTGGGAGGGGATGCTGGGCAGGCAGACAGGGAAGAGGCGCTGTTTTTGGGCAGCGCTGGCACAGCACAGAGCGCTGGCAGCGCGGTCATTAGCAATAATGAAAGTGAGATCAGACGCGGTCGGGGGCGGAGGGAAGCGCTGATCTCGAATGACGGCCGGTAATAGGGGATAGCGGAGAGGCACCGAGGGATGCGGCGACATAAAAGCAGATGGCTGGCTGCTGCTTCTAATTATAGGACCCTGCTAACGAAGAGGGTGCTGATTAGGCTGACATTGTCCTAGGACATGCATTTCTAGAAGGATCTGGCACTAGGGTTTAGGATTTGGGGATCCCCACTGCTTGCCAAGACCTGTCCCAAAACTTTCTCCTGCCCCATATCCCCAAGTGAAGTTTGCTCCCACCATGGAAGCAGTGGGGTCAGGGGCTGGGGGGATGTCAGTGATGTCCCCATGTGTTCCTGTGAGAACACATTTTCAGGGTGGGAAAGCCCTGAAATCCACCACCAGCCCAAGAGGCTCTGAGTTCCAAGCCCCTGAAGAGGAAAGGAAGTTCCTTTTGAGTAAGAAATGTGGTTGAATTCACTCATGTGCAAATAATTTATGATGCTTACTGTAATGAGACATAAAAAAAACCATTCAGTTCTGGTTTCATCATATTTTTGGCTATGAGTAAAACAGTAGAAAATGATGAGGGCTTCCCACAGCAAAGCTGAACCCCTGAGACTGAAACTGGTAGCCAGGCCACTTCTAACCAGGGAGTTGATCTTATGCATATTTTTGGTCGTGTTGGCACTTTTCCCCCTCCATGGAAGAGATCTGAAGTGTATTTGTAACGACAGCTCTGTCTCTTTCTCAGCTGAGCCCAGCTGGGGATGCAGGAGGCTCCGTGGTGGCAGAGAGGAGGACACTCACCAGCCTGGCTTGGTGGCAATGCCCTGACACCCATCCACATGGGACAGTCGCTTCCTGAGGGGCTGGGGTACCCCTGCACCGGTGTTCCAACCCCACAGCATCACTCTGCACCTTCTCCCCTTTTCTTGTGATGGTTTTAGGGGAACTGAGGTGGCTCTAGAGGACTAACCCCCATGGGAGGGGATAACTCACAAAAGAAGATTCCCCATGGCCCTGCAGGGATAGCAGAGTTTTCTTTGCCAAAAGAGCTGAACTGAAATCAGATCCCCTTCTCACTCCTCCAATGCCACCCTTGAGAAACTGCTTCCCTACTTTGGAAATGCTGCAATATGTAGTAATTGGGAAATTTTGTTTCTGGAGGTTTTTCATTTTAAGACATCTGGTATTTTCTGGAGCTGGGAAAAACATATTTCCCTCTTTAGTAGTCACTTAAACTCCAGTGAGAGCCCTGCACTGGGATGAAGAAGTATCTTTTAACAAAAGATATGCAGCCCAAGGAGGAGCCAGAAAAAATGAGGTGGAAATTTTGCACAGGATGTGGATGGAGAGGCTGGAGAGCAGCTGGCTGAAATTTGGCAAAACCTTGAAAAAAAACCCCCTCCAAACTCAGCAAAACCAAACTGATGCATGCAAGCCAGTCTCTAAAAGAAATCCAAACACCTTCCAGGCAATGACTTTTTCTGGGTGAAGCCCACAGGAATGACCCTCGTGGCCCTGAATTGGTATTTTCAGTGGGGATGGAAAAGAGTGGAAGAGGCACACAGAGAAGTGGATGAGGTGACTCAGGATGGCACTGGACACCCAGGTGCCCAAGGGGCAGCTGCTCCCAGCTAGGAAACCAGTACTTGTTGAAATTAGAGCAGCTTTTCAGGAGGATCCTGTAGCTGAGCTGTGGGATCTTCCCATGAACAAGCAGCCCAGCAAGCGCCTGCGAATTCCCTGCAGGATGGCTGCAGGAATTTCAAGCCCTGCTTAGAGACACGAAGCAGTTGCCAGGGCACCCAACCTTTTGACATCTTAATGAGCCAAGAGTTCAAAAGGATTTTTCTTTTTTTTTTTTTTCTTTTTCCCCCTCCCTTCTCAGAGAATTCCGCTTTTCATCTCCCTCCTCCCAAGTACGAGACAGCCAAACAGGGGATGACAAATGAGCGTCTCGCCCCACCTGAGGAGTTCAAGCTGCAATCATCCAGCTCCTTGTAGCTGCAAAGAGCTGGGAAGTGCCGGCGTGCAGGAGAGGAGATGTAATTAGGTGCGATTCAAGAACAGCTCATCAGCTATATTTAACTGACAGGACGAATCCTCAGAAGCACAGCCCTGCAGAGAAGCTGTGGCAGAGCTGTTTTCACCCAGCCCTGGTTCTCTGTTTGTGTTTCTGCCTGAAACATTCTTTTTTTTATTACTATTATTTGGCAATTTGAAGTTGTAATGGTTGTTTACCCTGTAAACATCCAAGCAGGACCTCTCACCCAGGATTTTTAGTATGTAGATTTTCCTCTTCACCAAGATTAAAGTTAGTTGGAGGGAGAAGAGCACAATAGCCCCTTTTATCCTGATCTTTCTGCCTGGAACAGATGGAGAGTCCTGCCTGAGTCCCAGTGACGTGCCACGAGGTAACAGAGGAGACACTGTGCCTTCTGCTGAGAGAGGGGAAAGGGGCTGGGACTCCAAGCTCTGCTCCTGCACAGAATCTGCACAGAATCTGCACAGAATCACAGAATGGTTTGGGTTGGAAGGGACTTTAAAGGGGTCTGGTTCCAACCCCACCACTCTCTAGGTGGAGCTGCTGAAAGCCCCGTTTCTACCTGGCCTGAATCACCCAGGGTTCACAAAAAGGACTGGGAGGTTTGGGAGCACCCAGGAGAGCTGGAGCACTGGGCTGGGGGGTTTGGCAAGGCTGCTGAGGGTTATGGTGACTCTGATTTGTCCTCAAACCACGTCTCTGCTCTCCATCTCAGCCAAGGAGCTGCTCCAGCCCTCCCTCAGTGTCTCTGCCAGACCTTGTCCCAAAATAACACCTGGAGATGAGGTTCAGGAGCCAACCATGGCAAGGCAAGGAGCCACAGGAGATTCTGAATCCATGCCTGCCTATGAAGATCTCTTAAATACACAAACTGCATTAAAGTCTCAGCTTAACTACAGAAATCACTGAAGTAACTGCTGCAGCTCCCTGGAAAACCATTCATATTGTTTTTCGTAATGACACTCATCAAAGAGATGGAAATTTCACATGTCAAACTTTGAGGGTGTTTCCAGCCATGAGAGGCCAGAAGCTGGGACCAGGGATGCCCAACAGCTGCAAACAGCAAACCACATTTGTGCACAGCAAAACACCCCCAAGTTCAAGGATTCACTGACAAAAAGAATTATCAAAATAGAAAGAATTATCAAAACAGGGCTAACTCCTCTGAGTGTGGGGATGGGTGCTCCCCTCCAACAAGGCTGGAGCTGAAACAGGCAGGTCCCTGGAGAGCAGGGCATGCTCCCCTCCTCAGGGAAGGATAAAAGAGCTATTATGGAGATCCAGACTCTGTTCAGGCTCATGCTCAGCTCCTTGTGAGCAGAGGGTAAAGGGCTACTTATGCTGGAACATAAAAGCTGGGAGACAGCAGAGCGCTATAAATAGGGCATATAAACTTTCAACTGACAAGGCTCTGATTTTGTTATTGTAAAAAAAAATAAAAAAGAGAGGGAGAAAAAGTGCCTTGGTGGAGCTGACAAAGAGGGAAATACATGCAGAGTACAGGTTTGTTCCCAGGAATGTGCTTATTATAAGTCAGATGTAGTTAGAGCTATTACTTTAGCTTCAAATGAATGGAAGGAGAATAAATCTGCCTTTGTGCAAGGCTGCCTGCAAATAGCATCTCCCTCTAGCAAACCTGCAATTGTGTTTGCATGAGACATTTGTTAGAATAAATGCAATTTAAAAAGAAAAACAGTTCACACCTACGGCAAGGGAAGGCTGGTGGTATGAATGGCAACCAGCAGAGGAGGAGGAGGAAGCACAACAGGCTCCAGCAGCAGGGGGCAAAGCCTGTGGCACTGCAAGGAGCTCACCTGGGATGCCTGAAGGATGGAGATCCTGTGAGCAGCTCACCCTCAGTCCCTGTCATTACATCTTTGCACCAATCACCCCAAACTGCTGAGCTGGTTTCACCCATTCTGTCACTTTCTGTCCCCAAGGGATGGTGTGATTAAACACAGGTTATCCAGGGGAAGGATGAGCCACGCTGATGGTGGGGAGGGAGCCCTGCTGGAAGCAGCCACACCATCACAGCGGTGGGAGCAAACCCTGAGCTTTGTCCTGCATCCAAAAACCTGGGACGTGCCAGGGATGGAATCCCGGGAGAGTTCATCTTTGTGAGCCAACTGAAAAAACCAGCATTTCCTTGGAAGTTTTTGGATTTGCATCTCCTAGTCCTAAAAAACTTTCCCAAGGTACTGAAAGTGCTTGCAGGTTGTTTTTCTTTCATTTTCAGCTAACAAAGTGTTTTTCCTTTTTTCCTCTCAGAGCACATCAGCACCCTGCTCTGACCTCCATCCTTCACGGTGGCAGCAGCTTCAGGGAGGGGACCTGCAGGGTTGGCACCCCTGGGGGCTGCTTGGCACCTCGGGATACCCAAAGGCACATCCATGCCCACTGCAGCTTCTCCCAGACTGCAATGGTGTGGATGGACTGTGCCTTTCAACAGGCAAATGCAGCATCTTGCTTGGGTGATGGCCTAAAGAGGGGAGAAAACCCTCTGCAAAGTCCCCTCCTGCCTTCTATTATTAATTTTTTTTTAATATTATTCCCAATGAATTTATAGGAGTAACTGTCTGGGAAAATGACTTTACCTCTGGCTCCTTCATAAATTTTTAATAGGGCAGAAATAGAACCAAAAGGGATTAAAAAAAAAAAAAAAAGCGTTAGCGTCAAACTCTGGCTCTATTCATAATTAATTATACTTTCAGGGGGAGGGGAAAAAAAAGAGGAAACATAATTACAAGCTTCTAGTGAGAACATTCATTATCATGCTAATGCAGAAATCAGTACTGCTGTGCCTCTGTGAGTGTGTGTGTGTGTGCTCGGTCTAATTACCCCGCAGTGATGTGTGTCACTCCACGGGTACCTCGCTGCTGCATGGGATTGCAAAGTCAAAGTTAAAATCCAGGGGATGAATCACAGCCTGGATTGATGGGGATTGGCACTGGGAGGATGCTGGGGGTTTTTCTGGGTGTTTCTCAGCGCTGGCTCCTCCAACATCCCAAGTTCATCAGTGAGTAACATCCCGGAGTTTGATGTTTTGGGCTGAAAAACCATTACAGGAGTGTTGAGAGGCATTTAAGGTGTGAAGAGCACCAGGGGAAAGAAGAACAGGCTGGGCTGAGGGGAGGAAAGAGCCCGGGAAGAGGTGGAAGTGGAGAAAAATAAGGCAATAATTGAACTATTTAGTACCTGACAACTGCCCGTGTTTGCCATGCCAGGGAGATTCTCTCCTTACAAAGAGATCCTGAACTCTTCCCAGGAGAAGGATTTGGGCTCAGCTGGGCTACAAAACTACCCTGGGCAGGGTGGCCTGGCTGTTCCCAAATGCCAAGGGAAATTTCCCATAAAAGCAGGGACTCATTTTAACCTCAGAGCACCGATATTACCAGCAATAGGTGCTTTTTTCCCCCTTTTCTATCCAGGATATTACCAGCAATAGGTGCTTTTTTCCTCCTTTTCCATCCTGTTCCCAATCAATGCCATTGCTGAGGCTGGCACTGTGCCCCAGCACAGGACCTGAGTGCCTGGCTGCCTACAAGATCCTAGTGAAAAACTCTTGCAAACCAGAGAAAAACATCATCCCCAGTATCCCAGACCTGAACCAAAGGGTCTGGGGGTGCCCAGTGAGGTCAGGCACGGGGATGAGCCTGCTCTTGTAGGATACTGGAAGCTCCAAATGAAAGGAAGGAGGAAAAACACAGGCTGGGATCCATGACTTTCCATCCACATTCAGTCCCAGACATGTTTATAGACATGAGTTATCTAAATTATATTAAACCTAAGTTCGGCATCTGCACAATCTGAGCATTTCTGGGGAATAATTAAATGGATTTCCCATTATTTCTCGAGCTGCCAAGCGAACGTCCTACTTTCATAAGTCAGAGCACTGCATCTCCCCAGCAATAAATCCTCCAGCAGGCTGCAGGAACAGAGCCTGGCAGGCAGAGCAGAGCCAAGGGAGAAGGAGGCAGTGGTGGGACACCCAGCCCTCCTGGGTGTCCTAAAAACCTTGGAGCAGAAGAGCTCCAAGGGCACTGGATGAGGAGAGGGCAGCAGTGGGCAGCCAGTGCTCCAAACAGGGATTAAAGAGGGGAAAAGGTGGAGCCAAGTGTTGGTGTGCTGCCATCTCAAATTCAGGAATCCTCTGCTTGGAGTGATAATTAAAGCTGCTTCCCTTCCTCAAATAGGAAAATCGGCTCTTGTAGGAAATTGGAGGGAGAAAAGAGAACCAGGGGTGAATAATGCTGTGGGATTCAATGAGTCCCTGCCCAGCCCCCTGCAAACACCTCGTGCCTAAAATTTCCTCCTGTGCAGGATGAAAAATCCTCCTGGGCACTGCCAGGATCAGGGCTGCCTGCTGGGCATCCCAGCTCCAATTTGCAGTGATGCTTCTGGAGAGCTGCCAAAAAGGGATAACAGAAAACTTGTGACTGCTCTCTTGTGCCTCCATCCAGAGGACAGCAAGGGGGAATTACTGTCCTAAAAAAGAACGGGAGCTCTGTCACCCACAAGCACCTCAGAGTGTCCCCAGCAAAGGAGCACCCAACACCTTCAAAATGTACCAATTTTTCTTGGCATAAAAGCAGCTGCTGGCACACTGGGATGAGCACATTAAATTTAAGTGTGAAGGCATTAAAAAAACCCGAGAGTTGTTTGCACAAAAAGCCACCATTACCCAGGCATGACAGAAGTTCCCCATCCAAGGATGCTCCACGAGCAGCACCAAAACTCTGCTGTGGGTGTGGAGGTGGGGAAGAAGGAAAAGTTAATGCCTGGAGTCCCAAGGATAAGATCAGAGGGGTTTTTTGTTGTTTGTTTTTTTTTTTTTTCCCCAGAGGTGGGCTTTGTGCAACATCTGTGAGCAATTCCCTTTCCCATGCACTCAGAGCTGGCTGAGGGGCTGCTCTGGCCTCGCTCGAGCTCCAGCTGTGCCAAATTCCAACATTCAGGTTTGCTGCAAAGCTCCCCCACCCACACCAGCCCTGGACAAATGGACCAGGAGGTGTTTTCAGCCAGTGACAGAGCTCAGGGCTATTTGGGAACCTGGAGCATAATTGCTCTGCAGAGTCTGCCAGCTGCTCTAAAAATATCCACCCCACCCCAGCACGCCGACACTCCCATTTTTATCCAGAAATGCATTTTGGAGGTGGAGGCTAAGAGTAGCACTGGGAGATGTGGCCTTGAAAAGAGCAATTACAAGGAAAATAAAGGGAGACAAGCACAATTTGGCCATCTCCATAGCACTGACAAGTGGTGAGGTGCTCAGAGCGGAGCGTGGCTGGTGCTTGCACAGTCACTGGGTCCTGAGGATCAGGGTCAGGATAGCTTCAGTGTGTCCCCAACTTCTGCTCTGCCCCTTTGGAGCACTTTCCCAAGCCATAAAAAACAGAGCACAGGTTTTATGTGAGGGTCTAAAATGAGTTATCACACAAGGGAGAGACCAGCCTGCCATGCCCCCTCCCTGAAAGCCCTTCCTGATAAAAGGGCCTCACTGTTCTTCCCAATGATGAAATGATGAAACCAGAGCCAAATCCCTTGAAAGGAAACAGATGACCTCGTTTGCTGGGAACTGCTCCTGTCCCTGCATTAACTTGATCATCACCAGAGTGCTGCCCAAAGGAAAAGCAATAAGCCATGACATGAGCATCCCTGTCCCTGTGGGTGGTGGGAGGGAGGCACATCCCCCCTGGTCCCTGGTGAAGAATTCATTAGGGCTAACGGGGCTGGGCTCCTGCTGCTCGTGGGATTCCCTGTTTCCCCCATTTTCCAGGTGATATTTGCCAGAGCAAGGTGATGTCTGAGCCCTCAGCAGCCCTGGGTGCTGCTAGGAGTCATGGTTTTATTCAGAAAAGTCACATTGGGCATTGCTCCCCTCAACCAAGATGCTTGATGCAGAATTTGGCATCTAAAGACCCGTGGGTTAAGCAGATACAGCCCAGGCCACAGTTCAAGATTTTTTTCTGTTTACAGCCAACCAATGGGAAAATTAAACAGAGCTCATCATGCCTTCCATAAAGATGTTTAATGGTGCAAAAAAGCAGCCCTAAAGCTTTTCCCAAAATTCTCCCTGATGGAGTTTGTGACCAGCCAGGCAGGGACAGCCCAGAGCTGCATTTTCTGAGCATCCCCATCCTCTACCCTCCAGGCAAAGGCAACTTTTAACTTTCCACTGAGAAACCCATGCTATGAGAAATGGTGCTGCTGCAAACAGATTATCCTTATGGTCCCTTCTAAGCTAAACCATTCTATAACTCCAAAAATTCTGGCTGGTGCTGTTTTTTCAAGGGAGTGGTGGCTGCTGTGCAAGGGCAGAGCCAGCATCTGTCCCAGCACAACCTCCCCATGCCCAGGGCAGGGATTTGGGGAACACCAGAACCACCAGGGCATGGACAGCCTAATTTCTCAAACTTCTCCTTTCCCTTGTGGCACTTTCTCCATCTGCATGGAATAGCAGAGTTATGAATATTCAAAGAGACAAATGTGTTAAAAATCAGTGACATTTTCAGGATTGGCTCGCGCTAGCCAGAGAACGTCATTCACAGTAATTACAAATAAAATCCACAGCCCTTCACAGATGACAACAAATCCAAATGGCCTTTTTGCACAGTGAAAATATTAGCCTTAACACTTTTTTTTTTTTTTTTAAATCTCTTCCAACCAGTTGCTGCTTTCACAGGCACCTCTGAGAGAGCTGATTTTGGGAAAACTTTTCCTGTCTCAGTGGCGTTTGCTGCCTTGTACAGAAAGCAAATTGCACTTTTTTCTCCCCCTCCCTCTCATTTGAGAGTTTTCTTGGTAGGGATGAAACCATGAAACAGAAGGCTGCCTAAATGAAATTATTAACCCAGAGAAACCACTAAAGGAACTTGATTAATTTGCCAAGTAACAGAGCCCAGTTTGTTCTTTTAGGCAACACATCTTAAAGTAATTGAATCACCCCCTGAAAAAAAAAACAGTAGATGATTGAGCCCTGAGGTACACTCGTTCACTATCCTTAATAAATCTCCCTTTATGAAGGAGGTAGTATGCTTTTCTCATCAGAAACCTGTTAATTTTTTTCTCCTTTAAGTAATTGAATACAAAGTTCAAAATCTATCTAAAGCATCCTTCAAGAGAAAAAAAAAATCAAAGGTTTATCTCCTGCTTCATCTCAGCAAGTTAATTATGCTCTCATAATTGAGTTAAACCAGCAGGTTATTAAAAATACCACAGGATAAATTTATTTTTTTAAATGAAGTATCATGAACCCCAAATCTTCAGCAGAAGCAAATCTCCCAAGACCTGCACTGTGCTCTGTGTGCTGCAGGAGGTGCCCAAGGTGGACCATGCCAATCTCATCCCAGCTAAGGAAAGTCACTGAGGTGGTTTCTCCAGGCTGAACAACCCCAAATCTCCCAGCCTGTCCTCACAGGAGAGGAGTTTCAGCATCTTTGGTGGCCATGACTGAGACATCTTTGACTATTCCCCAAAAAGCTGAGTTGAGCTTTGTAATGCCCTGGGGTGGAGGAGGAGCCCCCAAAGCTCCACCACAGTGCTCATGGTGCTTCCACATCAAGTGTATTTCTAATCAGCATTTCACTTCAAATATTACCCATTCAACTAATTCCACTAATTCTAGGGAATTACTGAAATAATTGCTATTTTCCAATAGACACAGGACTGCCTCTCGAGACAGAAAAAAAAAATAAGGAAAAAAATTCATTGAAGTACTGTTTAAGGAAAGTCAAAATAAGCTATTTCCATCTCCTCATTTGCAATTAACTTCAGAGCATAACACAGTGGGAGGTGGTTCATGGGAAAAGTACGACTTGGTTGTAATCCTCCCTCCTCCTGAGAGGAGAGAGCAGCAGAGATGGATGCACCCTGGCAGGTCACAGCCACCCCCTGGCCACCAGGGACAGGCAGGGGCAGGAGAGCTGCCAGCCCCACGCTGTGTCCCTGCCCTGTGCCCCAGCTGTGTGTGGTCACCACTGACACCACTGGGGTCCTTCCCATCCTCATCTCCATCCCCACCTGAATGCAGATCCCACACCACAGCTCCCAGGAGACAAAGCAGAGGGAAAAGAGGGATGTGAGGCTGATGGCAGCCTGGAAGAGCGAGTTTCTTCCTGGGACAAACAGGAGTTGGTGCTTGGTGGGTTGGAGGTGGCAGAATGGAGCTACTCTCCTCTCATTGGGCTGCCTGAAGAAAGGGCTGCTCGTTACCATAATCTACTTCTTTTTAAATTATTTTTTAATGAAAAGAAAAATCAAGGTTTTCTATAGCTGTGTCCTTCTCTTCTTCCCCACCAGTGACACTACTGCTGCAAGAAGAGGTGGCCCAGCAGTCATCCTTCCCTGGGTACTCTTTGTAGAAGGATCCCTGCAGGACTTCTGCTCAGTGGGGCACTTTGTCCCCACTCTGCCTTGCCTCAGCCCCGCTTCACCTCAAAACTCCTCTCTGCTTAGGGGTGTTCCTGCCACATTCCCAAAAAATCCAGGCCAAGCAACAGTTTGGGAAAGAGCCGGTTCCCCTGCACTGTCTGGCAGGGCTGGGAGCCCTTCCCTGCTCTCCATGCAAATGTTCCCAGCAGGAGGAGGAGGCTCAGACCCAGCCATGGGAATCTCCTGCCAGTGTCTGCCCAGGGGCAGAGAGTCCAGACTGGAGGAGGTGTCCATCAGCCTCGTCTGACTTTTGCCTCGTGGTGCGACTGCAAACCAGGCAGTGAGCACAGAGAGCAGCACTGGAGCTGTTAACAGAGCTGTGCCCTGAATCCCAGCCCTGCTGCCACCAAGAGCAGAATCCTGCTCCTCTGCAGGATCCATCCTCAGGCTCCCCCTGCAGTGCCCAGTGACCTTGCTGGTGAGGAGGGTGCTCTGTCCTCCAGCAAGCCTTTCCCATCCTTTGCCCTACAACATTAAAAGCACCTCTGACGTGGTGGCCTGCTGATTGTGCATTAAATATTCACCTACATGATACTTCCTTTGAAGAATTCTCCTTTTAACTGTTCTATTTTCATCACTGTCCTCATCTCTCCGTAACGCTCCATCTTCTGCTTAAGTGTCATCTTCAGATTTTGTTCCCAATTAATATTTCTATGGCAACTGCATTTAATTTTGAAGTGGTAGCACTCACTCTGCATAGGAACCAGAGCCTTCTCCTTGCCTCACAGCTCTTGGTGTTCCTGTGGTGGACATTTATGCTGTTGTGTTTGCTTTCAAAAGCCATGATTCTCTGGAGCATCTACACCCAGCCTCAGTGCCCCTGCCTTTCCTTTTTAATGCCAGTCTGGGCACAGACAGTTGGTTGATCCAGGCAAAACTCAAGTTAATCCATCACTTGTGATCCCTTATCACCAAGGGCCTGTATTTGCTACAGCTCAGGGTAAAGCACAGATATTTGGGAGCACAGGAACTGCACCCAAGGCAGGAACACACTGTGAAACAAGAGTGGTTGGAATGCAGGAGGTGGCAGGAGGGATTGCTGCATTTGGAAGCCCAGCCTTCACCCCATGTCCAGCTCCAGATGATGACCAGTGCTGGGTGGAGAGTTTTGCCCCAACACCTTGAGCTGTGAAGCAGTGATGGGGTGCAGACACATCCCTGGTTCCTGTGGCCACCAGGCACTCCTCAAAGTGATTGGGAAGGCACCTACTTGTGCCCACATGTGGGTTTCCTCCTCATTCAAAGGGTAGAACCAATCCTTAAACGTGGAAACAATCCATGAAGGTAACCAGCAGCAGCAGGATGGGGACATCCCCCAGCTCAGTGCCACTGAGTGCACCACAGGACCCTCCCGTGGGCTCTGCACTGCTGAGAGGGAAAAAAAAAAGGGCACAGAGTGGTTAAAATAAACCCGGGTTAGGGCCTGGAATGAGAAGTATTTGTGTGCTGGTTTCCCTGACAGGGCTGCCTTTGGTCTGGCTGAAACCTGGCAGGCATCTCTGGAATGACAGAAATGCTGAACGTCCTGTTAGCTGTGTTCTGCACCCTCAGCACAGCTCTGTGCAGAGCAGCCTGGCCCGGGTGGCCCCGAGGGGCTGGCAGCCTGACAGATGTAAAGCTGGGCTACTGAGTGTGCAGCACAGGAGTTTGGGGATTAAGCTGTATAAATCCACCTTCAAAATCATTTTGTTCTGAGCCAACATCCCTGCTGCCACCGATGCCCTCCTGGGCACTGTGAAAGCATCTCCTCTTCATGCATGGTGACAATACCTGCACAGAGGTTCCCCGGGCACATCATGGCTTGGTTCTCCCTGATGTATGTAAAGGCTGTTCCCACTGCAGCCTGGGCCACCTCTGCAGCTGCCCTACCCCTGGCATCGCATATTTCCATATTTCTTTTCTTACCAAAACATCTCAGACACCACCCAGGGGACATTCTGGTGGTTTGCTCTGGTTTTGGCCCTGTGTTTAAAGTTGGCATCCAGCTTTCTAATCCCAGACTGCATTCTCTGCAAAGTGCCCAGCTGAATTCCTGCCTCCACCCAGAGCCTGGCGTGCAGCTGGGATGCCCTCCTGCCCCCTGTGCCCACCCCACAAAGTGCCACCAGCAGAACAAGTGCACTTGCCATTGGTTTGGTTTTCCAAGAGCTCCCAGACAAGCTCTGCTCACAATATCTACATTATTCCTCATTCAAATGAGGGAACCACAGAAAAATGTAATTTTGGAAGCTGAGTAACTTAACTCCCCGCAGCTGTGCCTTGGGCTGGGCTCCAGCTGCCTGGCTGCCCACAGGGCTCCTCCACGCTCACACAAGCACCAGATTCCTCCCCAAAGTCACTTCCCAGCATGGGCAGTTACTGTGAATGAAATTTGGGACTCGGATTTCTTTCCTCGGCCAGCTGGGCCGCCCCGTGGTGGTGGCACGAACAGGTTTTTTCATGGACATCACCACTGCAAGGCAACAGCTCCTGACCACTGCCCTTTCCCAAGGATGCTGTTACCCAGCTGAGCTGGGGAGGATCACATTCCCCACCCCGTGCTGCTTCAACTGGGTGGTTTTTCTGCACCACTGGGCAGAGAGACCTCTTCCAAAGCCAGTGCCAAGATGTTGGCTATGGATCCGACCTCACCCTGCCTTTGAAATAATTCCTGTGGTAATGACACGCTGACATCCTATCCCAAACAAAGCCCCACGATCTCTGTGTGCCCTGCAGAGAAGCTGGAGCTAGGTGACACAGCCTGGGGCAAGGTGACAGGGCAGGGTGTCCCCCTTGTCATGCTGCAGTGACACCGGGAGCGCTGCGGTGCCATCCCTCCTGTCCCCGCGGTGCCATCGCCGCTGTCCCCACGACACTGAGTGCCCTTCTGGCCTTACTCGGCTCAGCAGTGAAGGGCTCCCGCAGCAATGGGCACAGCCCAGCTCGGGGAAGGCTCTGAACGCCTTTCTGCTGGTGGCAGCACATTGTCCCCAGACACGGTGACACTGCGGGGCACGTGCGGCAGGGGATGTGCCACCAGTGAGCTGCAAGAGACTGCTCACACAGCGCGGGATGCCCGGGAACAAAGCGGGTGTCCCTACACCCAGTGTCACCATTCAACACCCAGTGTCACCCTTCAGCACCGACTGTCCCCCTCCAACGCCGTCCCCCCGGGCCGTCTCTCCTTGCGGGGAGCCGGGTGCGGTGCCCAGTGCCCTGAGCTGTTTTCCAGCGGGATCCATCCCTCCCGAGCTTCCCCAGGCCCTGGCAGCTCCGCTCCAGCCCGTGTGTGGATGGCCACAGCTCGCCCAGCGCCACCCCGGTGTGCCAGGGCTGGGTTTTCTCCTCCCAGGGCTGCGATGATGCCCGGCTCTGTGCTGGAGGATGGAGGCTGCGCCACAGGAAACCACTTAAAAACCAAAGCACCTCCACAAATCAGTCTGACCCTGTGTGTTTGTCTCGCCAGCTGAAGGACTCTGTGCTGTCCTGGTGAGCCTTTACCCGGGGACAGTAAATCACAAACGAGCTCAGAAAATGCAGCTCATGCACCGAAACCTTCCTCCCTGCCTGACCCGGCCATGGAAAATAGCACCAATAATAACAGGCACCGGCTCTCTCTTTAACCTGAGATCTTTACGAGTGATCAGCAAATTCGAGAGGGCAATTAAGGAAAATCAGCACTTCATTAGCTGCCTGAAATGCTGTCGCCGCTGGAACGAGAGACAGCAGAGCTCAGCACAGTGCGAACTCTGGGCGGAATGCAGAGGAGAAAAACGCTCCTGACACTATGGGCTGCAATAATGGAGAGTTCGTGGTGGTTTTGGGAGTCCCCGGGCATGGGAATGCGAGGGTCAGCAGCTGACCAGCATCTCTTCCTTACCAGCGCCCAGGCTGCAGAACAGCTGGGGAAAAATTATTTTTAAAAGCATGGCTTGTCTGATGGTGTGAAATGCTTCCCCAGCACTGGTGCGGGCTGGCTGCTCACTGTGGGCGAGCTCATTCTCCATCTCACCTGGTGCCCCAGTCCTGGCAGAGCTGTGATGACACCAGCCCAGCTTCCCTGGCAGATGAAAGGGAAAACCCTGAGGTTTAGACTCGGCAGAGAAGTGAGACACCTCTCCCCTCCCTGCATCCCTTCCCTGCCTTATGGAATGCTTTGTTTTTTAAGACAGCCTTACGAAAACGGCATGAAAATTTAATCACCCCGGCACAAAATCCAATAGCTGCTCTTCTCACGCACCTCGCTGCGATTTATTCTCCTGCTAAAGCCTTCACACTCCCCATCCCCACTTAGGGCAGCTCCTCTGTCCCAGGGAAAAGCAGCATCTCCCCCAGCCCCATTCCCACAGCCATTCCAGAGATTCCCATAGCTATTCCAGCAGTTCCACACAGGGTGGAGGGGCTTTAGTGCTTTTTACACCTCTGTGGATATTGCTCTGAGCACAGTGAGGGTGTCAGGAGCATCTTCATTGGCCTGGGCTGCCCCAGGGCAGTGACATTTCCTGGGCAGGAATCCCTGCAGGGCCCCAAGGAAAGATTTCTCTGTGGAAACTGAACATGAGTGATGAGACACCCACAGTGCTGCAAGCCATGGGCTTTGCCCTTCTCTGGACTTGTGCTCAAGGAAAGCCATGACATTTATCAGGAGAATATCCTGCAGTTAAAACCGGAGACCCTGATTCTGTTAACAATTTGGCAATGAATTAATGACATTTTCCAGTGGAAAAGAAATTGCAAAACTCTCCTGGGAGCTTCTGATTTGACCCAAACAATCTGTCAAGTCAAGCCGACTGGAGCCTGCCTGCTCAGCAGCTCGTGTGGCTCTGAGCTCATCCTCAGACAAGCAGCAATAAATAAAAAACCAGGAGGATGACAGTGGATACCAGGGATGAGTTGGGGTCTCTGGTCCATTGATACTCCTCAGCAAGAAGACCTGAGAAGGTGGACATAGAGATTTTTAGGAGTTCAGTGCCTTGGATGATGATTTATTTAAAATATCAAGAATACCAGTATTCTTTAAAATATCAATGAACCCCATGGTAAGGTGGAGGTGCCCCAGTCTTTCCAAACCTGGGCTCTATCACCTCCAATTCCAGCCCCACATGTCAGATCACTCTGCTTCATCATGGACATCCCTGGCCACTGTATGTCAAGAAAAGCAACTTAAAGCAACTAATAGCTGGAGCTAAAGGAGAGATTATCATTATCCAAATTGCCTGCTCCTCAGAGAGAGCTGGGCAGATTTCCAGGGATGCAATGGAACCATTTCCCTGGGCAGCTGAGGGATGCTCTGTGCCCCCTGAGCAGGAGGGCTGTGCAGCAGCACCAAGCTGAAGGGATGAAGGGCTAACATCCCTTGGGATCCCCACAAAGCAGGAGACACCCTGGGAAGGCTCAGGACAGGGCTGGGGCTCATTGCAATTCCTCAGCAGCATCCTGGCTGTGTTAGGATGGAGTTTGAGCCCGTGGGTGCTGAGCAGCTGAATGCTCAGTTTATAACCAGGGAGATAAATGCTCATTTCTTGGGAAGATCCTCTGCCCTGTCAGTGCCCACATCCCCAGTCCCCTGATTTACAGTTAGAAAGTTCTCCTTGACTGTGCTCAGAATCATTAAGCTACAAACCATAGACTAATTATGGGGCCCTGGGCAAAAACGTTAATCCAAAGAGCATAAAATTATAATGACTTTCTTGGCATAATTAGCCCAAACAAGATAAACAGTCCAAATAGCAACTGCAGCTTGGGCAGATTCCCAGCCCAATCCACTGCAGGCTGGTGGTGGGGGGCAGTGGCAGAAGGGATGTCCTGGGGGCAGGGAGGCTGGGGAGCTGTGACCAGCCCCATCAAGCAGCTGGGATGTTCCCATCTCTGCCATCAAGCAGAGCTGCCCCATGGCCTGCAGTTCCCCCAGCGCTGTGGGGACCAAACTCAATCCACCACCAGAGGTGCAGGGAGGAAGCAGCCACTGCCACCAGCACGTTGTACATCCCTCCTTGCCAAACCACTGCATGCCCACGGGGACAGCGCACCCCGGCAGCATCTGGAACAAAACTGCATCACATCAAGGCAGGCAGGGCTCTCTTAGGTCTGCCAAATCCAGAAGGAGTCACTCACATCCCTGTGTCTCGTATCAGTCCCGTGCCAAGGGGCCAGTGACTGGGTCCAGGGACCCAGGGAAGTGGCCTCAGGCAGGGTCAGAGGAGCCATTTCCAAAAGCACAGCTTAAGTGTAACACTCGCTTTATCTGCATCTTTATTTATTTATTGCTGACTGGGAAGTGTGACACAAAAAGCTAATTATTTGATAAAAGCTTTGGGCAGGGTATTAACGAGCCAGACTTCTAAGCAGATTTCCAAACCTCTTTTCCATCTCCGCCTCCAGATCGGAGCTGGCTGTGCCGGGGTGGGCTGGGAAACACAAAATCCCTTTTCACGTGTGGCTGAGGCTCACCCTGCATGGCCCGGGGACAGGCATGCCAAGCAGCACCAAAGGGCTGTTATCCCTCTTTTGTCCCCCTGGAGGGACGCTGGCTGTTCCCACTTCCAGAGACAGAAGGAGGAGAGTTGGAAGAGGATGGGCAGCAGTTCAGAAACCGAGCATCCATCAGCATCTCCTTCCCAGACCTTGTTAGGAGGTTTAAAGCTGTTCACACCAATGAGCCTTTGGACTCATTATGTCCCTCTTTTACCAAATATTTTACTCCAAAAGCAGAAAAGCCATCTCAGTGCTGGTAGCTCCTCTGAGGTGCCCAAACTGCCACCCTTGGGTACAAACAGAAGCGCCCCTGCAGCTCAGAGCCTGCAGTGAGGGAACGTGTGGAGTGCTGAGGATATTTTCCAGTCCAGAAAATCCCAACTGGGCACCTGGCAGACTTTTCTGGGTCAGCCTGGCATTCCTCTCCCTGCCCCTAGCACCAGCTGGCTTTGTGGACACCCACTGGAGCCATTCCCCAACAATCTGCTGTTAAATCCAGCTGTAAATCCCAGCTTCCAGTTAATTTTTGGCGACACCCTAGAGATGAAATGCTGCTCATATTTCAGCCACACTCAGAAAAAGGTCAGACCAAAAGCATGTGGATGGCATCCCCATGGAGGGGGTCCCACCCCTCCTCCCCAGCCTCCCTTTGGGTGCTCCACCAGCGAGCCTCAGGTCTGGCTTTTGACGGGAAAATTAAATTAATCCATCTCTGTTTTCCCTGCAGGTTCATCTCTGTGTGGGGCTGCCCTTGTGGCAAACCCACCTCCCACCCACTCCAGGCAATGAAACCACTCAAACGTTTTAAAAACAGCATGTTAGCTGGAAAATTTTGCAACCACAGGATAATGGAGACTATCTCTGGACAAGCAAGAGATTAGGAAGATAAATGGCATCGATAAAGGACATTTTAGCCCAAAGCAATTTGAAATCAATGCAAATGGGAGAGTTTTTGCAGGCAGATGTGCAGGTGCTGGGGCTGCCCACAGGGAGGGTTTGGCCATCAGAGCTTCAGGTTCCCTCCTGGCAGCACAACCAGAGAGCCAAAAATGGCTCTGACACTGAAATATTTATTGGCTGAATAATTTTAATTTCCTGTTAATTGGGAAAATGGCGTTGAAATTTAATGTGTCTTGAACCAGAGACTATTTCAACTGCACCTACAGTGAACCAAGGCTTATGACCAAAGTGCATCTTCTAGGTGTGGAAATGCTTGTTTGTCCCAGCAGTTAAACCACCACCAACACAAAAATCAGTGTGTGTGCACATGCTGTCCCTCCCATCTGTGCCTATAAAGCTCCCCACAGGGACACCCACCCAACAGCTTCCACACTCCTCTTTTTTCAGTCAAACTTCAGAGTTTTTTTAGGACGTGACACATGAAAGAGTAGTGCCAGTGAAGGGGGTTAGCAACATGAAAAGCCAATTGCAGATCCTGGGAGCACAATGAATTGCTCTTAAAAAAAAATCTAATCAAGAACTTTTCCTTTCTTCTCTTTTTTCAGGTTTTTTTCCACCAAGGATGGTATGTGATGTGTATAGCCTCAAAAGGAGATTTACTAGAGACCGCTGTGACTAAGGCAAGATGTAATTAGAAGAGGGGAGGAACATTTATCATTTGCCAGAGTGAATTAGGTATTTCGACTTCTCAAAAGAATTGAACACAGAGGGTGAATTTTTTTCCAATTTCTCTCACATCTCCAATATTATTAAGTTCAGCTAGAAAACACTTGAGACAAATTGACTCATCTGAGCCCATCTCTTCATAATTGCTACACATTTTAAATTGGCTTAGTTAAATGAACACTTCGTGTGGTGGTTGACAGGCTCTGTTGTCTGGATGCAATATTAAAAAATATCAAAATCAACACCAGAGCTGGAGCAGAGCTTGGGAATATTGCTTTTCTGAGCACTGGATATTGCTTTAGCTGGACTGTAGCAAATACCTACAACTCTCAAGGTGTTTTCAGACACAGATGAAGAGATACTATTCCTTTCCCATTAATAGTGAAGCATTTTTTCCCCTTTTCTTTCTACTTAGCAAGAAATTCATAAACTCATGCTCCAAACTGGGCCACCAGCCATGGGTTGTGTACAGAAACCATCCCAATAATGGTTATTCACTTTGCAAGCCTCCACACAGTGCAATGCCCTCATATTTTGTGCATTTCCAGCTGCTGCATTGAATACACTCCACTCCCAGCAGTCAGGAACCTCAAGGTGCCTGATCCTTCCCAGTTGTTTATGACTCCAGCCAGTGTTAGGAGCTCTGGGGCAGAGCTGGAGATGCTCAGCATCTCCCCAGATCCCAGCAAATCCTCTCTCCCAGCTCATTTCCTGGTGGTGCTGTGCACGTGAGATGTTCCACGGCTCTCCTCTAAAGGCTGCTGAGAGAGCCAGACAGAGGGGAAGAATTTGGGTCTGTGCTCTGCCAACGTGATCTCAGGCTGCATTTGTGAGACTCAAGAGCTTTGTGAAAACCCCAAGCCAGGCAAAATAACTGCTGATACAGAAACATTTGAGCAGCTCAGGCACGCATTAGATAAGGGATCTTGTTTCTTCTCCCCCTCCCCTTGGCCTGCGTGCTTCCTTTCCACATTGTTTTATCATGAACAGAAAATAACAGCAGAGACAGAAAGGCAGAGCCTGCCAACAGCGTGATTGATGTTGGCTTTGGAGCTGAAACACTTGATAAAGCATCCAAAGGCTTGGCTGGGTGCACAGGGGCTGCAGCAGAGCTGGGTACCAGCCTGGCCTCTCACTGCCCCTGGAGCTGCCAGGGGAGGAAGGATTGAGGGCAGGGATGAGCTGAGATTAGAAATGCAGCACTGGTGACACTGGGCTGGGCTTTCCCAACCTCCAGCCCCTTCCTGCACCCACACCCTCCTCTGCTGAGCCCCCGAGCCAGCACAGCTGTCCCTGCCCTCAGCAACCACAGGAGAACTGCTGCTCCAAAAAAAGGAAGAGTAGGTGAAGAGCACCACCCACCCGGGTCATGAGGCTGCAGCCTGATGTTGGTCATAAATATCACTCAACATCTTGCTGTGAAATGCCCCAAAGATGGAGATGGAGACCATGGAGGGCTGTGTCCACAGAGGGATGGAGGCTTTGCAACTCCTCAGCCCAGTTTGCTACAGAGATACACAAATAACCACCTTGGCAGAATTTTTCACAGGACTGGGATGGAAATAAACGGGTTCCCAGCAGAGTGTATTTGTTCATTCCTATCCCAGTAGTGAGATTTCTCCCTTATTTAAATAGCATCTCCAAGGGTTTACCCTTACTCATCTAATAAAGCAGCGTGTCAACACCAGTTCTGCATCACAAAATGAAGGGTACTCAGCAATTCCCCCACGGGACAATTCAATAAAGAGAGAAGAAAACAAAGGATCATCTCTGCCTCCTGAGCAAAGACCTCTCACTGCACGCAGCACCGTGGGGAGAGGGATTCACCCTGGCTGGTGGGGCAGGTGGGAGTGCTGCCCTGCCCAGCTTCCAGGAGAGGAATTAAGGGCCCTAAAACACTGAATAAAAGCTCAGGGATAATCCTCCAGGTGGGCTCTGGCAGCAGCACTGGTGCCCTCACAGGGATGTGAATCAGCAGCAAAAGGCTGAAATGGGAATTTGCTGATTGGAGCAAAAAGCCAATAGAGCCAAAAAAACCATCTCAGTTTAGAGCTGGCCTTAGCAAACCCCATCCTCACACAGCCTGCTCACCTTTCCCCTTCCCTGCCCTTTCTCTCCCCCAGACATCTGCAGACAGCAGCAGTGATGGCATCCCTGGGTTTAACATCAAACTCCTTTATTTCTGTTTTTTTAATGAAAAGACTTGAGGGCATTTTTAGCACATCTCCACTGAGTGACTTGCCCAAAAAAAGTAGACACTTGGAGAACAGAGCTGTCCTGAAACATCGTAGCTGTCAGGAAATATGGTGCTCTTATCCCCTTTGTAGAAGGGAAGCGGGGAATGTTTCCTTTAAAGTGCCTCAAAATGAATTTAATTTAGAATGGATTTCACATTCACATTTGATGAATTAAAACCAGTGTGGTTTAACAGCTATGTAATGGGGTATATATATGATCTGTTAAACAGGTGTTTGAGGTTTAGCAATTATCTAATAAGAGACTTATACATATTACAGTAGATAAACTTCAATAAATATGTTCTTAATCAACCGGAGAGCACTCAACATACAATTACCGTCCCTGCCACATCTTGTTGAAGCGAGCAGCTGATTCAGTGCACGGTGGGATTTTATGTGCTGCTTAAAAATCCCTCCCCTGTCTCTGTTTGTGCTGCTGGGGTGGCGTCTCTGTGCTTCCCACCCAGGAGCTGGGGAGGAATCTCTGCAGTGGAATATTCCCCATGGAATATCCATGATGGGGTCCATGTGACAAGCACAAGCTCCTGCCCTCCTCTCCCCACCCTGCTACCCACTGGTGCTCGTTCTCCAAGGGAAATGGAAAAGGATTCAGGATGGAGAGCTTCATCCCCACGGAGGGATTTGCATGAGGAGGTGTCAAAAGTGGAGCAGGCTTAATGTGCACCAGGACACCTTGGGATTGTGCTGGTGATCCGTGCCCTGCCCCTGGGTCACTCCAGGGAAGGGTGCAGAACCCCAGCCCCACTGTGAGGTTAACGCTCTGATGTTTTGGCTAATTTGCCTGGTTCCTAGCTCGGGTGTTAAATCTAATTAGCGCATTAGTGCTGGCTTTCCCAGCTGTAAAACAGCAGGGAAATCCCTCCTAACACCAGAGACAAATGTGAAAGTTGCCTCAGCAGCTTCCCCCGTGGCTGTGCCGGGTTTCACCCCAAACCCGAGCACAGTGACAGCGCACCCTGCCCTCCCACTGCCGGGAACACCAACACGGGCTGCTGCGCGCAGCAGGAAAGCACCCAGAAAGTACCACCGGGTTCACTGGGTTTGTTCTGTTTTATGCACAGACTCCGAGGAGAAGTTCGCAGCGGGTTTGAATCAGCGCTGGGACGGAGCAGAATTCAACCCACTCCAAAATTCAACCCACAGCAGCACTGAGACAACCACTGAAATCACATCCAGAGTCCCTGCTCATCCCACGGTAGAACCAGAACATATATAAAACATACAAGAACATATAAAAACGTATAAAAACACATAAAACCATATATCACATATATATATAAATCACATATCTATTTATCACATATATAACATACATATAAAATACATAAATATATATGGTATATTTAAATATATATATATAAATATACATATATTATATATATATATAACATATAGCATATATACAGGTCATCCCCTGTGCTGGATGAACTCCATCCCCACCCTGGAGAGGGCTTTGTCTGCAGCCCTTGCTGCTGAAATTGGGGGGTTCAGGTCCCCCTGTCCCTCCACAGCCGAGGTGCAGGACACCTGGGACGCGGTGCTGCCAGCAGCAGGCACAGCAAGGCGGGGCAGGCAGCGATCCCCTTCCCAGGGAATTTCCCTCTCCTTCCCCTCGACTGCACCATCTGAGCTCATTTTTAAACGCGGCATCAGTGCTGTGGAATAGCCAGGCTCGCTCGGGTTGGGAAATCTGAGTCGCTCTCATTGATTCCACAGCAGCCGAGTGCAGGGCACACCTCGGGCACAGCCCGCTCTGCTTCAATGATTTCTGCCCGACAACACAGGCTGCGGAGCCCTCCCTCGCTGTGCACAGCCCACCACAGCTTCGTCTTCTCCTGCTGGTGCTTTTTTTCCCATCATTACCAGTGCAGTTCTATCGATGGCTGTATTGCTGGCTATTTAATTATTCCCTTTTAATCCCTCCAAGCAGATGAGACATAAAAGCAAAGGCCATTAGTGACTCTGGAGTGAGTGCTGGGGGCATCAGCGAATCCCAGCCTGGATTATGCCGCCCACCCACCATCTCTGTGCTGGACAACCATGTGGGAAGAGGCATGCCGGAGGGAACAGTGCTTTAAATAGACAACAAAGTGGGAAAAACAAGGAGGAAGGTGCCAAGGATGCCCCAGGGGCTGTTTCCACCCTCCCCAGAGCATCCTCTGCAAGAAGCAGACAAAGGCTGAGCATCCTCTGTGGGATTTTCTGCTCAGCCCAAATTCACAGCACCCCAACCCTGCTGTGGTGAGGCTGTCACCCCCAGCACCCCACAGGGGTTTCTGCCGTGTTCCTGCTAAGCTTCAGCTCACAAGCTCAGGTGGAAGGAAAGCAAAAGACATTTGCTTCTTTTTTTAGAGCTGAACGGAGAAGTTGTACAATTTCAGTGTATAAATAATTGAAGGGCTAATGTGATCTCAAACTGAGCACTTATGAAATGGAAACGTCCCTGTTGACAGATGAATTCCTGTAAATTTTCTTTGGTTGAGCTCAGATGCCCATTTTTTGCTTCGAAGCATATGAGGTCACCCTGGCTGGACAGCACACGCTGTGCCTGGCAGGGACCTGGGCCTTTGGAAAGGAAAAAAGGATAATAACAATCATAGTCATAATAAAGGATTTTAAAGGCTGCAGGATGGTGCACACAGCTCAGTGCACACATTTGCTCTCTCTCTTCTTCAAAGACCCAAAGAGGGCTCCCTGGGATGTCCCCAGGCAGCTGGAGATGACCCTGGCCAAGTCCCTGTGCATCACCCCGGGGATCACAGCCCCAGCAGTGAGGGGGGATGGAGGGGAAGGTCAGGACCCCTCCCAGAAGGGCAGCACAGAGCTGCCCCCAGCCTGCCATCACCTCCCCCCACGCTGCCTCTGTGTTTATGTTCTGCCTTCCTTCAATTATAATTAATAGCGGCTCATTATCAGGAGGGGACCGTTTATAAGATTCAATTAGAAGCCATTTATTTTAATGCTTTTGAACACAAAATGAGTTTGATCTCAGGAAACATTTCATTAGCATAATCTTCCCATAACGAGATCATCTCCTGAGCTTGACATATTTACACACTGGTACCAGGGGGAGGGACAGTGTCCAAGTGGCCACAGCCCCTGGGATACTGGGAATGGTCAGTGGGGCACAGCCAGCACCCTGCAGCACCTCCCACTGCTCAGGGAATGGCATCCTCAGGGAAGGGCTCAGCAGTTTGGTGGGAGTTCAGCTCTCCCCATCACCAGCAGCACACCCAGGCTCCCCGAGCTGGCTCACCCTGGCAGCCCCAGCGTGGTCAGAGGTGCCACAAAGAGCCACCAGCAACGCTTTGCCCTTGACCAAACACAGCCCAGGGGCTGGTGGCAATGCTCCCACTGACCCCTCCAGCTGGAACCCAGCCTGCTCCAGCTCACAGCTCTCAGCAAAGCTGTGCCATGGCACACAGAGGGAATGAGATCATTTTATTTGACTGTTCAGCTTAGGAAATTTAGTCATGAAGCAGGAATGAAAACTTGTGTCTACTCCAAGTCAAAATGCTCAATACAGCATGGCCATTTTTTTCCCCAGGGATAATCATCTCTGATTTGTTGCCCATATGGAAGATGTATTGGTTTTCCATACACTGGATGAGTTATACATTTCATAAGCTAAGCTGCCCATATATTCAAAGTAATATGATATCATTCACTTACACTTAAGCTGCATAGTGCACCACCACGTATTTTGGGTATAAAACTATGCCATGAACATATTTTTAAATGCTTGGTCTTTATCAGAGCCCTGTCTGGGGCTATTGCCTTCCAGAGAATGATGCTCAGGGTGTTCTGCCACATCAGCTGCAAAACAGACAGATAAAACACCCTGACCCTGCCTCAAGCAGCCCTGGCAGTGCCTGTCCCTGGGGGGAACAGTTTGGTTTCAGGGCACAGAGATGTGGGGCTGCAGAGTGCAGAGAAGCTGTGCCTTGTTTGTTGGATGGAGAAGGAGCCCCCTTAGCCCAGGCTGGGCTCAGACACCTTTTCCAAAGCCTGGTGCTACCTCTCTGTTTAATCCAGGGGCAGGCATGCTGCAAACAGGCAGGAATTGAGGTCCCCAGATCATTGCAAACGGACAAAAGGTGTAAAAAAAAAGTAATTATGAATAGAGCATTGGCACTGGAGAGCAGGCACAGGCAGTGCCCACACTGCTGCCCCTCTGGGGCACTGGGCACAAAGCCAAGCCCTCCCTTCCCAGGATCATCTTTTAATGCTGCCTAAAACGCCGGGAAATAAATTCTCCTCCAAAGAAATCTCTGGTGTCACAGCTCCAGATTATCTGCTAGTGCAGGAGGCAGTGCTCAAATATTTTAAATGTATGGGCCATACGTTCTGGGAAATATAACATACACAGCGAAAAAAAACATTGCCTCCCATATGGGCTTGGAGAAGCTGCGGATTACAGCCAGATGGCCAGTAACTCAATGCAGCTGAACAGAAATCTCTGGGCCAAATTCATCCCCAGCACAACCACCCCGAGCCCAAAAGGCTGACGACATTGCTCAGCTCCTCGTGTCTGACTCCTGCAAGGTGGGAGTTGTCAGCCTGTGGAAGTCAGGTTGTGACAGATAGCTGGAATTGGGGATCTGCAGCTGTTTTTTCCCCCCTGGTATGGGTCTGTGCCCCCTCTCAGAAGTGCTGGAGCCTCCCTGGCTCTCTCACTCCCAGGATGGGGAATTAGGCAATAGCCTCAGAAGCACTTCAGGGCACCAAAGCCTTTCATAGCCCCTCTGTGGGCTCTCCCCTATTGAGGTGTTGGTGATTTGGGGCTGGCTGTGTCATGTCACCACCTCCTCGGTGCTGTGCCGCCAGCTCTGTGCTGCTGGACACCCTCCCTGCACTCTGTCCCTTTTCTCTAAAGTTTTGGCTAGGATAAACAAACAGAAAAATCTATTTTTGTGCTTAATTTGCTGCAGAGCTCGGGTGGTGAGCAATGCCTGAGCAACCCTCGCAAAACCCACACCAGAACCACACAGCCCCTGCCTGCTGGTGGCACAGGGCTGCGGTGGCACCTGGGCAGTTCTGGCATGGCCAGGTCACCAAAATTGCTCCCTGGAAGTTGTGCCCAAACCCTGGAGGAGCAAAGGAGTTCCTGCAGGCACCTCACACTGAGAGCACCAACACTGGAGTTAAGCAGCACATAGGGATGGAAACCCAAGACCTTTCCCAAAAGGTGATTAAAACACTCATTAATAGCACACTAGGAGCGTTTCCAGCTGTTACACTCCTGAATAAATGGCTCAGGAAGGAGCAAAGGCTGGAGCTCCCCAGCTCCCTGGGGCTGCCAAGGCTCTGGGACAGGCTGAGCCTCCTCCACCTTCACGTCACTGTTTTTTCCCCGGGAAGCTGGAGCACCCAGCGTGCACATCCTGCCTTGTGGTGTGCCTGAGTCACCCACCAGCCTCCCCCTGGAAGCACCAATCCTGCTCCTCTCCCTCTGCTCCCCCCTGTGATACTGTCCTTATGAATCATTGGTCTGCAACAGGGACACCAGATGCGCTCAAAATGAGTCATTTGAAGGTGAAAGGAAAACCAGACCTGCCACATATTGAAACTCCCTGTAACAATAAAAGGACTGTGGACATAAATCACTATTTTCACTACAGTGATAATGATTGTTAAGAACAGGTTGACTTGACAAAAAAAAATGTCAGGCCAGGACACTTCCAGGGATGGAGCAGCCACAGCTTCTCTGAGAAACTTGTTCCTTCATTAGTGCCTTTGCCTCAATGAAGTTGAATTTAAGCACAGCTCAGGGATGGAATGGGTCCCTTGGTGCAGTGCTGGGGTGCCCAGGTCCCATCCCTGAGGTGCAGAATCAGGTCCCTGGGCTTTGGGACACCCAGCCCAACCCAAAGAGAAAGAGCCCATGGGCCCTGGCAGGAGCTGCTGCTCCAGCCACAAAGGGATTCCCAGGATCTGTGATCATGGGAATAAAGACATTTTAGTTTGTGACACAGATTAGATTATTGCCTGGGCACAGTGTGATTAGAGGGGCTCAGAGTCACCCCAGAGGGGAGGCAGAGAGGGGAAAAGGAGATGCTGCAAGAGCTATCCCACAGATTTAATGAAACACAAGCACAGCTTCCCTCACTAACCCAGCTCCATGATGGGGTTTTATGGGATTTTTTTTTTTGGAGTCTCACAAAGATCTGCACCCTGCAATCCTGGAGAAGGGGATGAGCCCCTTGGTGCCCTGTGTCCTGCTCAGAGCCCTGAGGATCCCAGCTGGCAGAGGGAGCCCTGGCAGTGCCAGCCACCACCAGGGTTCTGTGCTCATCCTAAATTCCTGACATTCCTCCCATAATCTCCAGGCTGTCCAGCTGCTCCTCTCAGCATCCCTGAGGAACTGGGGCTGTTTCTTCCCTGCTCTCAGCACTGCACAAAGAGGGAAAGCAGAGGATGGTACAGGAATGGATTAGGGGCTCCAAAGTGACACAGACAAAACCATCCTTGTTAAAAAGTGATATCCTTCCTCCAGCTCCCAAAACCACTAAATGGGAGCAATCTGCTGTCCCAGACCCCACAGCTGAGCAGACTGTGGGGCTGTTTGCACCCTCAGTAAATAATAACCAAATAATAACCAAAGCACAGCCCTGCAGCCCTTGCCTGACTCCTGCAAGGAAAGCTCCAGGAGCAGAGCAGGATGCCAGGATTTGTGTGCACCCAGCCTCCTACATGGGTAAGACAGAAAGGAAGAGGATTTTGAGCAGCAGAGAGAGGTACAGAGAGAGCTCTGAAATCCCTCTAGCTTCACTTCACCAAGGTCTATGTTTAACCAAGCCAGCTCCCTTCCCTGCCAAATGCAAACATGATCCTTGGGGGAATAACAGAGCAAAGAATTTGGATGAAGAAGCTTTAAAAGAAAAGAAAAAGGAAGACATCCAATAAATACTTAAGGGGAAAACTGAAGAAGAGATTTCCAAAACTCCAAAGCATAAGGGGTTGCTCTTAGGGGAAAGCCAGTTTGAGCATTTCCAGGAGCTGCTGTTCCAGCACTGTGCTGGTGCTCCCTGGGATGTCCCTGCCTGCCCCAGCAGCTTCCCATGCCCAGCAAATTTGGATTTATTTCTGAGCATCCCCAGAGGTTACCCACCAACAGAAAAGTCAGAAACCACCTCAGGACATGTGCAGTGGTTAAAAAAAAAGACTCAATTAATCTTGAATAAATCTGGAGGTCCTCCACCATGTGGTCCTGCCCTCCAGGCTGAGCAAACCACCAGGAATCTCCTGCTGGCACCTGCGGGGCAGCCCAAGGTGAGTGCAAGCCCCTAGGGACAGCAGATAAGCCAGATTTAATCACTTTTCTCCTTTTCTTAATTTTCTCTCCCTCTGGCCCCGTGTTTCCAGACTGCAGCCACTGCTCTCCCCGTGGCAGGGGCAAGTGGTGCTCCCCACGTGTAGGATGCTGTGTTTGCTGAGCACACCAGGGGCTTTGGAAAAACAACAACATCCACCCCCAAGGCTCATCCTCCACCCCCAGCACTGACAGAGATGGGCACCAGCCCGGGGATCTGAGCAAACAGCAGAGTGAGAAGGGAGTCTGGCCTCACTTTTATTGCCTGGCAGCAGGGTCACACTGGGGGTTTGGGGCATTAACTCTGCACCACTCCTGGCTCTGCTGCCCTCCAGGGTTCCCCCACACCCCAGCATCCTCCTGCACCCACTGAGCAGGCAGTAAAGGCTGTGGAACCCATGCATTAAATAAATTATGGGCTTCCAGGATGGATTTAGCTGCCTGGTGCTCTGAATATCCCATTAGGGGAAGGGCAAAAGCCTCTCCTGGAGGATGGAGCAGCTGGAGTGGCCCTGCAGCTCCGTGCCTGCTCCCTTTGGCAGGGCAGCACTCGGGAGGATGGGAAGGGAAAGGAAGGGAATTTTGTTTCCAAGACAGCTCCCTCCAGGTTCCTGGGTTTTCCAGATGGTTTGGCTGTCTGGGGATGCCTCTTGATGCCTTTCACAGAGCGAGCCCTCCCTGAAATATGGGAAATGGGAACTAATGCTGAAGTCAAAAAACAGATTGCAGGAGAGAAAGAGCACAGATGTGTCACGAAACCCAAGGGTGGCTTTTCCCCTTCGCCACTCTGGCTGTGGGACTCTTTTTATAGCCAGAAATTAATGTGAAACAAACTCTCCCAAAATGCCTGAAGTTAAGAGCCTCTTTCTGCAGCGGAAATTGCTAATTCAGTGCAGGGTAGACCTATGTCCACAGGAAATGGGAGTCTGGAGGAAAAGCAGGGAATTCCTGGGAAATGCATCCCTGGATGAGCCAGGACCTCCAAAGGGATGTGCAATACAGCAGATGGTTGTTGTAGGTCCCTTCCCCCTGAACTATCTTACCCTATCCTGCCTTGTTTTATCTGTCACCCCTGGAGCCACGAGGGACTTTATGTTGCACCTCTAGCCTTTGGAAAATCTCCATTTCCTCGAGCTGTTTCCAGGGAGACTCTGCCACTCCAGCAGCAGCCCAGCAGGGAGGAGAAGGCACGCTCCCTGCCTGCTTTAAACAAGAAAATCCATACATGGTAGGAAAGTTTGTAAAAGGCAGAATCATTTCGATCTCAGATAGAGTCAGCACGTGATGGAAAGAATTTCCCCATTGGCAGGGCAGGAGAATCAATTTGAGGTGTTTACACAATGCAAAGCTCTCAGTGTATAATTATCATTTTATAGTCAATCAATTGTAATTCTGATCCAGAGCACAGCACAGGAAAATTAGCATTCAGGAGCACCTTTGATAAATTAGTGAGGATTACAGAGTCTGTGTTTGCAGAGATTTTGGTCTGGCACTAAGGGAGGATTTAAAAATGGCAAAGTTTTTGCCTCTGCAGCTGAATACACATGGGACTGAGGAATTTAAAGCTGTTTAGTTCTGGAAGAGAAGTAGGATTACAGCTATGGAGAGGGCAGGGATCTATTCTGTATTTGATTAGGAGTTTTATGATGCAAAGAAGCTTTAGGGAACGCTTCAACTCTCCGTGCACAGGATTATACACATCACTGTATTAATTATTAGTATTAGAATAACACCTAGAAACCCCAGCAGCGTGCAGAGCCCTCCTGTTCCATATATTTTGTGTTTGAGCCAAGCCCAGCTGAAGCAACCCAGGATCTGAGCTGATCCCTGGGGTAAATTACCTCGAATCACCCCAGTGCAGCCACAAATCTTTCCCAAAGGAAGTCTCAGACAGGGGTTGATGAGTGTTTCCAAAAAAAGACCTTCCCTACAGACCTGACATCATCATCATCCTTCACTCAGATTCCTGCAGCAGGTCCTGAGAGGGAATGCAGCATTTCTCCCTGCCCAAAAAGCATCCTCAGACCCTCCAAAGGTTTGGTGGGTCTGGAATCAGTGCCAGGGAAGGTGAGACAGGCCTGGTGCAGATGGAGGGATGCTCCCAGGAGCCCAGCACTGCCTGCCTGCCTCACCAGAGCTCAGGGATGAAATCACTCCCAGAAAACAGCAGGAAATCGATCCAGTGAAGAGAGATGCTTTTCCTGCCAGGGGAATGACTTGCCCAGCTCACAGACTGCACATGGAAAAACAGTTTCCAAAAGCTGCTGAACTGAGAGGCTGAGGGTTGGGGGGGCTGCTGGCAGGAGATGCCCAGGAATTGGCAATGCCCCACACACCCACTCCTCATCCACCTGCCCCTCCAAGTCTTTTCTTTGGGAAAAGGAAGAATTTGGAAACCCCTGATCCCTGGCAGTTCCCAGGATTTCCTCCCCTGACCTGTCCCATCACACATCTTTTCTAAAGTGCCTTTTGGCAGCACAATGAATAGACAAAAATGGATGGGGAGGGGGAAAAAAAACCTAAAAAAAACCCAAACCAGCAGCAAAAGTGGCCCAAGCAGCAGCTGGATGCAGGGACTGTGTGACCACCAGCTCCATCCTTGGGGAAGGCTCCGGGCTCGGGATGCAGGGCAGGGAACTGCTCTGTATGCACGACCCAGCCTTCATCTGCTTTATCATGGTAATACCGGGAGCCCAGTCTGGTGGCAATAATCTCCTCATTCTCTGCCATTTCCTCACGGGGGTAAAGATCATGGAGCATTAACACAACGGATGTGCACTTTGAACCAGAAGCTGTTCCCTGGGCTATAAATCAGTGCCTGCCACCGCAGCACAATGGCCCTGAAATTAATTACCCTGTCGATGTGCCAAAGGGAAAGAGCCCTGTGCTGCTGCACCGGCAGGGACACAGCCTGGGGACAGCCCTGGGGTGGCTGCAGCCACAATTTTGGCTGCACATCTCCCTTGGAACCTCTCCAGCCTCTCTAATGTACCTGCCCTGCTCCCTTGCTCATCCCCATGATGCTGCTGGAGCTTCAGGAGAGCAATAAAAACACCAGATTGGGCCATGGAGCCCAGCCATTCATCTTGGGGTAAAATCCCATTATTTTTGTCCCTGTGCTGTTCCAACCAACTCTCCCAGACAATTCTGCTCTGCACAGGTTTGAGGATGCAGTGTACAGGCCAGATTTACAGGGGTGCAGACATAAAGAACAAGCTGAGAGCCAGAGAGGGCAGGGAAGGAATGTGTTCTTTTTATTAAAACCTACAAAACAACACATTTCTAGCATTGCTCAGATCGAGGAGCCATCCACTCTTTTTACACCTTTCCCATTGTTTCTCGGAGGCAGAGAGAATGGGAACAGGGAAAACACAGCAGATCTGAGATCTGGGTGATCTCTGGGTGTCACTCAGTTCCCAATAACAGCTGGACATTGTTGCCTCAATTTTCCCCTCCACACTCACCAGAAATCTCCCACCACCATGGGGTGCACCCCCACAAATGCACATTTTTCCCCCTCTGACCCTTCTGGCTGAAGACACACCTCAAATGACACACAGACCCCCCCTGACCAGCAGAATTACCAAATTCATGCCCAGGAGCCCAGGGTGCTGCAGGGATGTGCCAGCAGTGCCAGGTGGGAGTGGTGCCCAGGGGAATTTGGCTGTGTGGAGAAGGGTGACCCTTGGGATGCTCTCCCTCTACACCTCCTGCTGTCCCATGAGATGCTATTTATGAGAAGCACAAACCTGCTTTCCCTTCCCCACAGCCAAGAAGGTCACATCGAGGGAGTGGTGAAGATTTCCAGCTCGAACAGACTGTTCGGGGGTTGTTTGCTGTAAATTCTCTGGTTGGTTTGTTGGGTTTTTTTTGGTTTGTTTTTTTTTTTTTTTTAATCTTAAGAACTGGCACAGCAGAGCCTGTACACAAGACCTTGTCTCACATGAGACACAAGAAGGAAAAATGCAGTTGGTGCCCAGTCACCAGAGCATCTCCTGGCTGGCTTGCAGGTTCTTTGAGCCACTGCAAACCCTGACCTCAGCTGTCCCCATGTCACCCCCAGTGCCAGGGCTGGCAGTGCCACTCATCCATCTGCACCTCCCAGCAGGATGGCTGCTCCTCTGAGACAGCACCACGAGCAGGAGCCAAAAGCATCCCTGCTTTTGGGAGCCAGAACTGCAAAATTTATGTGAAAACGAGACCTGAAAACATTGGTGCTAATGGCAGGGAGAGGTTGTACAGCACAAATAAAAACACAGTCCAAGTGATGCAGAGTGGAATGGCAGCATCCATCAGCTCTGGGATGTTTGCTTGCAAAGCAGAGGCTCTGGCTGCTAGCTTCACCACCATTAAAAAAGGGAAAGGGGGAATTACAGCACTTTTTCAGCCTGGCTTCCTTGCTGCCTGTGCAACCCATCCCTGTCTGTACTAAAAGATGTAAAAGGACAAAGAAAGATGAACCAACCAACCAAAACCCAGGCCACAAGAAAGTAAGTCCATTTATTGAAGAGATATTTACATTTTAGGAAAGAAAAAGTATTTCAAAGGAGCAGCAGTTTTTAGTTGCTGCTCCTCTCTCCATCTCCACTGACAGCTTAATAAATAATATTCTGCACCTGGATGAAATCTTGTTAGGCAATGCCTCTTGAGAACCACCAAAAAAAAAAAAAAAAGGTTTCCTTAGAAAATTAGGATAGGAAAGAAGGAAAAGCCTGAGAATTCACCACAGCACAACCTGCCAGGACATGCCAGCACCAGCTCCTCCATCAAAATACATTTCCAGGACAATTCCCCCAGAAAGAAAAAAAAAAAAAAAAAAAAACCNTAAAAACAACAAAAAAACAAAACCCAAACAAAAAAAAAAACCCCACCAAAAAAAAAACCCTCTCTCCCTGTCATTTGCTATCACAGCACTAATTATTTCTATTCTGACACTCCATAACTGGGACAGAACCCAAAGCATTTTGGACTCTTGCTGGAGAATCTCTAATAGCTGTTTATAGCCGCTATGGCAGAGTGAAAATAAAACCCCTGCGCTCAGCAAGGCAGGAACATCTCGCCTCTACATTGCCATTTTTAGCTCCCTGAAGGTACACGAGCACTCAGAGCCTGGGGAAGAGCCCACTTCTCACCCATGGAGTGGCTGATATTGGTGGAAGAGACAAAGACAAAGCCCTGCCTGTGGCTGTTAGCAGAGCATCTCCACAAAAAAAAAAAATCTTTGGTTTAAACTAAACCCTCTTTTTTTTCACTCCTGGTAAAAGTAACCTGATGTGAACACTTTATGAATCACTTTTTTTTTTTTTTT
>VXBI01014338.1:195132-240319 GCA_013397375.1 Toxostoma redivivum
TTTTTATTCTGAGGATAAATTACACCAAAAAGGAAAAATCCTTGCTCATCACTGAGTTGGTCTCAATGATCCTTACAAACTCTCTAATTCTAGAGGAGTTCTTGCTGCTGGAGGTATTTTTGGGGTCCAGAGGAGCTGTTGTTTCCCAAAGCCCTGTGTCCCTCCCAGGTGGCACAGCCAGGCTGTGCTGTCCCTGCTCTGCACCTCGGAGCAGCTCCCAGACGAGCAGAGCAGGAAAAGCACATTTTTAATTAAGTGATTTTGGCTGAAGATTTTATAACTGAAAGGCCTCAGAACAAGAACAAAAGCTTCCTTTCAGGCAAAATAAATGTTTGATGAGGTATTTAATCAAAACCAGCGCAACTTTGAGGGAAGGGGGAAGGAATTGTGCCAAGAGGGTGTGTTGCTGCATTTTGGAGGACAGGAGGTCTCCCTGCTCAGGTCACTCAGGATCATCAGGACAAAATCCCCTGATTGTCCTGCAACCTCCATCCCACCATTCTGGCTTAACAAGGGACAAATAATCAAAACCTGGGCTCTCCTGAGATACCCAGAGCTGGTCCCAGGGAGTTCCCCACTCTGCAGAGCCCCTCACCTTCCCAAACCAAGGTTGCTCCTCCCAAATTCCAGCTCAGCAGGTGAAAGCAGGGAGCTGCCTGTGCCTAGAGGCACCTCACACCTCTTCATCACTGGACAGGATGCTCTGAGCCCCTCATCCTCCTCAGCCAGTGACTCATGCAAGCATCACCTCTCATCCTGCCCTCCCTAAAACCCTCTATCAAAAACCTGCCTTGAATATATATATATATTACAATTTTTTTTCTTCTAATAATAAAACATTTAGTTCTAGGTCACTAAGCAGAGGAGATGGAAGATGAGAGGGAGAGCAGCTCTGATCTCTTTTGCAGCTTTTTATAGAGGAATGTTCTGCTTAACTGCCTTGCTGGAAAAAAAATAAAAAAAACCAACCCTGCCCGCAGTATAAATGGGAACTGGCCCTCAGCCAAGGCTGCCCAGCTTCAACCTGCTGCTGTGATCAGCTCTGGGGCTCACTGCTAGCCAAAGGTAAGCAGTCATTTACAGGGCTGGTGTAAAAAACTCATTTTCCCTGCCTGGAAGAGCTGAGCCAGCCCCAAAAAAATCCATCAGGGGCAGAGCCAGAGTGAGGGATGGGGCACAGAGCATCACCTGCACCAGCATCCTCCAAATCAAAAGCACCTCAGAGACACAAGAACCAGCTCAGCCCTTCTCATCCCCCTGCACCCACCCAAAAACCCAGCACAGCCTCCCAGGGACACAGCACCTCCCTTCTCACAGCAGTTACTGAGATTGGAAACATTAAATTGAAGAAGACCTCAGGGTCATCACTGAACCATAACCCTAAGCACACATCTGTGTGGTTTTTGAGCACTTCCACCTTGCTTTGCTCCAAGTCTCAGCCCTATTTTGGGAACAACTCTCAAGAAATAAAGAGAAAAGGGAGTACAAAGGCAGTGTTGGTGTTTGGCTGGATTAAACAGAATATGAATTTAACCTACTGCAAGTTCATCCACTCCTACAGCAATATGCTATAAAGCTTTACACACATCGATTTAGGGAAAAAAAAGCAGTTTGCTTATTTTTTATTCAGCATTATAACCAATAAGAGAGCAAAACCCAAGTCATTACTGAAAAGCCAGCACTCACGTAAGCCTTACAGAAAATGTCTGTCTCCTGGCTTGATAGCCATAACAAAAATGATTAATAATCTGCTGCAGACACTTATAATTGCGATAGCTTCCTCTTGTGAATTTAAATAGCTTTCTTGAATTACTGCCTTTGACATAATCAATAAAGCTGAGTTATTGCTTTATCAGCCAGGTCTCTATGGCAGGGGAGGAACAGAAACCTGGGGACACAAAATCCCTCCAAAAATTCAAAGCCGGGGGGGCTTATCCCCAGCAGGGCTGGGCCACTGTGGCCCCTGAGCCCCTCCAGGCTTATTTATATTCCTTTAAACAGCCCTGACAGCGAGCTAGAGACAGAATGGGAACCCATCACAGCCCAGCAGCAAATATTTAATGACTACTTGTAAACCCAACAACATGTTTAACTTCTCCCATTCCCTGTAAAAGGGCTCTTATTTAGCCTAAGAGGACTCTGAAGTTAAATGCAGGGTCTTAGGATGTGCCAGGGGGACACAGGGAGAGTTTCCAGGCCAGGATTTCCATCCTCTGGCTGTAGAATAAGGTGTGAGTCTGTCCCAGGGATGTGGCTTTTCCCTGCTCCCCAAATTAAACTTTTCACCACAGCCAGCAGTAAGGACAAATACTGTGTTTTCAAGTTTCAGATAAAACTCATAAATTTATAGATTTTTTTTCCTCCTATCTTCTGAAGAAAATAATAAGAATATTTCTTTCTAGCAGTCAGAAAAAAAAAAATCAAGAACCCTTTTTGAGCTCTCAGGAAACTGTGCTGATTTGGCAAAACTTTGTTTTAATCCAATACTCTGCCACAAAGACTAAGGAAAAGCATTCCAAAGCCATCCACTAAATAACTTTGGGGCCAGAGCAGACAGTCCCAAGGAGATGCTGTCCCTGCACCAATGGCTCAGGATGGCTTTGAGCACCACCAAAGCATCCCAGCAATGCTCTGGGGACAGACCCTGCTTTCTGCTGGGAAAGAAGCCCAAAAATGAGCTAAAAATAATCTCCCTGAGGTCAGCAGTGTCTTGGGGAGCAAGTGGTCTCACAGAAGAGAGAGGTTTCCGTTTTTGAGGCCAAACTAAATGTTGACTTTTATTAGATTGGGTGTTTTTTTAGAGCTCTTATCTCTTCCCTTGACTGGTGATGGAAACAACCATGCTGGTGAGAACCCAGTTTCAGATTTGGCTGCCCATCACAGGCAGATAATGCATTGACAAGATTTTCTTGGTCAGATAAAGGGATTTTACTTGTTTTCAAATTCATGCCTTTGATAGATTGCTTTGAAGTGCAAAATATTTCCTTTTAATAAATGCTGCACTGTATTAACGTTAAGCGATTTTTTTTCTATGAGAATCCCCTGCTAGACCTGCCCAGAAAGCAAAAACACCCCCAAAATTAGGGAGAAAAAAAAAATTCCCCTGAGGTTAACAAGGACTTCCCATAACTCACTCTGAGTCTGTGCCCTAATGGAGATGGATGAGTCACAGGTGGGGCTGCTCTGAGAAAATCACATTTTTCATTTTGATAGCACCTTTTAACAGGAGCTCTCAAAGTGCTTGAAAACCCTTCAGTGCTGCTTCCCAGGCATGGGGCATGGATGGAAATTCCTCTTGAGAGGGTGGATCAAGCCAAGCCTTTGGGTTTTGTTTTTCCTCTGCTGGATGCAGAAAAACCCACCCTGATGCCACTACAGGATCATGGGCAGGACAGGAGCTCACACCATGCTCTAAAATCAACATCCTGCCCATGAATAAAGAAATCCCCAGGCTTTCCTGGGATCCAAAATAAAATACACAACAACAACAACAAAAAAAAAACTCCCTATTGTTTTGCTTCATCTGTGCTCTCAGCACCGTGGAGGAGCCAGCACAACAAATATTTCCCACAGGATCTTTTCTTTCTGAAGAGATAAATGAGCAAAATCTTGTTAAATTGAAGACCAGAGACAAGTATAAAGTGGGATTTTCCTGTCTAGGAATAATAATAATAAAAAAAAGTGTTCCTTTTTCTTGACTAACCAAAGTGTGCAGCATCTTTTCTTGTCACCTTAATTCCCCAGTGGCTTCCACCACATGTTGGGAAAAGCTTTGCACAGCAGGAGAGCACCCACCACATCTCTGGGGGGGAAAAAGGGGATTAACACACGTAATCAAATCCCAGTTTTAGTGGAAACCTTTCTTTAATTTAATCAGCATCACGGATATTACACCAGCCACGTGTTAAGCCAATATTCAGGCACGGCTCTGCTGGGGAATTAGGATGATTGAAAAGCTGTGGGATTGCTCCTGGGGAGGCTCCACAGCTGCCTGGGGGTTTGTGAGTGCCCAGGGATGGCACACAAGGCTAAATTTAGGGACAGCATTTTGGGGAGAAGGGGATTTGTTCTCTCACAGGGGGGTTAAGCAGTGACACAAAGATGGGGCATCAAATGCCAGCTCCTGTGAGTTTTGGGTTCCATCAGAGGAACTTGTGGATGTCATAAAACTTTACAATGGTTTGGATTAGAAAAGACATTAAAATTCACCTTGTCCCACCCTGTCCATGGGCAGGGACACCTTCCACTATCCCAATTTGCTCCAAGCCCTGTCCAGCCTGGCCTGGGGCACTGCCAGGGATCCAGGGGCAGCCACAACTGTTCTGGGCACCCTGTGCCAGCCCTCCCCACCCTCTGAATACAGAATTTCTTCTTTACATCTAATATAAATCTTCCTTCTTCATTTAAAACCACTCCTTATTACCCACCCATTTCAAAAGTTGCTCTCCCTGTTTCTTACACACCCCTTTTAAACACTGAGAGGAAATGACCAGACTTCAAAGCTGCCAAACCCCAAACACAGGCTGGGTTTGGTGAACACGAGTGCCTGTGCCTCAAAGCAGCTCCTGCATTCCCAACACAGCCCCAGAAAAATCTCAGGAAATTAAGAAAAATAAGGAGCCTCTTGCAGCAGGGAGAGCAGCAGCAGAAGGCAATGTTCCTGCACTCACACTGCAGCTGTGGCACCTTCTCCAAGGGATAAAATGAAGATAAAATTCCCATGGCCAGCCCAAATGATTGATTTAGGATGGCAAGGGAAGGCAGAGCTTCTGGGGAGAGGGAGAACAGCAACCTGAAAATTCCTGGGGGCTGAGATGCTCTGAGAACTGCTGTGCAGAACTGTGCTGGGCTGGATCCTGTCCCACCCAGGGTCCCCCCAGCTGGGAGCCTGCCCTGCTCCTTAACCCCTTTTTAACCCCCCATCCTGGTTTGTGCTGCCCCTCACCCTGGCACCAGCAGCCTCCCTCTCATCCTCCCCCCACACTTGTACTTTGTGGGATTGTGGATTTTCATTTCCACCATGAAGTGATTTAAAAAGCAGAGGGGCCAGCTCCTGCTCTCAGCTGCACAAAGGAAATTCCTGTCTGTCTCTCTGGGGCTTTTCTTTATCCGTGCATCCGTGCTGGAGCTGCTCCCACCACCACCTTTTAATCGTTTTTGACTCTTACTTCCTCCAGCTCCTCATTCAGCTGCTTCAATCACCAAATTTCATGATTTCCTGAGAGCAGCAACAACAAACAATAATAAAAAAACCTATTAATCCTGAAAATAAACCTATTTAAGGGCTGCAGCTACGGGACTCTGTGATGCAGAGCAGCAGAGCTCCTGGCCCAGGGAAAACCATTCGAGTCCTGGGCACTTTGGCCAAAAATTGTAACCAGAATTCAGAAAATGCCATGATTTCTGAGACATGGCTGTGGAGGGCAGCAGGCAGGATTGGAGCAGGGATGATCTGTGCATCATCCAGCTGGTGCAGCTCTAGGATGGAGCCTGAGCTGTGCCAAAGCCCAGGAAGGATGTTAAAATGATTGGTGCAGGTTTAAGTGATCCCAGCCTGGCTTGGAGCAGTGTGGTGTAAATAGGGGTGGATTGGCTCTTTGGGGGAGTTTGTGCTCTGAATTTCTGAGGAAAAACAACTGCCTTGGCATCCCACACCAGGTAAGGGTGTAAAAATAATCCTGAATGGACACCAGAGCATCCCAGGGAGCACAAGGCACAGCCCCAGGGTTAAAAGCTTGCTCTGAATAAGGGAAAAACTTATGGTGGGGAAAAGAACTTGTGGGCTTTTAGGCACAGATCCAAAGGTGGGGTAGGGTGGAAAGTGAAGCAGGAGCCCTCCAGCCTCTCCCTTTTCCAAATGGAGGGAAAAAACTGGTAAGAAGAGCCAGTGAGCTGGATTTGAGAGAACACCTCTGACCTCATGCATTCCCCTAATAAAGATATCAGCTGGGGATGAAGGAGGAAGGCAGGGGCTGAATCCAGGCCTTGGGGATGGTTAAGGAAACATTAGCAAGGGCTGGAAAAGCCCCAGGCGTGGCTCTGGATGGAAAATCTGAGGATGACACATTAAGTTCCCTGTCGCTGCTTCACACAGCCCCTGCTGCACTGCCATCACCTCTGGAACACTCCCTTTCCCAGGCTGCAGCACACGTGTGCCAAGCAGGAATATTTTAAACAACCCTGGCACCCATAGGTGCCATCATAGATGGAGTTACGGGTGGAGGAAATGTGCAGAAGTGACAAAACACGGAGTGCTTGCAGACCCCAGTGCCAAAACATTTCAAGGAGCATTTCAAGCTGTAGGAAAAGGGTTTTTGTAGGGTAAGAATTATCCTCAGGGTCCTGGCAGGTCAGCACACATGAAGCCAGGCAGAGCTCCCTGGTCAGGCTGTTCCTGGGACAGAGCTGTCACATAGCAGGACCTCTCCTAATAAAAATATGTGCTTATTTACACATAAAAACGTTTTCGCCTGAAGTTTTTATGATCACTTCAGCAGCAAAAATGTTAACAGGACCTGAGATTTGCAGGGTTTAGCTGTCTGCCTCAGGAGGTCCCTGCTGGGGTTTTGTTTCACATCCATGTCCCCCTGTACCCACACAGGACCATCAAGGCTGTCACAGCTCCCTTCCCACAGAGCCACCCCAGGGCTCTCTGCTCTCACAAAAACATCTAAAAAACTTGTAAATAGCCAAAGCCCAGCCCTTTGGCTTCTGGGGACCCAGCAGGTCAGTGCCCCTCTGGCTCAGAGCCCAGGAGAGTTCGGGGACACCTAAAAAAGCAGAGTTTGGAAGGTGAGGCTCATTTTTTTTTTAATGATCATAAGACCTTCACCAAAGCCTGGTGCTCTGACTAGCTCCAGGGGATGAGGGAACATCAAGAAGGCCCTTGCAGCCCATGGAGGAGCACATGGGGTGTCCCAGAGCTCCTGTCACCTGGCCAGGTGTGGGAGGAAGGAGAAGCAGCATTTCCCTGGTGATGCCATCTCCCATGGACACACCTGCAATGGGAGCAGCTCCTCCAGCAAACACCCACACATTGAAAGCAATCCATTTAAAGGCAGCCCCTAGTAAAACCAAGAGGTTCTTCACAAGAACCAGTTTGTTTCTTGGCTCTTGCACTAAGCTTGTGGGGAGACTGAAGATATCACCTGCTATATTAAGCATGATATGCAGCTTAATGGCCAAAACCCACATATCTGCCTCACCCACCCATGCTCCCAGCTCTTAAATAATTTGCTCCCTTTAATGTTTTTATGTGAGCAGGTTTTCAGGCATGGCAGAAATCCACCACGAGCAAAGAGAAGGAGACAGGGTGAACAGACATGTTTTCTAAACCCAGGAAAACCTTGTTTGCAGGTCAAAATAAACAAATAGGGAGCCAAGTGATGAATCCCTGGCTTCCCACAGCTTTGGGATCTGCCCTGCTGCAAGGACATGATTGGGGCCAAGCCCCTGACACCCCAAACCCATCCCAATATGTTGGGGAGCACATGAACCCTCAGACCTCTGCAGAAACACAGAGAATACAATAAACCAAAAACCAGGCACCCAAAAATAAAGGCACGAAAGGCTTTTTGATTCCTGTGGAAAAGAAAATTCAGCATTTGGAAAAGCCCCACAGGCCATCCTGTCCCAGGAGGGTGGGAAGCAGCCCCTGCCAGGCTCACACCAATTAACGGGGAGTAGAAATACAAATTTGTTTAAGCAGCAGCCGAGGGAGTGCTGTCCATCCCCCCAACACCCAGCAGCTCCAGGCTGACAAGAGCTTAATTGCAGCTGGGGGAGAGAGGAGCCCTGCCTGCATCCCCCGGGGCATCTTCCTGCTTATTGAATCATCTGCCAGAGCCAGGCACATCCCCAGCCTAGGAAACACCTCTTCATTAAGGGAGGGAAAGCAGGAGCTTTCCCAGCTCCCCAGCAGGGCTCCCACCCCTCACCTGTGCCGTGTTTTTCTCACCATCAGAGCATCCCCGTGGTGTTCAACATTTCCCCGTGGTGGTTTTTTTTGGCAGGCAACGAGCCAAGAGCATCATTGCTACATCCCACCAGGTGTTTGGCTACCTTGGTTCACCCCCCAAGAGCCCTGGAAGTGTTCAAGGCTGGGTTCAGGGCTTTGAGCACCCTGCTCTAGTGGGTGCTCATGGCAGGTGGTTGGAACTCAATCTTTAAGGTTCATATCAACCCAAACATCTGGATTCCATGATCCAGCACATCCCAGTCTGTCCCATCACCATGGGCATCCCTCCCTCACAGCTGCCTGCACAGACCAGGAGGGGAAGCTGAGGGAATTAAGCAGTGCAAGATGCATTAGTGATTTAACAGGGGGAAGGAAAGGGCTGCAGATAAACCTTAATGATATAAATGTAACCTATAATTAACAGTTAACATGCAGGGAAGATAGCCCTCAGATGGAGCCAAGGAGAAACACGGTCATTTATATTCCATGTGGGTCCAGGAGCTCCCACACACACTGCCAGCACTTGCATGTGTAAATAACAGCTCCTTCAAATGAGGGAAAGAATTTACAGCAAACAACATTCTGTGTGCTTGCTCAAGTATCTTATGTTTAAATAATAGGAGCTAAGTGATGCATTTCTGCTCAGGCACTAATCACTTCCAGGGGCTGCAGCTCCGTTAGGGAAATTGCCTTCCTCAATCATTTAGGACCATCTATGGCTTCTCTGGACCCAGAGCTGTTCATTATTTGCCTCGGTGCTCTTCTTATTCACCCGTGGAATTTTTTTTGGGGAAAAAAAAAAAACCAGAATTGGGGATTTTAGACCCGCGTGTAGGTTGCAGCTCTGGGCAGCTCTCAGCATTCCCTGCCACGATGCTGGGAGGGAGGAGATGCAGAGGAGATCCCATCCCCACCTCCTGCCACACAGCCTGGGCAGTGAAGATTGTCCCGAGCAAAAATTCAGAGCAGAGCAAAGTTTCCAGCAAGTGCAGCAGTGTCCCTCCCCTGCAAGCACACCCAGGGCTTCCCTTGCCAACCCAAACATTATTCTAGCTGCAAAACCAAGACCATAATCCCTGTCACAGTTGGAGACCTGCAGGTTTTTATAACCAAAGCCGGAAAACAAAAGGCCAACACTTCGTTTTAATGCATCACAGCTTTGCCCTAACCAGGTAAGAGGGGGGAAATCCTTCCCCCAGGGTGCTGTGGATCACCTGGAGCTGGCAGATCCTGGAGCTAGCAGCCAGGGAGGAGAGGACAGGCAACCCACGCATGCTGCTGAGGCTGTTGTGCTTTTCCTGCTGCTAAAATTTCAAGTAGGCATTAAATATCTTATTGAGACTATCAGCACATACAATTTGTGGTCATTAAATGCGTTTCCTTTATGTTCCCCCGAGGCTAGAACAAACCTTATTTTCAGCTCATTTGCAAGAAAACTCTCTGAAGACTATAATTTACCTGCTACCAACACCATAAATCTTTAAAATTAGTTACTTAACTGTTTGCTAATGACCATGGATGTGTTCACTAATACAGCTACTTTTCAATTAGCTCACAAGAAGGAATTTGAGCAGAGAGGAATGCTTGGATTTTCAAAATGTAAGTTAATGCTACCCCATGACAACTGAGACAGCACTAAAGGAGCCATCCTCCTTGCCACTCCAAACCCAGCGGTTTGGGGACAATAACCCCATCCAGGCAGCACACACAGGTACACCAGAGCAGCAAATAAGGCAGTGAATTCAGGAAAAAGCAGGATATCCCCACTGTGGGCAGGCAGATGGGGATGGAAACAGCAGCTTGGGCCAGAGCAGGGACCAGGCACCAGAAGGACCAGCAGAGTTCCCTGGAGCTGTGCTTCCCCTGCATCCCTGCAGCATCCCCTCCCCTTCCCCCTCTCCCTCCAGAGCTGGCTGCACATTGTTCCACTCCCCTCCTGCACAGGGCAACAGTTCTGCCTGAATTCCCACATTTATTCTTAATTACCTCATGAAGAAGTCAGATATATTGACTGCCACCTGTTCGATACATAATTCATGTGCCAGGAGAAGCAATTTCCAGAAGTTCACCTTGCTGGATCCTTCCAGGAGAAGGGAAGGCAGGTTTTTTTTTTTCCTTTTTTTTTTTTTTTTCTGGGTGTCAGCAATCACATGCTGTTAGCAGAGATGGATCCCTGCACATGCCACAGGGGCAGTGGATTTCCAATCTCCACTGCAAAACACGGGGGCCACAAATACCAGCCCTCGGAGGCATTTTGCAAGGCAGACATTTTAATTTAAATCGATGAGTTATTGATTCATTTTTCATGCAGGAAGGAGAGCTCAGTGTGTATTTCTGCCACCTGATCTGTACTTCTGATGACCTCAGGCATACAGTATAAACCTGATGTAAAATATTTCCTTTCCTAATAGGGAAGCTTTTATGGCCTTGGACCTGAGTGAGCAGAAAGTCATCTGGGAAAGGATGCCTGACTAGGAAACCATGGCAAGGAAGGTAATTAATGTTAGCACATACTCTCAAATTAGCCTATCCCCGAATAGGAAGGAAATGAATCACGAGCTGAACTTTTATATAGCCTCAGGGTCTTCTCAGACACTTACAAAATTTCCTGGTGTAGAGGAGCTGATCAAGGGCTCAGATCCCCACACCTACAGGCTTGGGAAGGAGCAGAATGAAGCCAGGAGGGAGCTGCCTGCTTTTGGGAATAGGAAAGTCAGACAGGGATTTTTTTAGGGGACAATCTTCATCAGGAAGCTCAGGGACCACAAGGAAAGCCAGCTTTTGAGCTGTGACACTTGAGAGCACAATCCCTCTGAAATTAAAAGAATTACCAAGATGTCACTGGTGCTGAACACTTCCTGATGGGCACCAGCCCCACAGCCACCTCGAGCACTGCCTGTGTTTGAGGTTCAGCTGCACAGGGCAGGGAGCTGGCACCTTTCCCTGGCAATGCAGAGAGGGAGAGAACTGTGGAGACAACGAGATCAGCCTGCAGCAGGAACCCTGCCTGGCTTCTGCAGGTAAAAACATCCCTTTCCCAGCCATTTTGCTCTTTTCTGAGATGATTCCCCAGCAGTGGCTCTTTTATCTCCCCTAAATTCATGCTCTCCACCCCTAAACCATCACCCAGCTGCAATGTCATGGGGGGTGAGTGTGTCCAGCAAAGGAAAAATTAACCACAGTCACCAAAGTCCTTGCCTGGCTGCCATCTCTCTCAGAAATCTGCAAATGCAATGAAAACAACAGAAGTGCAGACTGGCTGTGGAAGCAGCTCTGAAGGGAAGTGGTTTTCCACAGATTTCCATGAGATACCAGCAGGTCTTTGCCTAGCCTGGGTAATTGCATTCTTTGAAGTCTGGCTCATAAACCAGCAACAACAAAAATCACTTTCATGTCTCTAATAAAGCAGAACTATAAAACCACGAGCCAGCTTCCAAGGAAAGCTGACCTGTGTGAGCCAGGACACCAGCCAGGGCTCAGACTGACCGAGGCTGGGAGGAGATGGAGGGACCAGCAGCCAAAACAAACCTGAGTGGAGGGGCTGTGCATGAACCCCTGCCCCCAGGGATGTGCAGAGAAATTTCTGCAATGCCCCTTGGGGTAAATAGTGTGTTTGAGTCCCCAAAAGCAGCTCCCACATCCCACCTTTGGCTGTGAGTTGGGAAAAGCTGTGTGCAAGTCATGTCCTGTCCCAGCAGCAGGACCACCAGGATCAGCACCAGAGGGGTCTGAACCCGGGCAGTGCCCAAGTGCCTCCTGCCCATCTCTGTGCCACCCTTTGGGGACAGATTTGCTGTCCCTGAGTGCTGAGCAGCACCTCAGCATCCCTCCACAGGAACAAGCTGCCAGCACTGTCATAAGCAATGCAGAAGATTCTCTGTTCCTGTGGGCTCAGCACCCCAGAGCCAGCCCCTCACATCACCCAGGAGTGCCCAGGCACCACAGCAACTTTTATTCACTCCCAAATCCTTTTTCCACAGAGAGGAATAAGGTCTGGGGAAACATTTTCCCTGGTCAAAGTGCAATCCTGAAAGAGTCTCTAATGTAAAAATCTTCTGGAAGAGCACAGCACAGGGATCTGCTGCTCTCAGGCAGCCTCAGCCAGGTGTGAATCATATTTTTTGGCTTTTTGGAGAAGGAGACATCACATCAAGGGCAGTTTTTCTCCCCAGCACCACAGCAGAGCAGATGCCAGGAGTTTTTTTGAAGGCAAAAGAAAGAGCCACCAACCATCATTTCTGGGATGTTTGCAGAAGAAACCCTTCTGGTAATATTAAATGATAAATTATATGCCAATAAGCGCCTGGGCAGCGATCAGAAGGCATTTCAGAGACGAGCAGGAGATGGGGCCGGTGCTGACAGTGACAAATTGGGAGTGCCGGCAGACACAGCGCCCTTCCCAGCGAGACGCGCAGGAAATGCCGTGTGTCAGCATTTACAAATTGAACCTGCGGGGCTGCGCAGGCAGCGCCGGGGCACATCCCTCCGAGCCACCCGGGTTCAGAGCCGCCTCTCTCCGAAATTAGGCTGGCCACGGGCTCGTTTGCAGGGGGAAAGATAAAAAAAAAGGCACATTTTTCATGCAGCAGGGCTCTGCTTTTAACCCTCTGCTTTCCTGTCTGCAGAGATTCCCAAGGGATGCGATCCGGGCAATGCGTTTTGACTGAGACTCTGACATTGATGCTAAAGGACATGAAAAGATTTAATAGATTTCAGTGTTAAAAATAGATTTTAATATTAAAAATAGATTTTTTTTGTATTAAAAGATTTAATACTAAAAGAGACATTTCAAGCCCAAAGCTCAGAACATTGCTCCCACTGAAAGTCAGTCAGATCCCATCCCTGATATAGAATATCTCACTGTGGGAAACTCCAGGATTTTGATTAGGCAAGGAAAAGCAAGGAAAGAAAACCCGAGCTGTGTCAGGGACAAAGGCTGCTCCAAAGGCACCTGCAGCTGCCAGCGGAGCAGAAGGAGCCTTGGCAAAGCCCAGGGAGTGCTCCAGCAGCAGAGCTACCTCGCCAGAGCACGGATTCCGGAGCAAACAATGGCTCTTTGTAGGGCTAAAGCACACCAGATGGCCGCTGGTGTGAGCATCCAAGTTTAGGGATGCACTAAGCCCAGAGGAGGAGCAGGGATGAGGAGCAGAGCAGGGATGAGGAGCAGAGCACAGGGAGGAAGGGATGCAGGGATAATGGGGTGAAACATCCTCCCCTCCTCACCCAGCAGCCTTGCAGGGAAGCTCCCACTCTGCCAAGACCTACAAACAACACTCAAAGCCCCAAAAACCTCTCCAAAGAGCCCTAGGGAAGAAACAGAGCCTCGAGGAGAGTTGCACCACAGGGAAACACACCTCTTGTGTCTCACAAAAGCAAGATGTAGGAGGAGTAAATAGGGGAAAAAACAGCAATTTTTTTTTATTTTTTTGGTTCCTGGTGTGCTGCTAAGAAATCCCTCTTCCCAGAGAAGTGCTCTGTGTGTGCTACCCCCTGTAATGTGTCCAGCAAGGGGGGAATTGTGCCAAAGTCAGCAGCCTGAAGGGAGGAAAGCACCAAGCAGTGAGTCAGAGGAAGAGATTTTGCCTATAGATGGTAGGAGAGTGGCAGGGAGCTGCGAAGGGGGCAGATGGGGAGTGGAAAAGGCCACCAGCAGCAGAGATGGAAGGAGCCAGGAAACCTGAGCTGCAATGCAGGACCAGCCTGGAGAGCTCTGCATTATGCAAGGCAGTAAAACCACAGCAGCCCAGCCAAGCCCTGCGTTCTGCAGCGCTGCTGTCACCGTCCCAGCGGGCACCACCAGCCACAGAGCAGCACAGGAGCATGATGTGAGGGGTGGAAAACCAAGGAGAAGTTATAACCAACCAAATTCACGAGCCCAAAGCCAAAGTGAGTGAGTGGTTTCTACAAGGGAAAAATCTAAAATTTGTGCCCACAGCTGTTAAAAGCCAGGGAGATCTGCCCTGGGTTACCAGGGCATTGCTGGAAGGGACAGAGAATCCTCTGCTGGAAAATGTGAAACTGCAGCATCAGCTCTGAAGATGAGTGGGTTGAACCCTCTGGGGACACCTGGCACTGGAAGGGAGGGATGACACAGGAGGAGAAGCCAGCCTCTCCAGGCACAGCAACAGAACAGAAAAGTGCTGTTTTCAACCCAAAACCACAGGCAGAGCCCCATGGGCAGTGTCCAGGGCAGGGTGGTGGCACAGCAGTGTCCCCAGCAGAGGGGTCTGGAGCAGGGCCAGCCCAGGGCTGTGTTTGCACCCAAAGCAGCCTCCAAGGAGTCCCACACTCCCCTCAGCTGCCAAAAAACGAGTTTGCACCCTCACAGCTCCAGTTGTTCCAGAGCTCCAAGGACAGCAGCACTCCCACTTCCTTTTTAATAAACCCCAAGTTGTTCCAAGCAGCAAAACTCCTGGTTTCCTGTGAATTTGCACAATTTATCCTGACAGCCCATCCGTGCTCCCTGCCCACAATGTGCAGCAGGAGCACCAAGGGTCCCACACTGCCAGATGCTGCTGGGATTGCCATGGGGCAACATAATAAATCCCTGATTTTCTCCTGTGCCTCACTTTCCACTCCCCAAATCACACACGCTGTGGCTTTTGCCAAGATGAACTATTAGGACAGAGGGAAAAACAAAAAAACTTCTGGGGATTTATTTCTTGACCCAAAGCTATCCTTTTTGGAGGAGGCCTTCCAAGCCAAGTCCTAACTAAAACAAAACAAAAAACCCAACAAAACCAGAAAAAGAAAACAATAAAATCACATTCATTAGTCAGCTCACTTGGCTGGATCTGTAATAAGAATATAATAAACTTTCCATATGTCTCTGATAAACTAGACAGCTTAAGTTATGAGCAGAAAAAGGCATCAATTTTTAAAATGTCAAAATTTGCCATGAGGCTTGGGCCAAACACTTGTTCCTAACGAGATGGTGGAAAGAGTCAGATCCAAGTTTAGAGACAAAGGAGCTGGAGGAGGCCACGCCAGCTCAGAGCTCATGGCTCCTTTTAAAGCCCTTGTTTTCCCCAGCAATGTCCATGGAGAGCTCCTTGTGCTGTCAGCTGGCTCTCCCTGCTCCCAAACCAGGGGAAAAGCCTCTGGAAAAGTGTTTTGAGATGTTCTGGTACTCCTGGGTTGATCCAAACTCACTCTGCTGGTCAGTCACACCCAGCCACGGTGGAAAACTGTCCCCTGCCACATTCCTGATGTGGATGAGCTGTTTGAGGGTCAAACCTTCAGCTTTGTGCCCATGGATGGCAGCACAAGGGATGCAGATTGATGATCCCCACAGTCCCAGTCAGTCCCCAGCCCCATTCGAGCTCTGGGACAGCAGGAGCAGGATGACAGCAGGCTGGGACTGATCTATATATCTATATATATAAAATATATAAATATTTTGCAACCTGTCCTCCTTGCAGGTAGGCACAGAGCTGGCTCTGACCAGGGGTGAATCTGAGCAAACCTCAGAGAGTGATGGTCTTTCAGCACTTTAATTACAAAGCAGTAGGTGAGAACAGCCCGCCTGATGTTCAGCAGGAAATTGAACTGCACCAGCACAGACATATTCCTGCACAGCTCCCCTAGCAACTCTGGGAAAGTTTCCAAATTCCTGCACCATTAACATTTAAGGAATCGTCTCTGAACTCTGGTAGTTAAACAGCCAGGAGAAACAAGACACTGTAAATGGATTTGTTCAGTGTAGGTCAGGTACTGAAGGGGCTGCTTAAATCAGGGCTTGCTGCTGCACACTGACAGCAAAGGTCTGCCTCAAAGCTCTTCATCATTTTAAGTTTTCCACCTCTTCTTTTACTCCTTGACCATGGTAATAGCTCATGGCCAGAGTGAAGGTGAGGGGACACAACCCCAGGTGACAGCAGCTGCTGCTGTGCCTACCCTGAGGCCACAGTGATGGCAGCCACCAGGACAAGCTGGTGGCCACATCCCAAATGCCTGGGTGGGTCAGGCCAGTGGCCAGGGACAAGCAGAGCAGCCAGTGCCTGCTGTGGGTGGCACAACGAGCTGCCCTCATCCCCAGCACAGCCCCAAAATCATCACCTGCCCCTCCCCTCGTGCTGCTCCAGAGACACCTCGGTGCTGTGGGCAGGAGAACAACACTGTGATTTATTCCCCCACACACAGCAGCCTGACACCTTTATTGGTGCACAGCACTGCACACACAGAGCCTGGCAGCAGCTGTGCCCCTCCAATGCCCAGCACAAGGAGCTCAGGCTGCCCTGAGCATCCCTCCCTTGGCATCAATCACTTCCTGCCTAAATCTCCATCTGGCCATGCTGCAGAGCTGCCTGTGCCTCGGGCTGGGTGGGCAGACACAGGGCAAGGCTCTGAGTCCAGCCCCCTCTCTCAGGGTGGGTAGATGGTGATGGAAATTATTCCTTTTCAAACAAGCTGGAGCTCCCTGGCCTCAGAGTTTAACAGAAAACGCAGATTTTCCTCCCTCCCCTCTTTTAGTTAACCTGCCTAATGCCACACAAGTACAATTATAGTTATAAGTTCCTGATCCAGTGTCCTCAGTCCCAGACTGAGAACCAGCTCTGCCTCCACCACCCTCTTGCAAGCACATGGATTTGGGGTTCTCAATTAAAGAATCTAATTTTTAAAAAAATATTTTCTTAAGCCTGAATCTGTCCTGGTGCAAGCTGCTGGGCAGCACAACCCAGTCACTCTCCAAACCATTAAAAAAAGAGTGTTTTCCATGGCCCCTGCCCCTTCCTACAGGCAGCAAATGAGAGAAAACAGTAAAAACCTGACCAGAAAGTGCCCCTGTGCTGTCCCCACCATGCAGCCTGCAGGATGCACTGGCCCTGCCCAGCTCATCTGAGGTGGTCACACACATCTGGGAGTCATTGGGAGGGAGCTCTGCAGGGAGACCAGGACCACACAGAGCTTCAAAAGGCACAATCTGCACCCAAAAATCCACGTGCATCCCAGTCCTTGTCCTGCCCCAAGCTGCTGATGGCAAAATGCTGAACTGGAGGATTCACAGCACCAATGAATTGAGCAAATTGCTCATCTGGACACAGCCTGCTGCTTGGATCCCTTCAAGGTAGTGCAAGGAGCCCATGATTTAAGAGAATATAATTTTTAAGTTTACAGTAAGTTTAAGAGTATATAATGAGCCAAAATCACCTCCAATTAGTTCTTCTGGGACCACCCTGTGTATGAAAGAATTTTGCTGCAGCCTAATGACTCTGCCTCTCCTGCAAAAGGCAATTTTTTAGAAATGTGGAGGGCGTGTTGTCCCCTCTCAGGTCTCACAGACCTGGCTGTGCTCCTGCCAACAGGCAGCTTCTGTGCAGGAGGTACCAGCACTGCCCCAGAAAAACAGATTTGGCATTTGGAGACAGTACAAAGCACTTGTGCTCCTCTGCAGCCCAAATGTTTGCTGGATGTGTAATTCTCTCCACTAACAAATCCAGGAGGAAGAAAAAAAAAATAATCCTGTACACCCTCCTGGGACTCAGTTTCAAGTCTAATTGCCATTTACACATATTCAGTTTGAAGTGAGGACCTCACAATTTCTCCCAGTGCAAACTGGGGGCGGGAGGAGAGGCTGCTCCTCTCCTCAGCCCAGAGCAGCAGGGGCTGTGGCAGACAGCAGAGGTTTTCCAAAGCCTTTGTGGGTGCCAGGATGGGGCTGAGGCTGCCCCAGCCCCTGCTGAAGGATCTGGATCCATTCCCCATGTCTGTGAGGAGGTTGTATTTATACTCAGCAGTATTTCAATAAAGGCATAAAGCCAGTGAGCTGCTCAGCCCCACTGCTCAGAAGGGAACCCCAAAACCCTCAAAGCAGTGTGAAACTGGGCTGGGAGCAGGCTGTGAGACCTGCCCTGCACGGGAAATGAACACACAGCCCTCCCACAGCTGCAGCAGCACACCCTGGCCAGGCAGAGCCAGCCCACACACAGCCCTGCTCACCTTTGGAAGGAAAATTGCCATTTTCTGATGCACATCCTCACAGTCCAGCACTGCTGGATTTACAGTTATCTATTCCAACAAGTCAAAACCCCCTGGTCAATACAGCTGGCAGCAGAGCCCATCGCTCAGAGCCCTGGCTCTCAGGCACAATGATGCACTGGCATCAATCACCAGGCACAGGAGAAATAAAAGCACTGGAATATTATTGTTCCAGGATTAATGCCTCTTGCTGTGAAAACAAACGTCCCAGACTTGCCTCAACACTCATTTTTGATAAATGATTTGACTTCACCTTGACGCTCCTGTAGCAGCAGGAGACCATTATCCTGAGACAATGTTTTATTCTATTGACATTATCTCTTAATTATAATGTGAGGGATATCAAAGAGAGCAGGAGCCCACCAATTCCTCAGGCAGAGCTCCTGTAGTTTCTCCTGTCAGGATATCTGGGAGAGGTTTATTACAGCAGCTCAAGGATCTGCTGCAGCCCAGCCTGCAAAGGGGACCCTGACCCAGCTCAGCTGTGCCCCTTCACACAACCTCGAGAATATATCTTATTATCCAGCGGCAAGAGACTGCTGCTCTGGTTTCTTTCTTTTTTTTTTTTTTTAATTTCCAGAAGCAGAGAGCTTTTCAGAAAGACAGAAAGGTCGCTTGCATATTTTAAGCCGAGATTTTTTAGCGAGATTCAAAAGGGATTTGGCATTTACTATACGTCACTTAACATTCAGATGCAATTTTTGGAAGGGATCACAAACCTTATGCTTCAGGCATTCTGCCAGTTGCTAACTACTGGCAGGAGACTGACGAGGTGAGCTGTGTGCTCACCTGGGCTATTTTGGGGTTATTTTTCCCCGCAGAAGCCCCCAGGAGCAAGCAAAGCCCAGACACTGAGCTCAGCCCATGTGCTGTCAGCGAGCCTGATTGGCGTTAATTGTTTCAAAGACTTTGTTTTGCAAAACCCTTTCAAACGCAGCGAATAAACAAGAAGGCGGGGAAGCAAAGCACTGCCTGGAATCCCTGAAGCACAGCGAACATCCCTGCTCCTGTCCCAGAGCCCCGCATTGCTGCTCTGCTAGGAGGGAAAAAAAAAAAACAACAACCTAGAAAACAGCATTTTTAATATTTAAACCGAGCCAAATTAATTAACTTGCCAGTAAAAATGGCAAGGCATTCTGCAGCGGGATGAGGTTTGTCTGAGCCAGGACGCACCTGGGCAGGTGCGGTGCCAGCAGCAGGAGGGCTGGGCCGGCAAAAATCAGCAGGGACACGTTCAGCCGAGCAGGATCAGAGGGACAGGATGGGGATCACCGTGACATCTTCATCCCTACCCCGCAGACAGCGCTGAGAGCCCCCGGGTGCCGGGACACAGCAATTAGCAGGGCTCTAATCACACAGGGAGGGGCTGCTGCGGCACAGGCACACAGGCAAGGACATCCCCAAATATCCCAGGGCTCTGTCAGGGACAGGGTGTTGGGGACAGAGCTCTGTCCCAGCCCCACTCGCTGCTCTCACAACCCAGCAGCTGGGAACCAGAGCGTGCAGCTCTCCACAGGGAGCATGTGTTGATTTGTTTCACGATTTCCATTAATTACCAGGTAAATGAGATCCCTGCACACTCCTTGGGCACCTTGCCTCATCTGTTTGGGCTTTGACAGCTGCTGGAGCAGTAAGTATGTTTTCATCACATGATGCCTGGCAGTGCAGCCTCTCCTCGCTCTGACCTCCACAATCATCCCATCTGCTTTATTTCAGCATCCTCCCCTGGAATTTGTTCTCAGCAGCTAAAAATCCATCCCAGTGCAGGCAGAAGGGGCTCTGAGCCCCTGAGGTTTCAATTAGCAGGGGGAAAGGACTTTGGAGCCCTGGGCAAATGACACCCAGAGTGCTGAATTGGGAGCTGGCACAGGGCTCACATCAGGCTGAGCTACTGCACACAAGGAACCAAGCAGGTCAATCCTTGGTGCCTTCAGCTTTCCCTGTGAAAGCTTTCCTGGAGAGCCAATTAACAGCACCTAGTGCCCACTCTGCTGCTCTTAATTTGTAATTAAAGTCAGGCCACAGCTGAGCAATAGCAACCTTTGAGGGGAGGCAATGGGGAAGAGGGGAATAATCTTTGATTTATTGCAAGGGAGAGAGCCACAGCCTGGCTGCAAGAGGGACTTGTGCAATCACACAGGTGCCATGGCTTAAAACTCTCCTGACCAGCAGGGGCTGGGGGGAGGCAGAGCTCGGGCTCTATCCCAGGAAATTCCAGGGATGGAAAGCAAAGTGAGGAGGGCAAGAGGTGCAGAAGATGCCAGAGGGCAGCTCCAGTTAATGGGGGGCTCAGGGAGGTCCTGGGGTGAGCACCCAGACCAAGGCACACACAGGCAGCTGGAAACACCAAACCCATCCCCAGACTGCATCCCCAGGGAGCTGGAGGTGCCAAACCCATCCCTAGGGAGCTGGAGGTGAGCATCCTGCTCCAGTCCAACATGGAAACACAGCCAGGGGGACCAGGCACTCTCCCACCCCACTGCCTGTGGTGATCCCCAGGCAGCCAGCTGCAGCTCTGATTTAACAAGGATGGTTTTTCTGGGGCAGGGGGAGGTTTTGGATCACAAGAAGGGGTGGGACACGCTCTCACCCCGCTCATTTACAGCCTGTGACCTGCCCCAGTGATTTACAGGCACAAAGAGGGCCTGCAGCCCACTGGGCTCCCAAGGATTACTTAACACAGGATGAAGTAGATCAAATGCAAATGGGTGGATGGTATGTGAACCACTCCAGCCAGCCAGCGCTGCTAAACCCTCTGGTTTCTTTCACAAGGCTTTGAGATGGGGAAATGTAGCTTCAGATAATTTATTTGCTAGGGGCACTGAGGAGGGCAGGGCAGTATTTATGAGCTGAAGGAAATCCACAAGGTATGTCTCCAGGGCTGCACCCACCAGTGCTGCTCAGGTGGGGAGGGGGAATGTGATCCCTGCCCTCAGCTCTGGCTGCCAGGGAGAGGGGGGTCACCTCCTCCAGAGCCCCCAAACTATTCCCTATTCCCATGAAAATTAACCCTGTAAACACAGAATGTTCTGGAGAGAGGAGAAGCACAACCAGGAGCTGTCTGGCAGCTCAGGACTGCCCCTTGGTCTCTGGGGCAGAGAAGATGTTTGGTTACCCAAGGAAGATCCCCTGCACCCCTCCAGATGTGCTCAGCACATCTGGACCTGGAGCAGCCCTGCCTGAGGGAGAGGACTGAGTTACCAACACCAGAAATTGCTGTTTGCTAAGGCAGTGATCAAAAAAAAACCCTAATCACCATTTATTTTTGTCATCACTGAAGGTGGTTTCCCAGCTCCTGATGGCATCCAGAGCTCTGGAAACACACTGCTCCCAAGGGAGACAGCTGAGAGAGAGGGGCTCAGTGTCAGCACTGGGGACACTTAATGCAGATAAAGAGCCACGGGCTGTGAACCTGGAAAACACCAACTCCCAGCCCCGGATGTTCCCATGGATCTGCTCTGCTCTGGTTACTGCAAAAATGGCCCCGAGCCAGAGACTTACTTGGAAAAGCAGAGGAAGTCTGCAGCAAGGGGGAGAGGGTAATTCCTTGAAATGCTGTCTTTGGGGATGGATCTGCAGTTGCTGGAAATTCTTTCCCTGGAAGCTCAGCTCCGTCCCAGCCTGAGCAGTGCCTGGTGCTCAGCACTGGGACACTCTGACCCACAAAAGGTGGAGCCTCCTGTCTGTGGGGATGCTCAGGAGGCAATTTCCTACAGGAACTGGTCCAGGAACTGGTCCAGATGGGAAAGACAGAAAGCAGCTGGGGCACCTAGGGAGGTGGGGGTTTTTAACAGCGCTACAAATAATGTTAAAAAGCCCAAAAATGCAGCTGGATACCCCCAGGAACACTCAGCAGCACCGTCCACAGTCGAGCAGTGAGGATGGGAGGGATCATCAGGCTGGGAACCAGGCAGGCAGCCCCTGGGGTGTTGGTTGCCTGATGAAGATTGTCTCCACCTGAGGACAACAACCCCGTGGGGCTGGCAGAGCCCCTGACCTGGTGTCAGCTGCTGGGGATGGGCCCTGGTCCTGCAGAACCCAAAAAGCAGCTAGAGAAGGGCTGGGCACAGCTCCTAGACCCTCCTCATCCTGCAGGCATCACACATATCCAAAGCAGCATCTTGTACCATCAGCATTAAATCTGAAGCCAGTTCATATCTGGGAAAATTATGAATTTGCAAAAAGAGGAAAGTAATAAAATTAAAAGAAAAAAATTCCTCTAAAATAGCATTTTATGCCTCCATCCTAACCCCCAGGAGCCACTGAGGGATCAAACCTTGTTCCTCAAGGGACTGATAGCACCATTTGGTATCAATTTTCCATCTGACTGCTCCTTTTAAGGACTTTTTTCTCTTGCTTCATGCTCCCAGGGAGCCACCAAACACAGGGAGCACGGATCTGAGTGGATGCACATCACCAGAGGCTCAGATTTCAGTGGGATCTCCCTGCTGCAGTGTGTGGACACACAGCATGGGGAAGGGAAACAGGGACTCCACATGGGGCTGGGGTCTGGTTACCCCAACAGAGCCAGGGTTTGGCACATGAGCAGCCCTGTGCCCACAGCAGCAAGGATGGAGCACCCCAAAGTGATGCTCTGTGCCAGGGGCTGAGCCTGTGGCTCTCACTGCCTGCACACGGGGGCACCTCAGTAAAAGCAGCAGCTCAAAGCAAGAAGCACAGAGGGGTTTGTTTCTCTTTTTGAAGGGCAGGAGAATTTCTGGCAGCCCTGGGTGGAGGAGTTTGTGCAGGCTTATTCCCAGAAATGGTCCAGCCCTGACTCTGGTGAGTGGCAAGGCAATAAAATTAAGCTCTTGTGTGCTCATGAGCAGGAGTTAGAAGGACATTAAGTCACACTCTTTGAATGAGGCATTAAGCACCGTCGAGTTTAACACCAACATCCAACATGCCCTTAACACCCAAGGCTTCACTGCCAGAGCCTGGATTTGCTCTCTGCCACAAAAATACACCCAGCACATTTCCAGGAGGGGACACCCAGGGCAGGGGGTGATGCTGGGGTGACCCAGCACTGTCCCTTTCCCAGGGAAGGGACATGGGCAGAGCTCTCTGCAGCCCTGGGCACCTCCTGGGTGACAGCCAAGGTGACAGAAGGGTGTGCAGAGCTGAGCTGGCCAAGCACTCAGGGCCAGGCTGCTGGGCCCTGCCCGTGCCAGCACTGCAGCACCTCAGCTCTGTGTCACACTGAGAGAGATTAAACCAGCACAGAGCCCCACACACAGCCCGGGGAGGCTGAGCCCCCAGCTGCACACAGCAGGGTGATGGGTTTGAGCTACAAATGCCCATCCAGGTCCTAAATCCTGCACCACAGAGCCCTGCCCACGACAGGATTAAACCCAAGCAGCACAGGAGCACAGCAAACGCTGCAGTGCCCAGGCACAGCCCAGGCTCTCCTCCAAAACCACACGAGCTGCTTGCCTTCCCTCCAGCTATTTTCTTCCAGACAGAGAGGTGCATTGTGGCCAAATAGAAGAGAAACCAGGTGCCACAAGTCACTTCATCTCCTCCAGGCATCTTTCACCTGGATTTTGGATCCTGCAGTCCCACACTGCAGGGACATAAAGGCGGGTACCCTACAGCTTCCAGGAAGAAAAAACACCTCCCCATCAAACCCTGACAACACCACCCCTATAACTGCAACAATTCCACGCTGTTCTGTTTGTTTTTTGAGTTTTTTTTTAAGCAACAAGAGCCAGAACTCTGCCCCAACAGATGCATCTGCCCACAATCACCCTCACTCACCACTCTGCAGCACTGGAGGAGCCTTACATGGAGGAGACCAGAGCCAGAACTCAGGGAAGGGCCTGGATGCCACGAGGAGGAGCAGAGCAAACACACTCCAGAGCCTCCTCTGCCCAAAAGAAGTTCACCAGTTGTAAGTGGCAGCTTTAACCCAGCCCAGCTAACAAGGAACACCTGGGAGCAATGAGGCACAGGTGAAGGGGATAACACAGAGATTGCTCCTGCTCTAGGAGGGTCTAAACTCTCTCTTCACCCCTAGAGGATGGCCAGGCTGAGGGTGCTTCAGGAAAAGTGGGATAGAGATGGATACAGGGGATGGGAAAAGTCCTTGTGCTGTGTTTATAAAAGCCCCCTACCCCAGTGTGGATGGAGAGGGCTGTGTTATCTCTTTTCTCTCCTCCAGAGGAGACACTGGAGCCTCTGGAGGGGAAGTAGACACCAAGCCCTGACAGCTCCCCCTCGGTGATGAAGTGCCTCGTGGATGGAGATGACTCCTTCATTTCCCATGGCTGTGCCAGGCCGGGTGAAAGGCGGCTCCACGCAGTAAATCGAGATTGTTGTGATGATTACTGAGCCTGTGGGGGCCAATTAAAATCCTCAGGAGAGGGTGAATGACTTCACCCCGGCCTGGCACAGGGGAGGGAGGGTGCTGTACCGGGGCTGTGACTGCCCTGAACGCGCTGTACGAAGGGAATTGGCAAGGGACAGTGAGTCAGGGCCAGGGAAGGACTCGAGGCTGTGAGAAGCATTTTAAAACGAGTTGGAAAATTCACAGGCAGCCAACAAGGTGACTGAAGTGCAGCAGGAAAACAACGGGAGCGCTGCGTGCCCGTGGACAGACAGACAGACACACGGCAGGGCATCGGTGCCCAGGATCTCTGAGCGTGCCTGGGTCACACTCCCTGTCCCCCAGGGTCACACTCTGGGCCCCTCTGTCCCCCAGGGTCACACTTTCTGTCCCCTGCCATGTCCGGGTCCGTCTGTTCCCCAGGATCAGAACCTGGGTCCCTCTGTCCCCCAGGATCACATTCCCTGTTCCCCAGTGTCCCCCTCTCTGTTCCCCCTGTCCCCATGGTCACCCCCCTATGTCCCGCAGTGTCGCAGCCCCACAGCGCCCTCGCGCGGCCGCACGGCAGCGGCGCTCTCACCACGCGTTCTGCAAAACCACCAAAAAAACCCCAAAACCACCGCCAAGGCTTGTGCTCAGAGCGGTATTCCCATGTTTTATTTGTCCCGACTGCAATTAGCAATTAGCACTGTCATGTCCTTAAAGCCTCCCAGAGGCTCCACGCGTGGTTTTTGCTGCTGCACCCCCTGCTGTCCCCGAGCCCCTGCCCCACTCCCGGCTCCATCGCTGCCGGCCCCGCCTGGGAGCTGCTCCTTGCCCATGGATACACTCGGATTCAAGGCCAGAGTGAGTTCACAGCTGCAGTTTGAGAATCACTCTCAGTGGGGATTCCTGCCACGGAGATAACCCAGCAGTGCTGGCCACAAGAAGGGACTTGGCCAGTGCTGCTGTACCTGCAAGAGACACTTCAGGCACAGAGGAGAGTTCAGCCATGGACCAAAGAGCCACCTTTCCCTGCTGTCTGGGCTCTGTCACAGTTATTTCCAGGGCCAGGCAGCCTAGGCTCACTGCAGGACTGGGATATGGCCAGCAAGGAATGCACTGGCCCAGGAAGAACTGGGTTTAGGTCCTGTGCTCTTCCTGCCCAGTAAGAGGAATGGAGGTGTAAGAGATAAGAATTGCTTACCCCACTAGAAAGTCACAGGTTTCCAGACCCCATGAGTACCCAGGTCACACACAGTGCAATAAGTCCTCTGCTCCATGCCACAGCAGAGATTCCCCACCTCTGTCTCCTTGCTCCAGCACTGGCCCCTTTGGTTTTCCCAAGCTCCTGGCTGGAACTGGGCAAGGCAAGTGTGGTAGGCAACTACAGACCAGTAATTTTCCAAAAATATTCCTGGGCTTTGGGGTTCCTTCCCATAGAAGTGTGACCCAAGACCACCCAACACATCATTTCAGAAATCTGCAACACTTTAATCAAACCCTACTTAAGGCCATTGTTATTTTCATGATTGCACATATTCCTCCTGAAAAGCACAAATATCTTCATTAGCACACAAGGACAGGGTGAAGCTTCTCCCTTGCCGTGGTCAGGCAGTGTGACCAGAGCCCTGACAGCCTCCCAGTGCCCATGGCCATGGCCACAAGAGCTGGTCCTGGATGGCTGAGCAGGCGGCAGGGACAACTGCCAGGAGCTGAGTGACAGCTCAGATGTACCACCAAGCTTTTGCCAAGGCTCATCTCACACAGTCACCTACAGCCAGCAGAGATTAAATAACAGGGCTGTGAGCTGGAATCGCTGTGGAGCACAAGGTCATGGCACAGAAATGGGGCTTTAAAAGTCACCACTACTCTCCAACACATGCAAAGGCTGGAGCAACCCCAGGCAGGCTCCAGATACTCTGGGAAGAGACATGACTGAAGTGACAGCACCCAGAAATGATTTGCAGTGTAGTCCAGTTACATCAAGTGGCAATAAAACTGTGAGTGGCTCCAGGACAGCGTGCCCCATTTGGTGAGATGAACAGTGGCTTTTAAAAAGATCACTAAATCCCATCAGTGCTACCTATACAAACCTCATTTATTTTAAAGGCTCCCATTAAAGTGCCTTTTATCCCTAGCAATAGGCAGTTTTAAATTGCAAATAACTTCTCAGATCAGTCAGCAACCATCTTCATTCCACCGGAGAGAAGGGCCATGGCTCAGGCTGGCCCTTGAGGACAAGGGAACTTTTTGTTGAGGTCTCTGGATGAGCAGGAATGCTGAGCAGCAGGACAATCCCACAGCTGTGCAGGGTCTCCACTGAGCTGTCCAGAGGGCTCCACTTTCCAGAGAGCTCTGGAGATCTGAAGCAGGTGTCACCTGCAGCGTGGCTGTGTCCCAGTGGGAAGTGTGTCCCTGGGGAAGGTGTCAGGGCAGGCAGCTCAGGCCTCAGCATCATCCTGGCTCGGGGTGTCGGTGTCGTGCAGCAGTGGTGTGGTCTCGGAGGAGGAGGGAGCTTTGCTCTGCCTGGTAGGGGCACTGGGGCTCTTCTCGGCGTCATTTGTCTGCAGGGGAGGGACAGAGGTCACAGCCTGGCCACACCCAGCGTCCCCACCCAGGGCATGCCCACCCCAAACCTCTTCCAGTGGTCAAGGACCCTTTTCTTAAACTGAAGATTTTTGTACCTCCTTTTTGTACCCCTACCAAAATGAGGTTATTTAGTTATTTCCTTCCTGCCCACCTGTAGCACCCTGAACACCCAGCCTGAGGAGCTGCTCCAGGAGCTGGGGACACTCAGTGCTGCACAGCATCGAGATGGAAGGGAGAGGGACACTCTAAGAGCTCAGAGACCCCCAGCACCGGGTGCAGCACACACAGGCAGCACTCACTGCTAGGACAATGGGAGGTGCAGCCTCTGGGAAGGGTGGAAGGGTGGGAGCTGGCACCAATACAGCTCCTCCTCACCTGAACACTCACACCTACAGAACAGCTTCACCACCCTCAAAGCTGAGCAGGAGCCAGATACACCAAAGAACAGACCATGTGGGCCCTGACCCTAATTAGTGCAAGAACCTCAGGAGGAAGCAGCAGGTGACAGGAGTGGGTCCCTTCTTGCTGCTGAGGACAGAGAGACCAATCTGCCTCTCACCCAGAGCCTTCTGCTTGCTGGGGATGTGGATTGGGGTGCTGTGGAGGGACTGTGAGGCTTGTCCAACCCTTTGACCATTGCCCATTGCTGCTCCAGTGTGGGCACCAGTGATACCACCAGGAACAGCTGGAGACTCTTTGGGCATGGTGGTATTTGGGTCTTGGAGGAATTTTCTACCTTAATGTATCTATGAGTCTAAAAGTGTCCACAGACCTCAGGGGATAGAATCAGGGCAAAAAAGATGGTTAATATTCAAAGGTCACCTCCTCCAAGTTCCTAACAAGCATCCCAAGCCAGGAAAAAGTGCCAGCAGGGCAACACGGATGAACCAGGAGCTCCAAACACAAATGCAGAAAGGAGACAAATGGAAGGTGGGAGCAGGGACAGGCAACCTGGAAGGAACATGGGAAAACTCTTCCAGCATGCAGGGATGAAGATAGGAAAGCCAAAACCCAACTGGAACTGAATCCAAGGATGTCAAAGACAATAAAGGCTTCTCTAAGTACCCAGATAACAAAAGAAAGAGAGAACCATGAGGGTCTGGGGCTGAATGAGGCAGGGGACCCCAGAAACCAGGGGAAAGGCTGGAGCAAGAAAGATGCACCCTTGGTGGAAGAGGATGAGGTCAGAGAATACTTAGGGAACCAAGACATGCACAAATCCATGGACCAAGAGGGGATGAGTGGGCTCATGTCACAGCAAGGCCATTCCCTGTTGTCTTTGACCAGTCCTGGCCCAAAGACTGAAGGAAAGCAAATGTCACCTCTAACTTGAAAAAGATCAAGAAGGAAGAGCTCAGGAGCTACAGACCAGTCAGTCTCCTTTCATCCTTGAGAAAGTGATGGAGCAACTAATTGTAGAAACCACTTCCAGGCACATGAAAGACAAATTACCAAGTGTAGTCACTGGGCTTCATCAAGGGGAAACTGTGCTTGACCATCTGTGATGAAATGACTGCCTTGGTAGGGCAGGGGAGGACAGTGGAGATTGTCTACCTGGACTCCAGGCTTCTGACACCATCTCCACAAAAACCTGACAGGGAAGCTGATGAGGCAGGGATGGGATGAGCAGGCAGTGAGGTGGACTGAAAACTGGCTGGACAGCAGGCCCAGAGAGTTGAGTTGGAGGCCAGTAACCATCAGTGTACACCAGGGGTCAATACTGGGTCCAGGCCTGTTTAACATCTTTATTAATGATCTGCAAAAACTGGGGGAGTGGCTGGAACACCAGAGGGACCTCAGCAGGCTGAGAAAGGGACTGGAAGGACCCTCCTGAGGTTCAACAAGAGGATGTACAAGGTCCTTGACTCGGGATGAACAGCCCCACACACCAGTACACACTGAAGGTCACCCAGCTCTGCAGCAGCTGGGCAGAAAAGGACCTGAGGGTGTTGGGGACAGCGAGCTGAAGGTGAGCCAGCAGCGTGGCAGGGCAGCAAAGGCAGCCAGCTGAGTCCTGGGCTGCACTGGGAGTGGTGCCAGCAGGTCCTGGAGTGATCCTTGCCCTCTGCTCATCACTGCTGAGGCCATGCATGGAGAACTGGGTTCAGTTCTGGCCTTCCCAGGACAAGAGAGATGGAGCTATGGGAAGAGTCCAGCAAAGGAGCACTAAAGTGATTTTGGGACTGGGCTGTCTCCTACGTGAGCAGAGGCTGAGAGAACTGAGAGTGTTCAGCCTGGAGAAGAGAAGGCTCAGGGGGATCTTACCACTGAAAACAACTTTCTGAAGGCAGGGTGTAAGTACAGAGCCAGGCTCCTGTTGGTGGTGTCCAGGGACAGGACAACAGCAAAGGGGCACTTAAACACAGGGGATTTCATCTGGACATTAGGAAATACTTGTTTTCCTTTTTCTTTTTTTTTTTTTTCTGTGAAAACTGTAAAAACGGGAACAGGTTGCCCTGGGGAATCTCCATTCCTGAAGACATTAAGAGACATCTGGACATGGTGCTGAGCTAGGTGACTCTGCTTGAGCAGAGGGATTGGGATAGATGACCTCCAGAGGCCCCTTCAACCTCAACGACTCAGTGATTTTGTGCTCCTGTAATACAAACCCAGATATTTTATACATCAGAAATCCCCTCCTGAAAGCCTCTCTGTTGAGGCTCCCTGCATGCAGGGGAGGGGTGACCCCCACCAGTGAACTGACCTCTGTTACCCCACGTTTTCAAATTCAAAAAACTTACCTCTGGAACTCAAACACTCAGAGATGGGGGAAAAACAGGCAAGAAAAGTATTTCCTCACACCAATCCTGCTTTTCCCCTGACCACTGCTGACATTATTAGGGCTGAAGATCAGATACACCAGGAGAAACAATAAGAGCACATGCTTGCAACCTGGTTAAGTGCCAGTATTAAGACATCTAAATTGCCCCAAATAAAGCCATGAGACACCACCACTCTGTCAAAGCTTGCCAGGAAGGAGATGTGGACAGCAAAAGGTTTCATTTGATTGGTTTTTAAGTGAGGTTTAATCAAATCAGGAGGAGAGAAAAGTGTGTTACCTTGACTGGGTACCCACCTACAGCTTGGCTTCCCGCAACGCCGTCCCCTTAAACGGAGGCAGCTTTTTGGCAGAGGTGGCCTGGTTTGCCTTATTACTGTCTGAGCTCTTTTTATTGCTACTCCAAAATAAAGAGCATTTTTCCTAGAAGACAATCAGTCTAGTTTATGGTGCACTCCGACATGAATTTCATGAGGGTTCCAATTTTCGGAGGAGATTTGGAAAAATCACTGTTTCACTAGAATCTAGTTATTAATGAAGATTTTGAAATTTAGATTAAACTGAGTCCTATTTAAGATTTTGTTCAGTGTCAAGCCAGTTTTAAAATGGTCTGTTGGCTTTTTCAAAGTGTCACCACACAGGCTTTAGGCCACAATGGATACAACATTTGGGGATATTTTATACCTGTACAGATTACGCCTTTTTTGGAGTCCAACAGATGCATTTCAAACTGGCTCCACTATAAACTAGACTAAGATTTAAGTGCTTCACAGCACCTCATCTGCACTGGCTTCAGAGCACACTGCTCCCTCCAGAAGCCAGAGGCACACAAAACACCCGAGGGAGGAGCTGGGTTCAGGAGACCTTCACGCTGGCAGACACGTGAAGGTGAGGACAATGTCCCCTCTGCTCAGTGTCCCCTCTGACATCGCCTGTGACTTCGGGAGGCAGAAATGTGCACGATTAAGCAATCAGGGCTAGATCAGCAACACTTCAATCAAATGAGGAACACACCTTGGCTGCAAATCGCTGTCTTTCAGTTTACAGCCTCTTATCTACTCATTAGGTGGATACATTCATGTGTTGTTGTACAGCTTTCTTAGAGATTTGTAAGGTCATTCAGGGTTTTTAATCACTTTCCAGGTAGTCAGGCACTTCCTGCCATTGATTTTTAGTTCTAACACTTCATGACTCTTTTGGCTGAGCACAGAAATACAGCTGGCTTAAGCCTGGGTTTGGGATATTTCACAAGCAGATATTCAGTTGGCTTGAATGAGTTTTAAATCCAGCTTTTTTTCCCCTGACCTTTTCTAGCATGGTTAAATCTCTTTGATACCAGGAATTAAGACTTGCACAAAGCAGGGTGAGGAAATGCCAGCTCAGGGCTGCATAAGGTGTTAGAAATAGCTGCCCAACCCTTTTTCAGAGCCCCTGGGGACACATAGCAGAGTGCAGCCTGTCTGCCAGCAACCACTCACATGTGCTCAAGGGGAGCAGCTCACCCCAGGACCATCCTGGGAGCACAGCAAGGGTTTGGTGGTGAGCTCTGAGCTCCATGCTGGGCCCTAGCATCACTCCTACCCTGCAGGGGAGTGCGTGGAGGAACAAGGGGATTTGGGATCATGTGTTTAAGTCACTTAAGTAATTGTAGACTTGATTAAAATCCAATTACGTGATGCTCCGAGAGCCCTGGCGCTGTTTAAGGTGGGTTTGCATCGGTGTTTCAGGAAGGGCAGGGAGCAGTTGAGCAAAGGCAGCCCCTCACACAGGCTGCTCTCATCCCAAACACTGCCTTTCATCCCCACAAGCAGCCTCCTCACCTCTGCAGCTTTAGAGCCAGCCTAAGCCACCTGCAAAGCTCAATCAGCTTCCTTTGATACAGGGTTAGGGCAGCAAGTTAGATCTCTACTGCCAGAACTGAAGCTTGTAGAGAGCTTAGTGTTACCAGATCACTGTGGAGCCAGAGCCACACATCTCCATGGAGTGTTTTGGCTGTTTTATATTCAGTCCTGCCAGCTCAGCTCAGCCTCACCCCACTGCCTGCCCCACAGCCCAGCTGCCAGCACCCAGCAGGCTTCAAAGGTCTTCACTTCTCAGTAAGCTCAGATCCACAAAGGCTCTGAGGGTTTCACTTTCAGAGCCCCTTGGAGCAGTTTCCACTGAAATCAACGGCGTTTCAAGGAGATACAGAATCTGTGCTGGGCTGAGAAGCAGCCACAGTGGCTGTGCCCCCTCTGCAAGAACACAGCAACTGCATTTCACTGAACAGGCTGTGTTCAGATAGCTCCATCCTCTGGAGAAAGCTCTGTTCTGACTGGAAAAATGCTGGGACCCTGCAGAGATGCAGATCTGAGCAGTGGCACAGACCTGCTGCTGCCTTCTATGGAGGCTGGGTTGATGAACTAGGATTGTTTCTTCATTAGCTGGATGAGCTGAGAGATACCTCCTCCTCCAGGAAGCCACTTTCACCACTGCTGTGCACCAAAAACGCCAGAAATGCTTCATGTTATCTATTTGCAGCCCAATTTGTAGATGGCTAAGGAAGTCCTGCTGCTATCTGCTGGCACCTGGCACCATTGGGAGATTGTTGGTGGCATCAACCAATGTTTCCTCATGTTAGATTGTCAGCCCAAACTACATTGTCTGATTGAGTGTGATTTGACTGGCAGCACTTCCCATCTGCAGATCCTTACCTTACTCATTGCCATGAGCACAGCTGCAGAGATAATGAGTGGGACACTCAGCCCAAGGAAGATGTACTGCAGGTAGTCCAGCACTGATGGGAGCAGCACCAGGTTGGTGTAAAACTGCTTTAGGACTGAGCCATCGATGGATCCACTCTGCTCAAAAAAGCACAGCTGTCAGTGGCATTCCCTCCCACCCAGGCCTGAGACAGACCAGCTGAATGATTCCTTTTCCCACCACCTCCCAGCATAAATTGGGGAATTTATGCAAGGTTCAGTCAGGCTGAAAGCTTTTACTAAATAGCAGGAGTCAGCTGGACATGCACCCACAGCTGGAGGCTGCACTCCCTGGCCCACATGAGGACAGGGATGCTGGCAGCTCTGCCCAGGGCCCTACTTAACCCCACATCTAGGGCAGAGCCAGAGATTTACCAAGTATAGTGCAGGGTTTGTTCAGCTCAGAGGGATTAATGGCATAGCCAAGTATTGAAAAGCCTTCTGTTGGTGCTTAATTAGTCTGGCTGGCTTAAAGCTTTATCCAAAGTGGAGTTTCCCCAGCACTGGGTGATGGGGAAGCAGGAGAAGTTCTGCAGAATGAGGCTGAGGAAGGCAGCTCACCTCTGCAAACCACAGCAGCGGCAGGACCACTGGCTTAATCTTCCCTGTTTGACTGGGGGGAAGAAAATTTAAAAAGAAACACATGCTTTAGGTTTATGGTTGATCAGATCACAATTAGCACTATAATTCTTCCTAAGGGGACAGGTCTGACTGACAGTGGCCAGGAAACCAGCATAAGCAATCCCTGCTGCTCCAGTGAGCTGCTCCCACCTTGGGGGACCAGGTGCTTTTCATGCAAGAGCAGAGCTTATGCTTCCACAGAGACTAAACTGCCCAAGGACAGCAGTAAAATCCAGCCAGGGTGCCATCCCAAACTTGGGAGATGAAACCCAGTGAACCAGAGTGCTAAAGTTCATGTCTCAGCCACTTGGATGGCACCAAGGGGGCTGTCTGCAGGTGTCTGCCCCTCAGCCCAAGCAGCAAGAGCAAACTGCCACCCTTGTTGGTATTTAACACCTGGCACCACACAGTTTGGGTACAGAGACCTCCTGTGTGCTTTCATAGAGCTGGAAATATCTTTTGGACACAGACTTCACTCTCTACCCCACAGGCAGAGTGGGTTTTGCCTCTCCATGTTGCAGGTAACTGCTGAGAGGCAGCACAGTGTAGGTGAACAGCTCCTGCCTCACCAGGAGGAACAGCCCCTCCCTCAGTGCCTGGTCAGGGACAGGGACACTGAGCTGAGCAAACAGGCAGCCACTCTCTGCACTGCTACAGGATGGAACTTGTGGCCTCTGGAATGGCTGATGTTACAGCAGGAGCCAGCAACAGGACAACTGGTCATGGTAAAGCTGCTTCATCTTTGGGGAGAGTAAACTCTGCAGCAAGCCCAGCATCAGCAGAACTCCCTGCTCAGGGAAGGCAGGTGGACATTTCTAGGAGGTGACCACTTACATTATACCAGACACCTGCTTTATGTACAGGTTCAGCTGGAGCTTGATGGAGCAATTCATGGGGATGCCTGTCATCTGTAGAGGAAGAAAACAGACATTAGGAACTCCCAAGTGACTTCTTGGGACCAACAGACCCTGTCCAGCAACATTCCCAGACCACGAAAATATCACACTTCAAAGCTGCTCTTGTTGACACCCATTAAGACATTGGTTTCTCATGACTCTGCAGTTTTGCAACACATTTTTACAAGCAGAGAATTTTTGTTGGACTGTCCCAGTTTGTAGTCAGCAGCCTGCAGCTAGATAAAAATATAGTTAACTGTACTGTTATCAGTAGATGTTTGATACTGTAATAAACTTAATTAGATTTTCATAACTGTGATAAGAAAAGCAGTCAGAACCCAATGTCTAGATAAGACACACAATTTACCTTACCTCATGAGATAAATAGGTTTTTTGCTTGAGCAAACATCACAGAACGTTTAGAAAAACTGACCACGCACAACACAACAAGGCTGTGGGTGGAAAATCCCAAAGTCCTTTCCCCATCAGCAGCTGGTGCAATGATAGCTCAGGACACCCCAAATCTGCAGTGGTGACCTCACCCTCACGCTGTAGGTACGTGAGGGGTGTAACACAGCAGCAACACACTGCAAAGGCAGTCAGTTCCAGATGGGCAGGTTGAGAGAATGGAAGAAGCCAGCCCAAAAATGGAGGTGCCAGCTTGAGCCATGCTGTGGAGCTCAGACTTTGCCAGGCAGTTCTCGTGGCAATGTGTATTTGCAGATTTGGGGCATAGCTGGGCTGCTGCCAGATACACCTCCTGGTGTTATAGGCCTGAGTCAGTGGAAAGAACTGCACTGTGCTTATCAAAACAATTATGTTTATAATTAGTTCTGCAATTCTCTGGAAGCCAGGCTAATTATTCAATTAGTTTATGGCTTTGACATTTTTATCTGCACATGCCCTCGCCAGTCTTTGCACTATGGAACCTGCTCGAATCAGTGCCACGAGAGCAGAGTGCTGCCACCACGCAGCTGATGGCAGGGTCCCCCCCATCCTGGGCTGGTCCCTGGGGTGAAGGGACGTCCCTGGTGGGCTCACTCACAGGGTGCACATCGAGGAAAAGCCCATGCTGGTCCTTGCTGGGGTGCAGGCCTTCAACTGCATCCACCAGGGATGGGTCAGCGTTGTAGAAGTGAGGGTGGGAAATGAACATCGGTGCATCTGCATGGGATTAAAAACATCTTAAGCTCCTCCACACCCACCTAAGAGCTTTTCTTGAGGTTTTTAAGCCCTTGCAGTACTTGTTATGAGCAGGCTTTTATATTTTCTCCTCCCAACCAGCAGTCTCCTTCCCTTCCCTCCCCGCAGGTTGCTCCATTGATCTGGGAGGATTGAAGAACTCTCTCCCATCACCATGCAGCCACAATGCTGTGGCAACTCCCTGCTCCCAGACACGAGTTAGGACACCCAGTCTGTACTGTCAGACACACACTCACTGTCCAAAGTTAACATTTCATTTGGCAGTTGTGTGGGCTGCCTCTTCCTTGCTCCCACCACCAGCCCAGGGGATGTAATGCTCCCACTGTATCCTTGGGCATTCCCACAAATGCCAGCCTCTCATAGGCCTGGGCACTGAAGGAACTTTAGGCACAAGGCTTTTCCCTCTTTCCCTCATTGCTGAGAGGCCTGTGGGAATGCAAACAGAGCCCACCAATCCCTTTCAGCATCCCAACAGGCACTAGAGCTGCTTTTTCCGGACAGCCGAGCTTGTGTTGCATCTCAAATTTAATATTGGTCCATTAAGGAGAGCCAGGGGTGAAAAGGACTTACTGAGCCTGCAGGTGCTGACGTTCTGGATGCCAGACTGCAGGCAGGGGCAGAAGCCCTCATTGGGTGGATAGTCTGTGCCGTTGGCAAAGAGGGTTTTCGGCGCCACGAAGCGATAGGTGGGCACACCCTTGAACTTCCCAGACTGCTCGTACACCAGTGTCATGGATCTGGAAGGGTTTCAGTGCAGAGGGATCAGGATTAGCCAACAGGCTCCCAGCCCAGAAGTGGGTTCTTATCTTGGCTGGATAAGATGCAGTTGCAATGTAACTTAGACTTTGAGATCAAGATAAACCCTCAGAGCAGCGCTTTGGGGAATGGGGAATGAGTATTTAAGCCTTTTGCTTTCCATCTTTCAAGCACTTCTAAAGGGTTGGTCAGGACTAGTTAGGGAGAGAAACCACAGGCTTATAAGTCTCTTTGCTCTATCCAGGTGAGGTTTGTTTAAAGGCATGTAGTAATCCCCAGGGCTGCTCTCCAAGAGATAATACCCACTTTATGCAAGCCTTGGCTCCAAGCTGCTCCAGTACAGGGCATGGACACTGCATAAATCTCTTTCACAGGCCAACTCCAGCAGTAGACTGCCAGGGCAGTGGAAAATTTCCCTACATGACACAGCAAGATTTTTTTCTTGCTACTAGAGGCTATTGATGTGCTGCAACATTGCTGGCCAGGTTCGATGCAAGTTTCCAGGATAAAAATTTGCTCCCTTCACACTTGAGTGAGGCTTGCAGGGATCAGAGAATCACAGAATGGGTAAGTGGGTCACAGTGGGCTGCCAGGACATGCTCATTCCTACAGAGGCCTTCTGATGCTGGGAGCAATGATGGGGGATTCAGGGCATGTTCACACATGTGCCTCTTGGCTCTGCTCATGTCCAGCAAGGAGGCAGAGGTTGCTGTAGGATAAAACCTTGGTAGCTGCCTCTCAGCATTAGCTGCACTTCATGTGCACAGAGCACAGGAGATGGGCCCTGCCTGCTCTTAGCCTACCAAATGTCTGTGACTCTGTGTGCACAGAGGTTTGGGGAGAAGACAGCCCTGTCTGAAAAGCTGAGCCACTTCCCCACAGCTCTGTGTGGCAGGAACCTCCTGTGCCAACAAGAAACCAAGCTTGGTTTCCTCCACTTCACTGGAAGCCTTGCCTGGAAGCATGCTCTGTTCCAGAGGTTTCTGTAGTTTAACAGAATGTGTTTGTGTTTAAACTTTGGTTACAGGTAAACTTCCCTGTAAATTCCCGACTCCAGGTCACTGTGGTGTTTGCTGATGCCCCTGGTGTAGAGGAATCCCTGTGCTATTGCTCAGCTGTCTGTTTGTTCACTGAAGAGGTCGTTGTTCTCTATTCTACATGAGCACTTGCTTGTTTTGCAGCACTATCTACAAAGCTGGAATTACCATTATCTTCCCCAAGCTCGGGACAGGGGTTTTGTGCCTGCTTCCTCCTCCTTCCAGCCTCAGGCACAGGCACGCAGGCTGGCTCTGTGGGAATACTTTAACCTGTGTGATCAGCTAAGGTCAGGGTGCCTTATACAAGCAGAAGGAGAAGACAACCCCCAAAAAATTCAAAAACAAAAAAAAAGCAAAAAAACCAAGAAAAAACAAACAAAGAAAAAAAAGCACAACACAAAAAAAAACCCACAAAAAAAAACCACACTTAAAAAAAACAACACCAAGAAAGAGCCTGGAAATGGTGGCACTTGTTTCCCCCCTGACATAATTTCTTCAAGGGTTGTTTAGTCAGCTGAGAGTTCTGCAGATACAGTTGCATTTCCCTCTGACAACCCTTACTTCTCCTTCTAACTGCCCACATCTTATCTACATTAGATAACCACATCTGGTTATTTTGTACTGATTAAACGTGGGCAAGTAGGACATCTCCAGTGATCTGGGAGGTATTTATGGACACCACAAGATGCTGATGAGACAACCAAGCTCAGAGATAATGCAAACCCAAACTGCAGCTGAAGTTTAACTACAGAAACAAATCCTGAGCCCTCTGTGTGTGCAGGATGGGAGCAGCATGTCCTGCCACCTGTATGGGGACAGGCTGGCAGCTGTGGCCTCACCTGCAGGCATCAGGGCTGTAGAACTCCAGGGAGGTTGGGGACATGAAGGGTGGCCACATCTCCCCTGCTGTCCCATTGATCATGTTGCACTGGCTGCTCCGCCAGTAGTTCACCTGTGGGACAGGTGGAGAGAGAAGAACTCAGAAGGATGAGATTGCTGGAGTCAGCATTCACCCCTGCATGCAATGTCCACCACCCCACACTGCTCCCATAGCAGCATCAGAGATCTTTCCCATCTTTACCCTATTTTCCATCCTCCATGGTTCCGTGAGCCAAACATGCACCCAAATTAATGCACAAGATCCATCTGCCCCCAAATGTTGGTCTCTACATTCAGCTAATTTCAATTAGGAGCAGAATTCCACAAGGGAAGAATAAAGCATCCTTTAAGGAGAGCATTTAACACCTTCAACACAGGCCACAGGAGCCTGAGGCTTTAACCATTAGAGCAACCATCTCCAACAGCACTGCAAGGGAGTGCAAGTGAAACCCATGAGGAGATGAATTTAATCTTTCCTGAAAAGCCTCTTGCTACATGGCTGCCTCCTGGCAACTTGCTGGAACAGAAGCTGCAGCACTTGAAGGCCTGTAGAAACTTATTTCCAAACCTGACCCACACCCAACAGCACCCAGAGCTTTCAGCTTACCCTGCTTTAAATCAGGCATTCCCCACTATTCAAGGTTTGCTGCCAGACACTCACCTTCTTCAGCCCATTCCACGAATCCACCATGTGAACTTGACTGATGTTCTTCATGCCTGTGTTTACTGTGAACAGTCCTGAATCAGAGTTGTTGAACTGCAGAGAGAAGGAAACATTGCTGTGTGCAATAAATCAAACAAGGCTGCAACACTTTACTCACTCTGGGTGCCCCATCAGCTCTAGGGGTGCCTCACACAGCACCAGCTACTCAGCTTCTACTTAGCTGAGTGTCTAAGCTATCCCCAAGATCAATATTGCTGTGGTTTTAGCATTCCCAACTTTACTTACATCGATGAATAATCCAAACTTTCCCTTGAAAGGGATCAGGCCAGGAACAATCATATTTATGGCATCTATAAGGGGGTCCTCGTACCCCCACATGATCTCCCCCACTGTCCTGTTCATGAATGCCTCTTGCTTCAGGCCAGCCAGGGCTCCACTCAGTAAAATCTTCAAAAAATTTGGCAGTTTTTCCATCATCACAGCTGCTCCCTGAGAAAGAAAACAAATCCCTGTGATGAGAGCCCTTTTCTTACCAAAGATGAAGCATTTTTGGTGCTAACTAAAATAATTCTGCTGCTCCCATCCATAGTCCCAGAGCAATCCTCTGGACAGACTGAGGCTCTTCATTTATTCCCAGTTGGGGAAGAAAGCAGTTGAAGGCTCACAGGCTTGATTTCCCCACAGGGTGCTCAGATGAGGTTGCAGACTCAAGACCAGCTGCTCTGCACACTCTGATTTTGGAACAGTAGCAGCCTAACAAACAATTAACACCCGCAAAGCAGAAAATTGCATTATATAAGCTTAACCACCTCATTGCTTGATCAGCCTTAAGCCCTACAAAAAAGTGATTCAGTCTTGGATATCACCACCCTCCCTTCAAACTCAGAAGGTGGATCCCATCCAGGCAACAAGCACTTACCAACATCAAAATGTTTGGCACAACAACGTACTCATCCTCCGTGCCACTGGACAAGTGCGGCTGGAAGAAAAGGTTCCGGTACTCCAGGTAAGAAACGGTGTCATTGTCATGGAATGTGATGTTTGTTTTATACCTGTACTCCCTGCAAAGAGAGGGGAGATCATGGCAACCATCCTTGGCAGAGTTTCTGCAGCCTATAGAGCAAGAATGGGCTGCACAGGCCTGGGCTTGCTGCTGGGGGAGACCAAACGCCAGCGAGGAGCCACAGGGCAGCTGGGGAGGCAGTGTGGGAAAAGAGCTAAACCTCCCACCCAACCAGGGTTAAGGTCTGGCAGGACGACAGGGCAGCCCAGGCATCTCTGACAGGTTGGATTCTTGCAGACACAGAGTGTTTCTTCCCAACTCAATACCAAAGAAAAACAAAAGCGTAAATCTCCTCTGTTGCTTCACCTACAATCATTGGAAAGCCCGGCCACATCAAGGAAGTGCCCAGATAGGCAAAGCCACAGCAGCCCACACACCAAAACAACCTGCAAACAGCAGAGCACCAACCAAGATGCCACATGTTCCACCAGAGAGCCCACACTGATTTGCTCCCAAGCTCCCGATAGCTCCTGGGTTCAGGGCAGCCTGACCCTCCACAGGGCCTCGTGGCCCCTCTGCTCCTCAGGGCTTCATCCACGTCCTGCACACTGCCCAGTGCTGCTGGGCTCCAGCCCAGGCCACAGGGGCAGCCCCAGCCCCATGGAGTGCTCTGCAGCCGTGTGAGGCTATCCCCAACATCACAAGCCTGTCACTGTTCCTGAAGGAATTGAAGCTCAACTCACCAGCAAAAACAAAGTCCTGCACTGTGGAGCCTCTGTTTTACAGCCCACATTAGGGAAGGGCACTAATCTTGCTCAGCAGGAACACAAGAACACTAATAAGCTTTGCCCCTTTGTTTATTCTTATTTACGGTGAGTGAAGCTTTTCCCCAAGCCAAGAGAGCAACATACAGAACACATGGGGGGAAACAAGGGCACATCCATCCTGCAGGCCTCCCCTGCACACCACTGCTCCAGCAGCTTTGGATTAGCCACTAATCTTCCCACATGAGCTTGCTTAGGCTGCTGATTCAACCTCACCACGTTACTGTAGGCTCTAATATATTGAAGATCACTTTTTATGGAGAATTTCACATGCTCAGCTCAACATCAACACTTCCCCTTTCAGGTGCTGAGAAACACCTGGGCTTCAGCCACCATCCTCAGCCATGGCAGACAGACCCAGCCCTGCTGTGTGTGGGTCTGACCCAGTGTTAGTGCTCCATGCTTGCTCTCCATGCTGGCTCCCATGACCAGAGCACTCCTGTTAGGGAGTCTGGGTCTCATGTTAGATAAGGCCTTAGGCTGACCCATGATGTTTGATATTGAAGTGACTCCAGCCCAAGAGCTGAGCTCTTGAATGCACAATGAAGATAAAAGAGCACTCAGAAGACATGGTCACCCACCACCACACCAACACCCCTCATACCCACATTTGGACCTTATCAGCCCAGGTCTGCCTGCCCAACAGGCCCCAGAAAAAGATTTTGCCCCAGTGGAGCACCCACCAACCTCACTGCCTCAGTAACCAGAGCTCCTACGTGTGTCTTTAGCAAAATCAGAGTAGTTAGAGCAGATTTGGGTCACTTTAAAATCCAGTGCCCCTGGGCTCTCACCAAGCCTGCTGATGCCATGTCCTCCTGGCAGAGGAGCCAGCCAGCAGCCTGGCAGGCAGCACAGTGCTCAGGCTCGTGCCAAGCTGGACCACAAGTGGTACCTGACCTGTACACGTAGGGCCCACGCTGGCTCAGCACTGGCTTGGCTCCCTGCAGGACCTGCTTGGGGTTCAGCACTTCGAAGAAATGCACTGTCAAGTAGAAAGGAACAGGGATGTCTTTCCACATCTGGAAGGAGATGCTGCTGGGGTCAATCCTGACGTTCTGTAAGGAGAAAAAAATAAGAAGGCACAACTTTTGGGCTCTGTGGTTGCAGATGAGCACATCCAACCTCAGCTCAGTAAGGCACAGCTGAAGGTGCCAGTTAGAACAGAAGCTCTCCAGAGGACCCAGGTGTGTGTTCAGTGGCAGACTGAAACCCAGCTAGATCTACAGTGAGAACTCCTCTGTGTGCAGAAGAATCAGGTTTATGCCACAGGATGTCTGCTAGTTTATTTATCCAGGCTTAACTTTTCTAATCCTACCCACAGGGCTTCTGAGTGTTTTGATATGCTGGAGACTTGGCTCTGAATTATTCACTGCTCTGCATGTTTTACTTGTCTGGCAGAAAAAAACCAAAGGCCTTTGCTCATGGGTTTGGCAGCTCCACACAGCTGAAAGCAAGCAAGGAGAGGTGGCACAGCTATCCTCACAACTGCTTGGGTACCAGCAGGCAGAGCTCACTAGATTCCCAAAGAGAAGATGGAGAACTGGGATGGCAACCCAGCCGTGTCCCAAGAGCACAGCCCAGGACAGCTCTGCCTCCTCTCAGCTGCCAACCTGCATTGACTCACTGACTGACAAGTTAATCATGAGGCAGGTCAAAGGCAAGGCACAATCGTGTTCCCATATCACTGTCCTGAGTGCTGGGAAATGCCTGCAGGAGCTCCAAGACAACTTAAGCCCTCCTCAGCTCAGGAGCTGGCACAGGGGCACATCTGCCTCCTCTCCCTCCCTGCCTCCAGGGCACCCCAGCAGGAGCAAGAGCTTGTTCCTTCTTGAACATTTGCTTTGGATGTGTTCCACCATAATCTCTTCTTCTGGAAGTACAAATCAAGTCACCCAGCCAGCTTATGGAAGTGGGGTTGATCCACCAGCAGGAGGAGGGATGTGGGCTTGTGCTGCTCAGTCTGACTGGACACATATCTGCTGACACAGGGAGTTGAGGTGCCAGAAGTTTCCCCATAACATCTCATCTTCGTTGAGACATTTCATGGCAAGGCTGAGCTGCCTGTGAGCAGCAGGCCCCTGCAAGCCCCTCATCCAAGCCCTACCCCTGGGAAGACATCTCCACAATGCTGTGTAACCCATCTAACCCAGAAAACCCTTCCCACCACCACTTCCACACCCCCACGCTGCTCTGATTTTGCCAGCCTCAAGGATTTCATGGCAAAGAAGCAGTAATAGGACAAATTTGTATTTAGGCTGCTTTACAACCCTGATTCCCAAGTGTCAAATTGATTACAATCATGAATATCTCATTTCCTTTAATTGCTTGTTCTGTTTTGCACTCCCTTGACCACTTGTTGCATATGGATTTATTTTTATAATAAGTACCCTGTCAGATGGAGCTACATCCCAGCTCCCTGCTGCCTTTCCCAGCTCCCTCCCACCTGGGCACAGCAGCTCAAGGTACTCTATAGGTGATGCAAAGATCCCCACAACAGGGTAGCCTTAAAATTAAGCCACTTTTAGGTCAAAACAAACATGGTCATATGTCTGAAATAAAAATAGAGTATTTGCCAACTAGATGGGTTGCAAAGGGTCACTGGGATGTTTGACCTCTCCTGACCAGGCTGATCTTTGTTCCTCAGGAACTGAAAGGAACTGGTTGCAGTCCATGGGCTCCAGATGGAGCCAGCAGAGCAGCAGCTCCACCACAGCACCCAAATCCTGCTTCTCCAGGAGGGAGGCACACTGTTGAGTACAACTGAGACAGGTGGTTCCCCTGCAGACTGGGAGGAGCAGTTAAGCTGGCTGCCAGCCAGACCTCACCCTCCACATTCTCTCAGCAGCCTCCTCCTCACCCAGCTCCATCAGCCAGGACCAAGCTGTTCCCAGCTCCTGCCACCCGGGACAGCATCACAGGTCCCAAGTGGAGCAGCCAAGGGTGGCACAGGGATGAGCTGATGCAGCCTCATACCACAGGCAGGTCTGTGGCATTCCAGATGTTTCCAGAAAAGCAATAGTCCCCAGGTTTTACAGGGTAAACCCCACAGGCAGCCCACTGGGGCAGGAGACAGGCTCCAAACTCCCTGCAGACTTCATCTAAAGAAATCCTTAAATCAACCACCTCTCTGTAACTAAGTGCTTTTCCATCAGGATGCACCATCCTGACAGAGCTCAGGAAGCCAGGTGGGCAAACCAGCCTTTACCAGCCCATCACCAGCCCTCCAAGCTCCTCTTACCCACACTACTCTGGAGACCAGCCCAGGAGTTTCAGTAAGGGCCTGAGTGTTTCTCCTCACCCATCATCACTCAGTTACTAGGCTAAAAGTGAAATGAAAAAAATATGAGCTCTGAGCAATTTTGTGTCATGTTGCAGATGGGGAGACAAAGGGCTTAAGGAGAAACAAGGGTTGATCTTTTCCTCATCTTCTGTTCTCATTGCAAATTACTAGTACTTAGCTAATTAGGTTGAAAGAATCAGAATTAGCTAAAAAGAGGACAGAAGGGTTTTTGCACAAAAAATGTCATTTCTGTTCTGCGGGGGCCATTCAGCCTTTTATTTGCAGGGACCAGTAACTGACGTCCTGAAATTGAACAAAGATTTTCTGCTCTTTAATCTCCAGGACAGTCTGGCTCTGCCCAGCCAGCAGCATTTCCAAGGGGTATATTTAAGTAGGTCATTTTCGGCAGAGACTTTGCGCCACACACAACGCCAGCCATTGGCTATGAGGTGTTTGTTCGCCTCTTTCATCAGAAGTAAATTTTCAGGGGCTGACCTGGGTAGGTGGAAGTTTGGAGAAAGGCCAAGACAGGGAGTGCATCTGCCCTGGACAGGGAGAAGAAGGTTTGGCTAAATGTGGGGATGAGCTCTACATTACAGCAGGGTAACCAGTGCACAGCTGCAGGGACAGGAGTGCTGTTCACAAAACCGTGCAGCAGGTACTGAACAGACCAACAACTCCATCCACAGCTCCATATTTTGGCAACAAACCCCCTCCAGCCTCAGGACCTCTCCTGTGGATAAAGCAGCTCTTCAGAGAAGCACTCCTCAGGCTTTCAGTCTGGGAGAGAGGATGATTTGGAGGCTGCTCCATGGACAAGGTTTCTCTGGAGTGCTCCTGCACATCACCCTGTCTCCAGCAGGGAAAGCACCTCACCAGAGCACGTGTGAGCCCGGGCAGTGTGCTCGCCTGTTTATGAAAGGAAAAACTGGTGCTGCAGGTGGGAAGGAAGTGTTGGTGCTCAGGGTGATGCTCAGCCAAGCCCTGCATCCCCAGCGATGTAAAGAGCGCTCGTTATCCAAGGATGTTTAAGCTGCTCACTCCGGGCAAATTCGCTGTCGCCAAGGGTGGATTTGCCTAGAGTGAGAGCCTGAGGCTGCTCGGAGCTGCAGCAGTGGTGTTGTCACCAACAGCGCTCGGCTCTCCGGACCGCCCCGCACAAAACAAACGTGCCCGCACCGCAGCCCGCAGCGCACCGCTCCGGCCACACCACCACATCGAGCCCCGCACCGCTCTGAGATCCGCACCGAGCCCCGCACCGCTCCGGCCACACCCCCGCAGCGAGCCCCGCACCGCTCTGAGAGCCGCACAGAACCCCGCTCCGGCCACCGCACCGAGTCCCGTGCCGCTCTGATATCCGCACCGAGCCCCGCACCGCACCGAGCCCCCGCGCATCCCACTCGGCCCCTGCACCGAGCCCGCACCGCCTTCATCCCATCCCATCCCGCACTGCCCCCGCGTCCCTCACCGAGCCCCCCGCGCCCCCTCAGCCCCGCTGACCTTGATGACCTGCTGCCTGATGATGACGGGCCCCAGCAGCAGCAGGCAGCCCCCCAGGAGCGCGCAGGCCACCCCGGCCAGCCCCAGCCCCACGGACAGCCTGCGCCGGGCCACGGCCATGGCGGGGCGGAGCCGGGAGCGAACCGGAACCGGGACCGGTACCGGGAGCGGGT
>VXBI01014338.1:244599-265218 GCA_013397375.1 Toxostoma redivivum
GCTGCCGTTAAAGGAGAAGGCAACGTCCCAGCCCTCCCCCCGCCATCACTGCCTGCCATCATCCCCCAGCCGCATCTCCTCAGCGCACACACGCCTCCCTCGCGCCGACACGTCCAGCCCGTATCTAGGCCCTCTCCCCGCCGAGCTCTCTCACCGCAGTACTTTACTCGACAGCGCCACACCACAAACCTCACCCAGGACCAACTGCGCCACGCATCCCTCCGCTCGGTGCTTATATGGCCCCCAGCGCCACGCCCCCGCGTTCGGATCACTCCGCTGCGCACTATTTTCCTCGCGCCGCGCGCCTCCGCTGTGCTGCATGGGCGAGGGGGGAGCGCGGTGAGGCGGCGCGGAGGGATCGGGCCTCGCGCGGAGTGTGCTGAGGCCACCGCGCGCGGGACGGCGAGCGGCGGAAAACCCGGCCTGGAGCCGCTGGAGTGGGTCCGTGGCTGGCCCATCTCAGTGACCCCAGCTTGGAGACGCAGCCGCATGTAAAAGTTTTGTGTCGGAGCCTTTCGTTATGTTCAGGGGTTTAAACTCTGCAAGTTGCGCCCTAGGTTGATAAACACCTCCTTAGTTTCCACGCCTGGGGCAGGGCGGGGGTCGGCTCTGTCCGCGGCCGCACCGTGAGGGGGCTCCTGAGGGAAGGAGCTTGGTGCTTTATCCCGAGGGACGCCTCGAGTGTTATTTTTGTATGAGAAATTTTTCTTTTCTATTATAATCTTTATTTTACTTACTGTGTGAGAAATACTCCTGTGTTTCTCCGCATGTGGTGAGGCAGGGTTGGTGTCTGTCACCCACCCAGGCTCAGCCCTGCTGGGATGGGACAGCTTTATCCCTGGGTGCCATCGTACCCCTGGCACAAGGGACAGGGCAGAGAAGGTGTCTGGCTGCTGTGGTGATGCTTGGAAGGGCAGGGACCACCCCTGGAAAAGGGGGCCTAGGGATGGAGATCAGGGAGTCTGGAGAGGGGACATGAGGGACAAAGAAAGGCAGATGGATAAAGAGATCAAATCCTGCAGATGGTCTGCCTGAGAGATAATCAATGGCTGTGTGTGTATGTGCACACATAAAGTGTGCATCTGAGCTCTAATGGAGTTTGTAACTCAGGGGGAAAATCAGAAATAATAGTAATAAAAATGCCTATTTATTTTTCTGTTCTCAAAGAGCACATTCTGCTATACCTCTGCTGGACTCTGACAGCCAGCTCTTGCACCATCCTACTCAAACTGCACAGCAATTCCAGGCAACAGCTGGGAACAGAATGCAGCTTTGTCTGCAAGATCCAGGCAGTGCCATTCCCTTCAATCTGCCTACAAAATCCTTCATTTGGCAGCACCCAAGGAAAATGGATGGGACACCAATGACACCCAGGGCTGCTCACCAGCAGGAAAGGAGCAGAGGTCCAGCAACAGCTTTGTGGTTTGTAGAAAAGTGCCTGTGTCTGCCTGACACATGGAGCTGTTACAGGAGGGGAATGCTCTGCAGAGCTCTTTGGCCTCTGCTGCTTTGTGTTTGTATTAACACTCACTGTAGTGATAATAATCTCAAACACTCGGGTCATTTAGATGGAAAAAAAAAAAACCCACAGAAGTCTTTTGGTTACTTCTCAGTGCTCAGTGGCTGACACTGTGTGCATTGGGAGTGTAGAAACATCAAAAATTGGAGAAGCCTTCTAGGTTTATGTCTTTCCTTAGCAGAAAGTGAACAAGAATGTTAAGCTTCTTCTTTTAGTTACAAGGTGAGCACTTAGGACTGGTCAGAAAATCATCAAAAAGAGACATGGAGAAGTATTTTGTGACAAAAAGTCTATTACTACAAATTTTCTCTGACATTCACATGCAGGGCACGTTCCAGGGAGTAATTTGCAACAGGGATCTTCACACTCACCAGCGCTGTAGCCAAACACTGGCTCAAAATAACAACTGGAAACAAGATGAGTAAATAAACAGCACAAGGAGCTTTTCAGCCGCTGTGGCAGGATGTGTCACTTTGCATTTGTCAGCTCCTGCTGCTGTTGGGAAGCAGGCAGTGAGACAGAGCAGCTGCCACTGAGCTGTGAGCATCAGAGCTGTCTGAGGCTCTGTGTGGGCTTGGGCCTCTCTGGACCAAACCTCTCAGCTGTGCTGGAGCTCTCAGCCCTCCCAAACACACAGAATTCCCCCCATGAGCCCCCCAGAGTTTCCCTGGCCAGCCTGAGGAGATCAAAGCAGGGCAGTTGTTTCCCTGAGAGCTCTTCCCAAGCTCCTGCAGTGTCACAGCCAGGAGTGCAGTCAGCTGTGGTGTCCTGGCTTCTGTCCTTCCTCTTTGGCTCTGGGAATGTGGAGCAGAGCCAGACCCTGAGCTCTGTGTGGCTGCACAGTGTGGCAGTGTCAGCCTAGGGTGAGTGGTCACTGTCCCCCTGCATTTCAGGATTTGGTGCTTTGTCCTTCCTTTTGGGCCTCCTGCGTCCCTTAGTGCACAAACGGGACACTCGGTAGGACACAAAAGCCATGTGTGCTGGCACAGACCTGAGGAGAACCAAATGGAAAAATAAAAACACTTTATGCCGCTGGGAGGTGCCACTGTGGGTCCATTTTGGCCGCAGGGTCAGTTTGCTGCTGCTTAAGGGAATGTGGTGACTTTGACTGGAAAACACATCACCAAAAATCGGATAAAAGAGCAGTATTTTAACTGGGTAACACATCACGAAAAATTGAATAAAAGAGCAGTACTTTAAGTGGCTAACACACCAAAAAGCAGGTAAAAGAGCAGCGCCCACGTGGAGATGCCGGGGATTGAACCCGGGACCTCATACATGCAAAGCATGCGCTCTACCGCTGAGCTACATCCCCCTGCCCGCACTGCACCCCCTGCCCACTACTCAGGTCCGCGCTGCGCTGGTCCCGGTGCGGGAAGGGAGGCCGGACCGGACCGGACCGCACCGAGATCCCGCCAGGCCCAGCCGCTGCTGTGTGCAGAACCCGTCGCTATCCTTGAGCAGGTTTTAGAAAGACAGGAACGCGCTGGTTCGCACACGCAAAACGGAATGGTTTTACTCTGTCGAAAATCGGAGTAATCCGTGCGGAAATGAAAAAATTAAAGATACAAAGAAAACGTAGGCAACCTCCCCGTCGGGGAATCGAACCCCGGTCTCCCGCGTGACAGGCGGGGATACTCACCACTATACTAACGAGGACGGTTGGGGACAGGCTCCCCGCGGGCCAGGTCATGCCCGCAGGACTCGCTCCATCGCCACCGTTCCTCGGGGCACATAAGTTCCTGACACAGAAGTCCCGCACACGGGAGCGCCAGCGTTGGCACCGGCTCCGCCGCCCTACGCAGGGACAGCAGGACAGCAGCTCCCACCCTCTCCGCTCGGCGGCAAAAGGAACCGTCTTGACAGTAAAGGAAAAATAAACCCAACAAAAAAATGTCTGCCGGGAAAAAAAAAAAAAAAAAAAAGCTTCTGCCGAAACCCGGGATCGAACCAGGGACCTTTAGATCTTCAGTCTAACGCTCTCCCAACTGAGCTATTTCGGCGGGCGAGAACCCCCCTCGCTGGCCGTGGATACGACCCCGCCCCGCGCCCCCCTGGGCGCTGCTGCCCGGCTGGTGCCGCCCTCCCGGCGGGTTCCGCCGCCCGGTTCGGTTCGGCCAGGGATTCCCACCTTCCCGCGGGGATTCGCGCCTTCCCGCAGGGGTTTCCACCTTCCCGCGGGGGTTTCCACTCCGAGGATACCAGGGAGCGCCCAGGTACCGGCACCGCGGGGTGTCCCGCACCCACCCCAGGGTGCGCGGCGGACCCGCTCTCCATTCCCTGGCACAAAACGCGGCTCTGCCGGCTTTGTCCCGCCCCTCCGGCCGGGGGGGCTCCACGGCAGCACCACAACAAACCCTGCGGGGTCCGCCCTCAAAAAAAATGACATCCGGGGACAAAATTGAAAGCACCTCCCCGTCGGGGAATCGAACCCCGGTCTCCCGCGTGACAGGCGGGGATACTCACCACTATACTAACGAGGACGGGCACAGTGCGGGTTGTGCTGCCTGGCTCTATGAGGTTACGGGCCCGCCCCGGGCGGAGCTGCCGCTGTCCCGCTCCGTTCCCGTTTCGTTCTCGCTCCGCTCCCGCCGCCGGGACCCAGCGCGGGCCGCGGGGTGACCGTGATGTCCCCGCGGTGTCTCCGCCGGGCCCAGCCTGCGGCTCCTGCTACCAGTGTCTACACTGTGTGCAAAGGGTTTGCCACCGAGGGGATGTAGCTCAGTGGTAGAGCGCGCGCTTCGCATGTGTGAGGTCCCGGGTTCAATCCCCGGCATCTCCACTTTTTCACCCGGCGGTTTTTGCTTTTTTCCTGCCTTATTTTCGAGACGAACCGAAATTTCCCAATACGCTGCTTGTTGTTTTTCTTCCTCCTTCCAGCAGAGTTTGCAGAGTTGTGCTGCAATTCCAGCTAAAGAAAGGAGCCCTGCCAAGAGCCCCCACAACGCTCCTGCCCAGGTTCCAGTGCTGCTGCAGCCTTTGACTGAAAACACAACAGTGCAAGGGGCTGCTTTCCATCTAAATCTAATCTAAATCTAAATTTGGGGCTCCAAATCTAAAGTTGCTGTTTCTTTAGCTTTAGGTGTTTTTTATGCTTACTTTAGATGTTTTTAATGGTTTCCTGTGTCCTGATCTTGCCCCTGAAGCGCATGGGAGCAGTGGGAATTATGGACACAGATCCAGGCTGCTGGGCTGCACCAGTTTCCTTCAGAACATGGGGACAGGAGGATCCCTGTCCTGACTTTCTCCTGCAGCAGTATCACAAGCAGCAGCCCATTAGCACAGGGTCAAAAGGATCATGTGAAGGGGAAGGTAAACTCAAGCTTCTTCCCTTCACTAATTAAACCATTCCTATCTCCATCCATGAGTTTCCTCATTTTTTGTGCTTCCAGGCCTGAGCTGCTGCCCAGGTTCTGTCTGCATCTGGATCTGCTGCCACCCATGAGGCTGTGCCTGCACAGCTCTGATATTCTGCTCACTGCAGCATCCCACACAGCAAACATTTCTCCCATCCAGACCAAGAACTTTACATATTTATTACAGTTCATATGACTAATATAGTCCAAAGAGAAATTTGAGGTAAAAAAAAATTAAAATCCACAAAATACAATGGATAAAATTATCCAAACATTAATATTATGAAATACCAGCCAACTGGCAGGACTTGTGTGAAAACAGAACAACACCTGGTTTGGTTCTAAAAAGGTATTGCTGCAGTTGGTGAGTCCATCTGGTTCAGATTTCCAAGGAAATCCTTGGAAAGCTCTTAAAACATCTTGGAGAGTAGAAGTCCATCAAGTAAAAGAGTCACAGGGCTACTGGTGGCCACTTGAGGGCGAGCTCCTGGTGCATGGCCTCGGGGAGCCACTGGAGATAGGCTGGGAGCAGATCTGCAAGGGAAGAGGAAAAAAAATGATCTGTGGGATCATCCCATGGGGAGCCAGGACCAGCACCCCACTGCTGGAGCCTGGATGCTTCCATGCACAGGTGACAGCAGCCACAGGAATTTCTGTGAGCCAGCACTGCAGCACTCTGCTGCTGCTTCTGGGAAGGAATTCTTATTTAATCTGGCACCCAATATTGAAGAAAATCCATTTTACCAGGAAAAAAACCCAATAGATCCATGGGCAGTACCACCATAGTCTAATGTATTTTAACTGTTAAACAACAGGAAAAAAAATCTTAGAATTCAAATACATGTTGCTTTCTGTCATTTTTCACAAGAACCAAACACAGGGCATTACTGCTTCTGGTAAGAAAATAGGAAATATTTAGAGCTTAACAAGTGAAATAGTCCATTTTTTGAAATTATAATTCAACACTGCTCGAGGTACTCCACTGATATGAGTGGTAATTAGGCAAGCAGAACACTTACATTTAGGATTTTTCCTCCATGCAGCCAGCAAAGCATCACGATTATCACAATTTTCTTTAACCAGAGCCTGCAGGAGGGCTTCTGTCCTGGGCTGAAGTCTGAATCAATGGGATGGTGCAATAAAACAATGTTCATTAGCACAGTTAGCTTTAGGATCTCTGCATCTTTTGAGAAGGCTAAATACAGATGTATAAACACAACCTCTGCATGCAGGAGTGTGTCACTGGCTGAAGAAAATTCACTACAAGTGTTTTTTTTCCCCCACCACAACTTTTTGTGGTTAAAAGTAGCAGCAGGTTGCTCTTGTGTCTCCTCTGCAGCTGCAGAGCTCAAGGTAAAGCAAAAAGGAGTCCCCAGGGGCCCTGCTGGGCTCTGAACTGACTGAAACAGGAAAACACTGGGTCACTGCAGGGGCCCAGATAACATCTGTCACTTGGAACAAAAATCCCAAATCCTTGTGCCTGTGAAATCCAGGGAAAGTCAGAGCAGACCCTGAGAGAGTTCATTTTGGTAAATGAGAGAACGAGGGGAGAGAAAGGGAGTGACAGCTGACAGGAGGGTCAAAAAAACCCAAAACCCATCAAAAAACCCCACTGTCAGCAGGCTCCATGTCCTGCACTGCCCTCACCACCACCAACTCTCCTGGGACACAACTCTTCTTGGTGAGAAAATTCATTTTTCCTCACCCTGCAGCTACAGCCAAGATCACAGACTCCAACACCCTTCTCAGCACTGGATTTTTTAAATTTAGAAAGGAAGTGGAGACAACGACCTGGAGTTTGTTTTTAACAACTTACTTGGACCATGTCTTCAGCATTATGAGGGGACTGGACAGCAGGCACCGGCTGTAAGAACCCAGCTTTTTAATGACCTGGAAGATTTGTTACAATAATTATATAATGAACAAGGTAAATTAATTGGTATGTGAGAACAACCATCGATGAACTTGTGCTACTACAAATTTACACATCATATTCTCCATCACCATCTTCCTCCTATCCATGTGTCCATAAATGTTGGACAATTCTGTCCCAGGGTGGACAAAGACATGGGCTATTAGCTTTTTTTACTTTGCAAAAGCAGGACTTAGATTTGGGGGTGTCTTTCACAAAATACTGTTTTTTCATGTTTTTTTGTGTTTTAGAGATACCTTCCCTACCTCACCAACCACAACAAAGTCTTCCATCCACCAGCAAGTGATGAGGAAGGGAAGATATAAAAAAAATGAAGGCATCTCCTCCATAAATAGGGCTAAAAACTTAGTGATGCCATCAGGGAAATGATGCAGCTGGAACACACTCACCTTTCCTTCCAGCAGGAACCTGGCAAAGTGTTTGTAGCGATCAATTCCTGCGGGGTAATCAACCTCCACAGCAGGGAGCTGCCAGCCCACACGGTCTGGGAACAAAAACCAGCCCAGGTCTCCTCCATGCTCCCCAAGGAGGGCACATCTCCAAGGGGGTGGGACAGCACAGGACACTGCCAGCCCCAGCCAGCCCTCCCAGTGCCCATTCCAATGGGAAATGCCAATATTTAAATACTACAAACCCCATGGAGGTGCTCAAACCACTGTGCTGAGCTCTTTGGAGCCCAAGCAGAGCTTGACCTTCCTCCTGGTGCTGAGAGCCTTGTTAAAGCAGCACAGCAGGAGCTCCAGAGCAGAGCTCCAGAGGGACACTCACAGAAGACACTGGGTCTGTGGCAGCGAACTCTGCCTGTCCCAGGGCAGTAGGAGGGAGGAGGGTTCTCCAGAGGCTTCCCAAAGTGGCAGTAAGGTGGCAGCAGGGCAGGGATCCACTCTGGTTCCACTGCAGACACACCTGAAGAGGGAAAACACACCTGAGTGCAGGTCTGCTGGCAGCCCCACAGGTACAGGGCACCAACAGGATCCCATCTCCACTGATTTACTTGTCCCTCATTTTTCAAGTCAAGCTTTTTTTGTAAAAAATTTATTCAGAGAACAGCAGCAGGCAGCTGTGGTTGGCAGGGCTGGGGCAAAGCAGGCATTTCAGAAGCTGGGCTTTGCTCCAGCCAATTCTGCCAAATAAATTTTTTTAAAAAGCCAATTTATATCCTGATCTAGATCTAGGAAGCTTTAAGGATCCAAATCCCAGGAGTCACAACCACTCAGTAAGGAGAGCACTCAGCACAGAGGGGAAACACTGAGGCATTTCTCAGCTCTCACCAAATGCTCTTCTTCAAAGCATTTCTGAGCTCCTCACCAGGGCTGCAGCACTCACAGCACTCACCTTTCATGTACAGCTTGGTAGTCTCAACAATTTCTTGATACACCACAAACTCTGGGAGCTCTTTGAAGAGCACTGAGCTGGGGTGGATGAACACTGGGTCCTCCAGGAGTGCAGTCTGCAAGGAGGCACAAAGATTGAAGCAGAGTAAGAGCAGTTACTGACAATTCAATTTCTCCACTGCATCTCATTTCAGTCTTTCTCAGATCTACATTTGTGAGCTTTCCCTAAGTGCTGGAGGTTTTTAGTAACCCCAGCATTTTCTGCTTCACTTTCTCTGGAGACACCAAGCACTTTACAAGATGAACCAATGGTACTTCTCAGCTCTTTTATAACGTTTTCTATGTGAACACCAGCAAATGGCAACACTGCAAACTTAAATTCCACAGAAAGAAGCCAGCACAGGCATCCAGAGTGCTGCACCCAGCCAGAATGCTGGGCTTTGCACAGGAGCATCCTTCAGCCACTCAGGGGAGGAGGGACTGAGCCAAATCAAGCTGTTCACCTTGTAGGCATTTTTCCACTTGTCATCCAGCAGCTCCTCTGCCTGAACCCTTCGGGCAAGGTGATCCCCCAGCCCTGCCAGCACAATCTGCCTCAGGCAGGTCACTTGGGCTTCTGTTGGGGGCTTCATCTTGGGGTCAACATAGAGCCCAGCATCCTTGCAGACAGAGTTCACTGCGGGGAAAAGCAGGGGAGAGAGGATTCAACAGGAGAAAAAGCAGCTCAGTGGATGTGCCATCCCCCAGGAGAGAACCAAGAGAGCAGTTCCTGGCCAGCCCCACTCACCTGCTGTGGTCAGCTGCCCCCTGAGGCGCCGCGTTTCCAGCATGGCTTTGTAGCGCAGCCCGTTCTCCTGGCAGAACTTTGGGGTGCACCCAGCATATTCACAGGCCCCCACTGCTCCTGGGAGGGGACAGGCAGGAGCTCATCAGCTCTCCTAATTAAATCCATGCTGGGACACTACTGTGCTGTTGGAACCCAGAAATCTGGGGTTTCTCAGCTTTCTGTGCTTTCTGGCACTGACCCCCTGCAGAACACTGCTTCTGACCTGAGGCCTTGGAAAAGGCTTCTAAATTTAAGTGATGAATTAAAATCACTGGTGTGTAGTGAAATAGAAGTGTGTGATTTCACATGGTGAAGGGTTTTAAATTTGAGGTTTTTATAATATAGTAATAGGTAGAGGACAAGATGGAGGATTTTGGACATTGTCTCTTTCTGTCTTCTTCCTTCTTCATGATTTCAGGTAATAGTTTCTGGTTGGACAGTCAGTGTCACACTGAAGGTCCTGGGAATTTGGTTATTGGGTCAAAAGTATAAATAATATAGGTGTTAGTTCTCTATTGGACTGTTTAGCTTTAAGAGACCTTGTAACTAGATTCACTCTCCATTTTGCTCGCTTTTAGCTGGTAGCTAAAAGTGCTGCAGAACTCTCTGTACTTTAGATAAGATTTAATAAACAACCAAGCCTGAACATGAGAAAATTCATCTCTTTTGTGTTTTTTAATCCTGGCTCTGAGTAAAAACAAAAAAAAAACCTGCAGACAAGCCACTAATTAAGCAGTGCAAATACCACCTTTACACTGTTCCAATCAAGGTGTGCATTTCAGTTTTCTCTGGGCACTGGGAGGTGGAGGCTGCCCAGAGAGCAGCCTGGAAAACCCTGCTGAGCTCAGTGCTGCAGCACAGGGGAGCCTTTGGCTGTGCCAGGCTGAGGGCTCAGCAGGAGAACAGGATGAAGGGAATGGCACAGGGAATCTGTACCTAACATCACCATGAGGTCCCCCAGCTTCTGCATGGGCCCCTGCCCAGCCCAGACCTTCTGCATCTGTAAAAACCTGGCTCTCCTCCTCTTCAGCTGGGCTGCCTCCTCCTCACTCCCTGCTGGCCTGAAAGAAACCAGAGCAGCACGGTGAGAGCTGTGCCCTCAGTGTGTGAGAGGCAGGGCTGTGACAGGGACCAGGCTCAGCCACTCACCTGTCCAACTCCTCAAAGAGCTCCCTGACAGTCATGGCAGACACGATGGTGATGGTGTAGGGCAGGCACTGCTGCTGCCTGCTCAGTGCCAACATCTTGGCATAGCGAGGGGCCACAGGAAACGTGGCCATTACCCTGCCCAGGGCACTGATGGGGCAGCTCAGCTTGGCTGCCAGCTGCTGCTTCAGCCTGGGGGAGGGAAAGTCAGCTCATGTAATAAATTAACTTGGAATTAGAACAAGTTTGTGCTCCTGGTTCTGGCAGCTCAGTTAATTTGATGTGTTTTTTCTCAGGTTTTATGTGCTGGTCCCAAAGGCTGGGGAGGAAAATTCCTCTTGTTAACACAGCTCCCACCAGCCCTGCATGGGGCTCCCAGCAGTGATTCCCTGCCCAAACACAGTCAGAGACTGAGCTGATGCCAGTTTCTATGCCAAAGGAGGCCTGGATGTGAGGGCTGAGGTGGAAGAGGAGGCAGGAGGACAGCAGAGCCCACAGGCTCAGCAGTGCAGGAAATCAGTGGGGGAACACAGGCATTATTACCTTCCTGTCACAGGGGGTTCCTTTAAGGCACCCAGGGCTATCAGCAACTCCTCAGCTGCTGCCAGGGCTTCTGTGGGAGGTGGAGTTGGGAATGGGAAGTTGATTACCTAGGGAAACAGGAGAAAAGCCCCTCAGTCCATCACTGACACAGCAGCCACTGGAAAACAGCCTGGACACAGCAAGGAGCTCTGGAAGGGACTGAAATGCTCCCCTCTGGCTATGTGGGCCAAAGAAAAACATTTAGGATGTTTGCCAGGAGACAAAGGAAAGGCCACATAATGGCAGGAAATGCTTGGAACAAGAACAGGAGGAAACAGGAATAGCAGAATCACCCTCAGCTGCCACTGACTGCAGGCACCACCCAGGCCAGGCTGCTTGAAGGGCTAAATTTGCTAAATGTTGTGCTCCAGTATCTCCAGAACACAGACCCTGTTTACACAGGGTTTTTTTTTTTTAACATCTAAAAATATAAGAAAGAATTTATTACTTGAACAAACTTGCCTGTTAAGGCCTAGTGGAATTCAGAGCAGCTTCTGCAAGGTGCAGAACCAAAATGGACTCTCAGGATCTTCATTTTTACAAGGCACAGCTTCAAGCCATGACAATAAAATACATTTCTGTTTGTTTCTGGCTTCTAAGGGCAACCACTTTAATGGGTGCTGCAGTACAAAGCCTTTTCCAACTCACCTTTTCTATATTTAATGCCTTCATTTGCAGAATCAAGTCTTCCACGGGTCGCTTTGTTATTTCTGGAGCAGAAAATTTCTCAAAGTCCATGAAAACTGCTGAAGAGTATAACCTAGTGGACCAGAGGTGTTATTTAGATTCTTAAAAGAGATCTTAACTCAAAAGATATGCAGGAAAAATTAGCAAGGGATTAAAAAAAGAAAAAGGCAGCTGTGGATAGTATTTACATAATCATATTATTTACAGGTTGGGGCATTTGCCTTATTCACAACAAATTAACTCAGCTTGGAATGAAATCTATCTGTCCATGGTGAAATGTCATCTGGCCATGAAAATGAAAGTTTTCAAGAGGAGAAAGGCCCCTGAGAAGCCAAACTCAATCCAACATCACCATCAGTGCCAGCTCACGTTTACCTTCATCTCTCCCACCCAGGGCAGGCAACCCCAGAACATTCCAGCAGCAGTGGAAGGGGCAGTGGGATGAGGGATGAGGTCAAACTCCCACTGAGAGCCCCTGGGCTGCCTGGCTGTCTGTCCCCTCCTGTGCTGTCTGTCCCCCACCACGCTCTCTGTCCCCTCCTGTGTTGTCTGTCTGTCTGTCTGTCCCCCCTGTGCTGTCTGTCCCCTTCCCAGCAGTGCTGACCTGTAGCAGTGGCCGGGCTCAGTGCGCCCTGCCCTCCCTGCCCGCTGGTTGGCCGAGGCCTGGGAGATCCAGGTGACCCTGAAGGACGAGACCCCCGTGACCCTGTCGTAGAAACGCTGCTTCACCTTCCCGCAGTCCACCACGTACTTGATGCCCGGGATGGTCAGAGAGGTTTCGGCCACGTTGGTGGCCACCACGCAGAGCCTGGTGCCAGGAGGAGGAGCCCTGAACACCTGCAAGGGACAGGGGGGTGTGTGAGAGGCAGGGACAGCAGCAGGGGACGGAAAGGAGGAAAGGAGGAAAGGAGGAAAGGAGGAAAGGAGGAAAGGAGGAAAGGAGGAAAGGAGGAAAGGAGGAAAGGGGCAGGCAGTTGTCTTGGATGGGCTGCAAACAGATGGCAGCACAAATGGCACTGCAAGAGGAACCCAGGAGTTCCTAACTCTGTTGTCTCCAGCTCTGGAACTCTGTCCATCTCAGTTAAGCCTCAGAAGTGACCACAGGGCTCCAGGTGGAGCACACAGCAGCACTGAGTTGTGTTCAGACACTGAGACTGGGGGAACACAGCAATCTGTTCAAGCTGCTGTTGGCAGCAGCACCTCAACATGCCCAGGGCCAGGATGGATCCAGAGATCCTGCAGGGCTGTTGCTGATCACCTCTCCCACTCTGCTGGAGTAGCACCTTAGGGAGAGCCCAGCCTAGCCAGGCCTGCCCCAGTCCCAGCCCAACCTGCCCACTGGGCCATTCAAGCTGACAAGATGGGAGTTTCAGCTCACTTGTGATTTCAGACAATGATCACACAGATCTGTAAGATCTCCTGCTCACTGTGACCATAAATCCTTTACCTTTTCCTGTTTCTCTGGTGCCAGCAAGGAATAGAGTGGGAGCACATACAGGGGCAGGGATGAATCTGATTTCTCATCTATGGGGAAACAAAGCAACATTGTTCAGTCCAACTTCCAGGCTTAGTCCCAACATCTGCACAAACACCACCTCATTAAAACCTGGAGAGTAATTGGTACAGATTGGTGCCAGTAACTGCTACTGGAGCTGGAAAACCTTAACAGCTTTGCCATGACAGGGGGCTGCTCCAGTGCCACAGCAGCTGAGCACAGGACAAGCAACTCATGTCACAGGTGACACAAGACAGATTCCTTCTTCATATGTGCCAAACCTTCTTCTGAGTCTCCATCTCCTAAATCCAGGTCAAGATCAGAGCCTGCAGCATCATCATCACTGTCAATGTCTCTGTCTTCATCTCCTTCATCCACAGGTACAACAGAGTAATTGTTCAGATCAATTTTGGGGAGTGTCTGAGAAAGAGAGGAAAGATGAGAACACCACGTTAAGAGGGGGACACAGGCAGGGCTTGGCATTGCTTTGAAAGCAAAGCTGAGCACTGACTCCAAGGATCTGAATGTTGACCTGAAGGTGACAGAGGGATCAGTGTATCCCTAAAACCTCACTGTAACATCAGGATCTCCTGCCAACAAAGTGAATTGGCACAAGCCAAACCTCACCCTTGGCAACAGATGCACCAGTTCCGAATTTTGGGTAACAAATGGTGAGATGAGGAGCAGCCCTGGTGCCAGCAAGTCTGGAGCTCCCTCCATTCCAGTTTTAGTAGTCAGTACTCCATCTAAATCCTAACACCCAGAGTTCCAGCAGTGTGAGCAGCACTGCTCAACTCCTGAGGGGACACCTGTGGGCTGCAGGCTTCAGGAAGTCTAAAAAACTGGGGAGAGGCCCAGCTACACAGCAGTGCTGCTTGCAGGGAGGCACCTGCTCCCTCCTGCCCCTTGCAGGAATTCTCCCCATCACACTTTACCAGAACTTTCCTCCTCTTCCTCGATCTCTTAAATTTCCTGATTTCTTCCACCGAGTCTTCTTTGTCATCCTCTCCTCCTACAAAAACAGTGAAGGAGCTGTTAGCTGAGCATGATTTCCTCTTGGAAAAGGCATGGGAGGAGTCTGGTCCCACTCCCACCTTTCTGGGGATGCACAGTGTGGAAGAAGCAAATGCTCACACTGAAGGAATAGGGGAACTAAAAGGGACCTTTTCCTAAACTTAAACAGCACAACATTTAACATCAGTCATGGCAATCATCCCCAATGAGCCCTTTCCCCAAACCTTCTTTCTTGTGGTTTTAAAACAAAAGTTCACATTTTTAGATGCAAAGCAAGCTCACTTCTCAGCGAGATAAATTTGAAGTTTTAGATTTCAAGTTTCTATAGCATTACCTGCAGTGTTGTTTTTTTGGTATGGGAATGCTTTTCTTAATCTTCTACAGAGAGAGTGAACTTCTGCCTGGCCTGTTAAGAACACCAGAATACCACCTGCAAGAGAAAAAAAAAAGAAATTAAAAACAAGAAACAAAACAAAACACACACACACACAAAAAAAACCCAAACCCAAAACCAAACAAAAAACCCCACAAACACTAAAAACCAAACAAACAAAACCAACCAAAAACTCAACATCAACCAAAAACAGGAAAAAGCCACCACCAACAAAATGTAGACATGTTCAGCATGAGGAATTCGAGGTTCTCAGCAGTGAATTTCTCTCACCTGCAGGCAGCATCCGATGGATTTTGCAGACCTTCCTGAAGCACTCCCCACTGTAATCATCCAAGGGGGTTTTCTTGTTAAAATGAACAGTTACAGGGAATTGCCTTGCATCTACCTGGAGAAAAAAATAAAGGGTTTGGTTGCTGTCATAACTCCAGACAACCATCACAGCATTCATGGGACAACTAGAAAAGCTCACTCTGTATTTCTGTTCCCCTCTTGGCTTTGGTACCCTACAAAACACCAAGCCCACAGAAATTACAGGTGGTGTCTGCTCTGAACACCATAAAACCATGCTAGAAACCAAAGCTTTTCTCCCTTTCACAAAATGAACTCAGATTGAGGCTTTCTAGCTCTCCTGAACCATAACTTCAAGAGTTTCTCAAGATAATCAGATCCTGCCAGGGCGGTTTTCTGATCAAAGTGGAAAGAAAAACACTAAGTCCCAAAAGAAACAATAGCCTAAACAAAATGACTGTTTTTAAATCAGTATCTGAAAGATTTCAGCAGCAAGTGGAGAGATTAGAGTGCCCCTGTTTTGCAGCTGGTTTTATAAAGGGTTTTTTCAGCTCCCAGGGAGGGGAGCAGTACCTGGATGACAGGAGGTTTAACAGAGAACAGCCTGGTGTTGTCAGTGAAATCCTCCACTCGCAGAGTCGCCGACATGATGATCAGCTTCAGGGGCAGCCCCTTCTGCAGGGACACAAATCTGTCACCCTGTGCCCCCAACATCTCCTCTGGAGCACTGCTGCTGGCAGTGCAACAATCAGCACCTTGAACTGCTGGTATTCAATTATCTGTGGCACTGTAAGTCTCAGATAAACTGGATTTTGCCTGAAAAGCCATCTCTTAGTACTGATATTTACTGTTTCCCCATTGGTGTAGGCTCTGTGCTTCTTCAATCACACAGAAAGACAAATATGTTAACTGTTATTTCTGTCAGATTTCCATGGAATTCTGTTGCATACAGGTAGAGATATTATAAAAGAAAGGCCTTATAAAATATAGTTTAGGCCCTGCTACTTTAGCTAAGCTAACAGTCAGCTTGTAACTTCCCATGTGAAAAATCACAACAATGAAAGCAGCACCACAAATTATTCTGGTAAGAGAACTGTTTGCACCTTTAAAAAAAAAAGAAATGGGAATCAATGAACAAAATATGTAAACTATCCAAGAACAGAAAGATTTAAAAGACAGGCACAAAAGCCATTTACCAACAATAAACTAAGTTTCAGCGATTGTTCACCAATTAGGTTTAACACATTGCCTTCTAATATTTCCTGTAAGTTATGTGAATAAAGAATTAGCTTTTACTGCATGAAGAAACTGAGTCCTGTGTGCTTATTACTGCAGCAGAATTCCCCTCCCTGGCACACCCAGGTCCTGCCCCTCTCACCTTCTGTCGGAGGGGCACGATGCGAGACAGGAGCCCTATCAGGATATCTGTGTACACGCTCCTCTCGTGGGCCTCATCAATGATGATGACTTTGTACTTTGACAGCAGGAAGTCCTGAGGAGAGAGATGGATTTCACCACAGGATGCCTCAGCCAAGGATGTCAGTCAGGACACAGCTAAACAAGCACTGACCCCATGCACAGCTGGATTTGTCACACAGTTTAATGCACTCACCCCACACAAAGCAGCCTGCCTCCCAAGTCTCTTCTTGCTCTCATTTTGCCCAGCAAAATAACCTAATGTTTAGGGACTTGGGCAGGAATATCAAGGGTAGAAATGAAACAAATCTCTGGTGTTGAAAGGGATTCTTATTTGAAAGACTGGTAACAAATCCACACTGGCCTCTACAAAATTCCCTTTTTATGACACTGAGGACAGCAATTTACCTTCTGAATCTCTTTGAGCAGCACACCATCTGTCATGAACTTGATCTGTGTCTCATCTGTGACGTTCCCTTCGTACCGGATTTGATACGAAACCACTCTGTGGGGGAACACCCGGGCAGGGCAGGAAAAAGCATGGGGAGAAGAAGAATGTCACTACCAGAGCTTCTCAAGGCCACCTTCCAGCAAGGTCTGAAGGCTTTTTGAAGCTCACCTGTGTGACAGGTTCATCTCCTTAGCGACTCTCTGGGACATGGACACGGCAGCCACGCGCCGAGGCTCCGTGATCCCAATGGTGCCACTGGAGCTGAGGGGGGAGGGAAAGAAAAGGATGGGGTGTTCCAATTAAAAAAAGAAGCAGCCTGAAAAATGACAACAGGATTTCTCACTAATGGCTCTAGATTAAGTAGCATCAGTCCTACAGCCTCACTCTTAGTTATAGATAAAAGCATAGACAGGAAGCTTTGGGATTCCCTCCTGTTATATCCATATTGATCTGAAGATGCAGGGATGCAAAGCTTTTTCCCCCAAAAATGTTGTCCCTGCAATTCCATTTGCTGCATATAAAATCCAATTCCCACCTGGCATATCCAGCTTCATAGAGGAACTGAGGCACTTGTGTGGTTTTGCCACTTCCTGTCTCTCCACATATGATCACAATGGGATTCTCATTAATGGCTTCCATGACCACTTGCTCTTCAGCAAGGATTGGGAGCTTTAGTCTTGCTTCCTAAACAGAGTAAAACACATATTTTAGTTGTGTTGCTTCTCACTCCTTTTTTGTTCTCCTCAGGATTGAAAGCACAGACCATAAACCCCACAAACAGAAATTCTGCAAGCCTGTGACTTGGAAAGTTCTGAACCAGTTAATACCACAGAGTCATCAGAGCAGCTTCTCAGAAAGCAGAGGGCAAGCCCTGCACATTAATTTGTGAAACTTCAGAGTCCCTTGAGTTTCTTAATATAGCACTTCAAGGGAAAACTCATTTCACAACTGTCTCATCTGCTAAGACTCATGCAGAGCTTCTCCTGTTTCTGCACTATGCCCTACCTACAACAAATGAGACAAAACCATGCAGCACAAGACACAAAGCAATGGAGAGCTGAAAGGGACTTCAGAAGATTTTTCCAGCAAAGGAATAAAGGACTGTTAATAGATTCTGTATGTGAAACTAAAGAGAAATGCTTATACCCTAAAACAAACTGAGTTTCCCTGCTGCTGCACCAGACAGATTAAAGCCCTGCAGCAGCTGCCAGAACAAGGACCCTGAGTGCACCCAGCTCCTGGAACACCCCACCCTCTCCACCCCTTTTGATGTGCTGTTCACAGAGCCTCACCTGAATCTCAGGACTCCTGTCCACAGGGACAAACACTGCAGGCTTGCAGGGTGCCTTGCTGGGGGCTGCCTGGGCAGCTGGGGCACTGGCAGCAGCTGGAGGCTGCTCAGCCCCTGCCTTCCCCACTCCTCCCTCTGCCTTTTCAGCAGCATTCACAGCACTGGCTGGGGACTGCTCAGTGTCCTGTTTCTGCTCTTCCTCCTCCTCCTCAGAGCTGCTGGGCTCTTCCTCAGGCTCTGATTCTGAGCCTGAGCTGTGCCTTCTCTTGTTTGCACCACTGATGCTCCTGATCTTTTCAGGGACATCAGTCCTGGGCTCCTGTGTCACCCTGGAAACAAAACATCTACATGTGAATTGTGTTTTGGCACCTCAAACCAGACATAAACTCCCCAAAAACCAGGATCTCCACTCCTGGAGGTTTTCACAACTCTGCCAGGTAAAGCCTTGGCTGACCCAATTGATGGATTCATATCTAAGCATTTTCAATCCTGGGGTTTATTAATTTCTTCTGAAGGCATTTTGTAGTTTAATCTGTAAATGCAGCTCTTGATAAATCTTGATAACTCTGGTCAACATCAGTAGATGTCCTCCAGTACAAGAAAATAAGTAAATGTTTATCCACCAGTTTTGTAGCTTAGCATAATTGCTAAAAGCCTGCAGAATGTGTCACCCACCTCATCTCATATTAAAAACCAAGTTCTTTTAAGTAACAGCCTCTCATACAAGAAAATAACTATTATATTATCAGATAAAAATAGCAAATTATTTAACTCCATCCATTCTGAAGAACCTGTTTGCACCAAGAAGAGAAAAAAAAAACCCAAGGGAAAGCTCAGAATGTTGCTGCTCAAACACAGTGATCAGTTAGAAGGGTTCCACCCAAAAAAGCACTTTTACCTTTTAGCCTGAAACATGCGCCCCCCAACCCCCAGTTTGGAGGTAGTGTACAGGAGTTTCATTTCTGCCTCAGAAGCCTGGACCTCGTTCAGCTTGCTCAGCAGCTCAGCTCTCTGTTTGGGGAAAACAACCAAAATCAGGGCTTGTTTTGACCAGGAAATAATTTCATTTTAAGATTTGCACTTGAGCATTACAAGGTGTGCTCTGGTAAATCCTGCTGTGCAGTTGTAAAACATGTCTGCTGCTCCAGGGTCAGTCCTCCCTGGTGATGATTTTTCAGCCCTGTACCAGAGCAAAAATAGAAATGGGGACTTGACATCACTGGAATGAGCAGCTCAGCTGCACCCTAAAAACAGCAGCAAAGAAAACAGATTTGAACTAAAGCACTGGAATGAGGCCTGGAGCAATGGGAGCCTCCCCTCAAATCCCTCCTGTGGGAATGGCAGGAGGTCAGGCAGCCACAGTTTAAAACTCCCTCCAAAACCAGAGTTCCTTTGTGAAAGCCATGACTCAGACACTAACAGGAATTTTGCCTGGAAAGGTTTCACAGAGACAGAAAAGCTCTTATTTCCATACTGAAAACACACCATAAGCATTTCAGAAGCACTGAGAGCCAATGTTAGGGGTGCATGGAGGTCTGCAGACCACAGCTGCTCACAGCACCTGTTCCACAGAGTGCTTTTAAAATGCAAAACCCTCCCTGAGTGCCAGTGATGTACTCCACAATTGTGAACTTGCTCAGAACAGGAACCTGGACCCAGAAATGATGTGTTCCCAAAACTCCAAACCCACTGAGAGGGCAGGGAATGCCTTCCCCCAGGGGAGCTGCACCTTTATCACAGTGCCCAGCAAGGGGAGGCTGATGCTGTTTGTAACATCACCATCAGTATCTGCATCCTGTGAGACACCTGAGAGCTCACACCTGAGATAATGTTTTAAGAGAAGAGCACAAAGCTGTTGTCAGGAACAGCATCATACCTGTTTTTTCTTTTCCTTCTGCTCCAAAACTTTCTGCAAGTTTTTCCTCTGTTTCTTGCTCAGGGGTTTCTTCTCCTGTTGCACAACACACGAGACTTTTTTCTTCTTTGCTTTTTTTGCTGGCAGGACCAGGGCATTACTTTCATCAATCCCTTTCAGTGTTGCTCCATCTGAAGGCAAGGCTTTGGTTATTCACTCCTGCCAGGTGGATTATTTTCAGCACACTGCTTAGCAGGCTTATCAAGCACCAGGCCAGATTTAGCTGTTTCAAACAAGCACAACCCTCATGCCCAGCCAAAAAAAAAACCAAACCTGCAACATCAGCAAGGGCAAAAGATCTCAGAATTGGGGATTCAATAACCCTGAGCTTTCTATAGCTCTGAGAGCGATTTTCCATTATTTATGCAACAGCATTATGCAATTTTTTGCCTTTTTACTCAATTCCCCAGGGTAAGGACACAGTGTGTCCTGGGGTGACTTCCCAGCTTTCTGCTTCACCCGGGCACCAGTGAATTTTAATACTAGAAAACTGCATTACTGAATTCGGAATAATAGAGTAACAAACGCCATTTTTAAAAAGTGACATTTGAGAAAGCGAACGTTTAACATAAGAAATATGTTTAGCAGTTGCTTTAATAAATAATGGAACCACTGAGTGTCGTGATTCGGAAGGAGTCAAACTCCTGAACTCCCTGGAAGCAGTGACTGCTGGAACAGAGATCACAGAATTCGGGAATCAATTCGGCTGGAAAAGACCTCTGAGATCATCGAGCCCAACCTGTGACCCAGCACCACCACGGCACCGGCTGCCACATCCAGGGACGGTGAATCCACCGCCTCCCTGGGCGCTTTTAAAAATAACAACGCTCCGATAAAAATATAATAAAATATAGCAAAGACACGACAGCAGCTCCGCGGTGCCAGGTCTCAGTAATAGAAGGGCCCCGTCGGTCCCGCCGCACCTCCCAGCTCCAGCGGCAGCTCCAGCGGCGCAGCGGCGGGCGGCGGAGC
>VXBI01014338.1:265266-319865 GCA_013397375.1 Toxostoma redivivum
CCCGCCCCTGCCAGTGGTGCCGGCGGCGCGCTCGGCCCATGGCGGCGGTGACGGGGACAGGGACGGTGACGGTGACAGGGACAGTGGCGGGGACAGGGACACGATCCGATCCGATCCGAGCAGGCCCGGCCCGGCGCCGCCACACGTCCGGCTCCTGGTGCCGCCACTTCCGGNTCGCAGCTCAGTGCAAAGTCTCAGTAAACATTTATTCGAAGCTTTGCCACAATACCTTAAGTTGATTTGTGAAACTGGTCTACAAATACTGAACTACAGAGTACATGGTTTGGATGGTCCGATAAAGGAATAAATAAAGGCATGTAAAGCTCTGTAAAAATTAAGTCTGGTACAGTTGTAACTACTTAACAGTATTACCATTAGGATCTCGTATGTGTCTAGGATCAGAAGTGAACACACGGCATCTCTTCAGACCAAATCATTTTTACATAAACAATTGTACAAACTTAAACACTGTAATCATGAAACTTGATGTACAAAACAGGATGTGAAATCACTACCATCAGTGCCAACAACAAGTGCTACCACAGCAAATATAACTTCTGAATAAAAGGAAAAGATCGGTTTTTACATGTGCTGTCATCACAGGTCGATGGAATTCTCCAAAAAGTTTAAAATACATGCGGATACAATAAAACCTTTTATTTTCCAACCCAGACAAAGAGAACTCATGGTCACTTAACGCCATTAGCTGCCAAATACGGATCAGTATGTGAGGCAAACCACACTGAAACACTTCTACACCACTGAAGAGCTAAGGTTGATACTGGTTCTATTTTCCACACCGACGATGCAACGAGCCTTGAGAAGCAAATCACAAAGTGAAGGACGAGCTAGAAGTACAGCACTGAGCTACACCAGGTTTGTGCACTGCACTCTGACACCCAAAACCACGGGGGAAGCGCCACATTCCACAGGACACATCGGTTATCCGCAGGCGTGTGCGTCCCGAGGAGCCGCTCTGGGGAAACGCTGCAGGAGTTCCAAAGGCTGGGAAAAGCAGGCAGGTGAAAACCCAGGGATCTCGGGATGCCAAGGCCCATCCTCAGCTCTTGTGCCAGCCACACGCACAGGGATGGCTTCTCCAGAGGCTGCAGGAAGGTCCAGGAGCAGGTCCAGGGCTGTCCCTGTGTCACCTGTGCAGCAGCTCCCAGCAGGACACTGTGGGCTGTGGCAGAGCTGCTCCATGAAGTCACAGCAAAAAGCAGGAACAACGAGGTTTGTCCTGTGCCACCCCTGCCCCAGGTGGGTGTCACCTGCTGAGGGTTGTCCTGTGCCACCCCCACCTGGGGCAGGTGTCACCTGCTGAGGGTTGTCCAGTGCCACCCCTGCCCCAGGTGGGTGTCACCTGCTTTGCCCACAGGTGACACAGAGCCCTGCCCGTCTCTGGGATGCTCTGTGGGATACAAAAAAGCAGTGCAGCCACTGGCACGGGTTTCTAAAAAACAGCAAAAAACCTCCATGGATAAACTAGATGGCCCGGTATGGAAAATACTTGTAAAAGGTATTTACAAAAGTTGAAAGAGATTAAATACAATACCACATTCATGTCCCCAAAAGCGCTTTCACTACAGTGCATGTTTAAAAATACAGAGCATTTTTAAAGTCTATATTTATATATATATATTTATATATAAATTGAAGATTAGATTGTGCTTTAAAAAAATCATTACTTCTGAATTTGACTAACGTGAAAACTGAGTGCTGGGAAAAATACTGATTAAAAATACCCAATTTTATATATACTGCTTTTCACATTTGGCTATACATGGGATGCAAGTAAATATAAAAATACCATTTTTCAAGCAGCAGGGGGATCGAAATGAAGAGTGTTAATATAGGAGGGCTGGTTTTACAAAACTAAGATAAATGATTAGAGTGAGACAGGGAGAAACTATAAACCACATTAACTTTTATATAATACTTTTAAAGAAATCTTTATCATAGACAACTCTTAATATATAAATGATTCAGTATTTTTAACTCAACGTTAAATATGGATTACACAAAATACAATCTATGCAAACTGACCCATGCACGTTGTCCTAAGGAGGCGATGGAGCCACTGACATGAGCAAAGTTTGCAAACTTTGGTCCTCAGGTCTCAAATTTGACAAAACACATCAAGACCTGACAAGCTTTACTAGTCAATTCCTAATTTCCAGGTTGGTGTTTTAGCCCAGTCCTCTGTGCACAACAGTAGGGAGAACTGAGTTTACAGGGAAGACTCTGTAATACTATGGAAAAGGAGCTGGAAAAAGGAATTTACTGTAATTTATATTTTCAGCTTGACAAAGCTGAAGTGTTGCCATAGTCCCTATCTGTTCACAGGAAAGATTTTAGGTTGTGTTAACCAGTTATTTAACAACTCTAAACCATGTACTTGTTAATAAATGGGGTGCAGGGGGATTTACAGGTGACATAAAAAATTAAAATGCATTCCAACCGTGCCAAGTGCATATGAACTTCAACCGTGTTGAACCAAAGTGATCACCAGGAGTAAAGGCCATTAATATGGATTTAAAAATAACCCCCATGGAAATGTCACACACAGACCCAAAGAGGTTAGGCAAGTAACACACACATTTCAAGAAGAACATTAAACTTTCAGCATAAAGAGAAAAATCAATTTGCCCCACAGTTACATTCAGTTAAGCATCACATCCAACGAAAGCTTTGCCCAGTGGAAGAACAAGCTGTGCTCAGCTGCCCCAGCCTGTCCCACTGGAGCTGGCACTGGCAGGCACACCTGGGAACCTTCTCCTCCTCCTCTTCCCTTGCTTTGTAGCCAGGCCCCATCACAGACCAATTTTGTTGCGCTTTTTGATGTAGTTGTTCGTTTGGACCCTATGGAATATGGAGTGCTCCAGCTGTGCTCCATCCTACCCCTCGTGGTATCAGAACTGTGCTCAGCACTACGGGGTAGATGCTTCCCCTCCCTCCACACATCTGTGTCCTTGGATGCTGCTGTTTCCAGGTGAAACCACATTCCAGGCTTCCTTCCCTGAGGTTACCTTTGTTTCAGTAAGCCAGCACAACCAGTGATACCCTACCAAGCTCGTTAGCTCTAATACAAACAGAAATCCTGCAAAATAAAATTGCTTCAAAGCTCCACTGCTTTGAAAGAGAACCGTTTCCTGCACCCTCCTCTGAAAGGTGACTCGCTTTGCCCAAAACCTAGTGAGGACACAGACCTCAAGCAAAAAGCTCCTATAAAACTATTATAATTTTAGAAAAAAATCCAGATCTTCCTGAAGATAATTTATTGCCGCTTATTGGTCCTGAGAAAGCTTTAAGCAACAATACATTAGCACGTGTTTTAACTGCTGCCTTTTCTGAGAAAGTATGTGGGTCCTGAGGTTAAAAATCATGTTTTAGTCTATGCACTTAAGCTTGGAAAATGCTTCACTGTGCAGGTCGAATATGAATTACAATTTGTCACGCTACATCTTCCTTCTGTGCCAATTTATTAAGCAGATTTCCTTCCAGACACTAACAAATTAAAGTTCCTGGGATGAAATGCAATGGTAAAATGCCACACGTGCACTTCCTCACACTGGACTGGCATTTAAGGACTTCAGATTTTCCTTCTCCTTCATTCCCCACCTCCTGTTAAAAGCTATGGTGTGAATTTTTTGGCCTGGATACCAGAAAATTCCTCATCTGATACTCTATGAAAGGCAACTTCAAGGCAATGAAATAAGCCAACAAAAACACAAAAACATTCACAACTCTGAAGAAAAAATATGGACCCACAGCAGTTACTTCTCAATGGAAGTGCTTGGTAGCTTGAGATTTTTTTTTTCTTTTTAACTGTTAAAGTTTCAAATTTGCATACGTTTAACTCAATTTCAATATCTGAAAGACTACTCAATTTGCTTTTATAAAAACTTTACAAAAGATGTTTTTAAATGCTTGTAAAAGTAAGCGTTTATCTACTGAGAAAACTCTAGTACTGGATAAAACTCGGAATATACAGCTGAACTTTGTAAATGTTTTTTCTTTCTCCTAGAAGTCTAACGTGTTTAACCTAGATAAATTAGTCTCAGACATGATGAAAAGTTATAACTTTTTGCACACTTTTTACCATGTGATGTTTTGTTGCTTTGTAACTTCGGGTGAGACAGTGCTTAGGAATCTCCCGGAGCTGGTGTACAGTGGTCAGGAGGGGCCGGCTCATTGCTCGCTGCCCCTGTCCAGGTTCTCGATCACCCTGGAAAGGCGGATGTTCAGCAGTCTGATCTGACTATCCAGGTGATCCATCTTCTCCTCCAGGCTGCTGTTGCTGTTTCTCCTCCAGTAAAAGCCAACCGGCCCCGTCATGAAGTAGACGGCCACAACGAAGCAGAGCGGCAGCACGGCGTGCTCCGGGTCGCCCTCGTACTTCTGCAGGATGTACACGCAGGACAGCGTGAACAGGGCCACCCTGGCGATCCAGAAGAAGCGGCCAAACAGCATGTGCAGGAGATAGAAGAAGAATCCGAGGAAGAGAGATAGAAACCAATAGGCCAGTAAAATGGCACCGATCAGCAGGAGGGCGCGGGTGGGGTTGTTGGCAATCGCTGCAGGGCTGAAATAATGAGTCAGGTTGGAGGCTGAAAAACAAAGGAAAGTGCACAGGATGTTAACGAGGGTGGGCACCGGGCAAAAAACAACAGCACACCTCCAAAAGGTCAAAGCCACACAGCAGTGGTGTGCTTTCTAAAGTAAGGGTAAAGCTGGTTCACCTATTTCTGGATGAACCTTCTTCAAACCACTGGCTCAGCTCCAAGGATTCAACTGAATTCGCTCCAGGAAAGGTGCTAAAGGCTCTTTAAAGACAAACCACTGTAGAGCCTGAGGTCAAAATTCATACTGGGGCTACAGATCCTGCTTTGTAAAAGCTACATTCTAAAGGCTCTCAACTGCATCTTTCCTTCCTCTAGTCCTCATTGATTCCTGGCTGTGTGAATCCATTTAATTATGACACCGAGGAACCAACCCTGACTTGTACTTCATTCTATACACATCCTGTAGATAAACACACAGAAATGGAATGGTGGGGTTCGGTCTTCTTGTTTGAAGATACTAATAGGAAAATCAAAGCCATGTGAAGCAGAGAGAGACACCACTGATGGATGTTTAAGCAGCATGATAAAATGTAATCGTTTCCCCATTTGCTTGTAAACACTGATACAGGCTGAGACAGTTCAAGGGTGAGCAGGCATCACACTTACCATCAATTCCAAGAACATCTAACAAATCAGTCCATATTCTCCAGAATGTGTCCATTAATACATCCACCCCATTCACAAACCTCTCTGTCAACCTTGAGAAAAACTGAGAAATAAAATTGAAAATTAAAAAAATCCTCAATTCCCAAAGTAACACTTTGAGACTTATTTGTCATGAGTAAAATTATAATTCATTAAGCAGGAATTGCAGATTATTTCGTAGTCCCCAAGGGAAAGATTGTAAATCTGAATTTTTTTTTAACTCTGTGAATCATGAATTTATGCGTTGCAATTATCGTTACTGTAGGTATTTTGGCATGTAAATGTATACGTTGGCAGGATTTTAAAATGCACTTTATTGGCTTTACTATCGTTTTGAAGTTCAGAGAAAACACTACTACCAACAACTGGTACAGCAAACCGAAGAATTCCCTTTATCAAGCAACTGAGAGATGTCCCCAGCATCACACGCAAATGTCTCAGGTGTACTCCGAGGTCAATTCGACAGAATTTATTATTTGTTCTGCTGCCTGAGGAAGGCAGGAGCAGAGGAACGCACACTCCCGCATGCCTGCTTCCCCGCAAGTTCCGATGGCCCCACAAGCACAGGATGCTCTGCTGATGCAGACACACCGGATTTCAGCTGGAGGGCTCCTCACGCCAGCCAGCGGCCCTGGCCATCTCCCCCACCTCAAACCACCTCGATTTCAGCATCCAGCTGCTGTTTTCCCCCAGCCTGCTGCAAGCCTGGCCTCCCGTTTCTCTCCCCAAAGCAGCGCTCCCGCCGCCGGGACGAGGCCACGGCCGCTCCAGCAGCGAGCCCCGCACCGGGGGGTGCGGCCCAAGAGCCGCCCGTTCACCGAGCCGGAGGAGGAAGAAGCGAAGGAAGCGCGGGGAGATGGAGGGNAAAACGTGGAGGGAGCGGTGAGGGGAGCGGGTGGTCCCCCTCTGCTCCGCCTTAGACAGGCTGTGGGTACGAGGAAATCACGGGAAAATCACCGGGATTGGGAAAGGCAGTGGAAGTAACGGTGAGGAGAGCGGGTGCTCCCCTCTGCTCCGCCATAGACAGGCCGTGAGTTTGGGGAAATCACCGGGGTCGGGAAAAGTGTGCAGGTAACGCTGAGGAGAGCGGGTCCTCCCTCTCTGCTCCGCCTTTGACAGGCCGTGGGTTTGGGGAAATCACGGGAAAATCACCGGGATTGGGAAAAACGTGGAGGGAGCGGTGAGGGGAGCGGGTGCTCCCCTCTGCTCCGCCCTAGAGAGGCCGTAGGTACGAGAAATCCACGGGAAAGTCACCGGGATTGGGAAAGGCAGTGGAAGTAACGGTGAGGAGAGCGGGTCCTCCCTCTCTGCTCTGCCCTGTGCCCAGCTCAGGGCTCCTGAGTACCCGGAGATAAAGAGCTGCTGGGCAGGATCCAGCACAGGCCACAAAGATGATCTGAGGTTTGGAGCATCTCTTATGAGAAGAGACTGATTTTATACTCCATTGGTGTTTAAACTGTGCAGCTCAGCCCAAGCCTGGTAGCTGAGTAGACATTTAGAATATAGACATCTTTGCTATGGCCTTTTTCCCAGTTTTGTTCTGGCCAAAGCACTTATTTTCACATTTAGCAGAACAGCCTAGACCTTTCAGCATTGTTTTCAATTTGGCCCTGGAAGGGTTGGGCCCACATCCAGGAGGGTTCTTAGGATTTGATTTCAGCAGGATATAGATGCTTTACATATTTATAAAGGGTGCTTTCATTTCTGATTTGCTGATCTATTGATGCCTGTATATAGTCTGAAGCCTCATCCTCTTCCAGAACAGGTTGGTAAGTGATGACAGGTATTTTTGAGGTTCTTATGAGGTTTCTGGTTATCTGCCCTCAATTCCAACTTGTGCTTATACTCTGATGCTTATACACTAAATGTCAGCTTCTGGGGCATTTCTTGCATGTAAAGAGCCTCCTGGTTAAAAAAAAACTTGATGATAATTGTCATGAGTGTTGTTTTCTGTGCTTGGTATAATTCTTTGATTTGCTTCCAGTTGGCATGGCCTTCTCTGTGTCCCCTTGTGCTGTTTATGGTCCAAGGGGTCTTGTTTGTGCAAATTTGGGAACATTCCTGTTTCTCTGTGTGAATTCCCATGGTGGAATCCCCTCAAAATCCCTTCTCCAAAGTTCCTGTTGTTTCTTCCCTTCTGTTCTTCACAGGGTTCCAGAGGCCTGTGGTCGTGGCTGCCTTCGAAGGCCAGCGCTCAGGGCTGTCATTTGCACAAGGTCAGGATAATTTGGGAAACCTTCCTGGTATTTAATTGATGTCCTGGCCTGTCTCAACGAGCCTATTTCAGGTATGTTTATCTCTCCAAATGCCCAGCTCTTACGAAATGGCTGGTGGTATTTCACCCTCCTCGTTTAAATAAACGAAATAGTGTCTGCTCAAAGAATACATTGCATCATGGCATGGAGCACAGATCTCAGCCACACTGAACTTCTGAATGGGGAGAGCAGGAAGGTTTCTAGAAAGGTCCTCTGGTGAGGGTCTCACTGAACAGAGGAAGCAGGAGTGTGCTTCTCTGTTTCCTCATCTACACTAAAAATTAAGTTATCTTACTCAGGGATTTAACAACAATTTGAACAGTGCTTAGAAAAAATTGGGGGCTTCTATGTGTCTGAGTTTTAGCAGATCACAGGGTTCTCTCTTTTTAAACCATCATTATGGTCAAAAAAGTGTCATGGCCTTAAAGAAAGCCATGCTGATGTTACTGTGGGCTTAACCTCAGTGAGCTTTATATTTCTGTCTTTGATTCATCTCACAGCCTCAACCTGTCACAGCTGATCTCTTCATGACCATTTCTCATTTTAGGCCTTTTTTCCGTAATGTCCTCCCCATGAGATTTTTCTTGCAATTTGTTACTGTTTCTTTTCTTCTTTTTTTTTTTTTCCCTTTTTCCTTCTTTTTCACTTTCTGCAAACGCCTTTGATTCTGGTTACTTGTACTCCTGACATCATGTAGAGAGGTTGCAGAGGTCATGGACATCAAATGAATCAGAAGTTTCTTATTCTTATCCAGACTCATTAACCAGCTGGCCAATGTTCTGAATATAGGATTTTTAAGAAAACTTTCCAAAATCTTTAAATTTCCTAATCCAGTTGTTGGTTCAATGGATCATGGTCAGGCCTCAGTGTATTGCAGAGCTCGCCCTGAGGTATTATTACAAAACTTTTATCTCCTAGATCCAGGCATTTCATCAGTCAATTTAGTCTTACAGGTGACTCCAGGTTACCTCAGAGCCCACAACGGGCTAGTGCCATCAGCAGCATTATTGCTGCTCATCATCTCTGAAGCATCTTTTGAACGGCCCCTAATCTAATCTGAGGCAGAAAACATGATTTCATTTCTACCCTATTGTTACTATTAGCAGGCGTAAGGCAGGGCTTAAAAAGATTTGAAAATGGACAATTCCAGTTAATTGTATTCAGGCTGTTTTCCTCTGGCTATCCTAATCTAGTCTTCAAACTAATTGCAGTAGTCACTGCAGTCCTCTTAATGTACATTTTCTCATTAAAGGTTTGTTTAATTTTCTTTCTTTTACTTGCCATTTTTTCAAAGTCACTTCTGAAAGAGGGAAAAACTGGTTTGGATAAGGGAAAACTGGAATGAAGGCAGAGAACATGGATGCATAACCCCCTCTTAAGTAAGGATACAATAGTAAAACTGCTGCTAATAAGTGAGAAAGTGCTATCAGGCTTTCCTAAAAGCCCAGTTTTATCAGCAAATCCATCCTAGCCCTTCCTCCCTAACTGGGTCAGTCCTTTCCTAAATTACACCTTTTTCAGCTCAGCGAGAGGATTTTTGGGTCCCTTCTCTAGTGATTTAGCTGCTCATTTTCTTTTTAGGACTACTGGTTGCTTTGAGTGGGAGAAAGCGACAGTTCTGCTGCTGCTTTTAGGAGGGAACACTTCGCAGAAAGGGTGTTTTAGTCTTAAAACCCATTAGAATGTGTTTTACTCCTTAGCCCATTAGAATGGGCTGCTCAGGAAGGTGGTGGAACAACCGGCCCTGTTTAAGGAAAGGTTGCATGGAGCGCTCAGTGCCATGACAGGGTGGTGTTGAGTCACAGGTTGGAATCGATGACCTCAGACGTCCTTTCCAGCCGAATTGGTTCAGCGATTTTGTGTTTTTTAATCCTAAAACGGGCAATTTCAGCATCGCCTCGGCGCTGAGGGGAGCCCCGGAGGGACCCCCGCCCCTCCCGCCGAGCAGCATGAGAGCGCTCCTCTGATTGGGCACACCTCCCCCTGATCCGCTCGCTCATTGGTCGACAGGGAGCGGGGCTTGAGAAAGCTCTGCGCCGATTGGTCCGTGCTGTCGTCGGCTCTTCCCCCGTCGGGCCAGCCGCGAGGAGAGCGCGCTCTGGGCTGATGTGGGGCCAGGCGCGCTGCAGCCAATCAGAAGCGGCGGCGTGCCGGCCGCCGTGCGCCGCGCGGGATCCGTCCGCAGCGCCGGCCCGCCCGGCCCTGAGGGGCGCGGCGGCGGCGGGCGGGGCTCGGTGTCACGGCATCACGGCATCACGGCATCACGGCATCACGGCAGCGCTCCGGATGAAAAAGGCTGGTGCGAGCATCGGCCTGCGAGCCAGCACCGCCGTGTCAAACCTTTCCTTAAACACCGCCAGGGACAGTGATTCCACCACGTCCCGGGGAAGTACGTTCAAGTATCTAATTACTCTTTCTGGGAAGAAATTCTTCTTAATGTCCAACCTAAACCTGTTCTGGTGCAGCTGAAGGCTCTATCATCGTGTCCTGTCCCTGTCCCCTGGGAGCAGAGCCCCAGGGCTGTCCCCTCTTTAGAGAGTTGTGCAGAGCCAGAAGGTTCCCCCTGAGCCTCCTTTTCTCCAGGCTGAGCCCCTTTCCCAGCTCCCTCAGCCTCTCCTGGGGCTCCAGCCCCTTCCCCAACTCCATTCCCTTCTCTGGACTCCCTCCAGCACCTCAGTGTCCTTCCTGAACAGAAAGGCTGAGAACTGAGCGCAGGACTCGTGGTGTGGCCTCCCCAGAACACAGGGGTCAGTGGGCGGCCTCACCCTCCCAAAGCTGTGATCCCCTCGATACATGGGGTAACCTCAGTAAAAATGAGAAACTAGTGTTTGCTTCCAGTCCTGCAAGGAGAGCTGCAACCACAGAAGGCATCCCCCAGGTGTTTGCTGAGGTGTAATTCCAGATCTGTCCCAAATCTCATCCCAGGGCAGGGCAGGCTGTTCATCACCAGGGGTAAATGGTGCCGAGGCGCTGCCTGGAGCTCTGAGGGCAAACCCCTCCTGCCCCTTTTGGGTTGTGAAAGTATTTATGGCATTAACAGTATTAACCTTTGTGGGTGCATCCACTGGCACACCAATATAAATTCTCTCTGGCACAGAGATTGCAGAAGATGGATTTTCCAGGCAGTTTCATCACCACGGGCTGCGGATCCCGAGCCCATTGAACCCTCTGGGACCTGGACACTGGAGCTGCCGTCCTGCCTTCCCTTATCTCTGTGCTTGGCAGGGTCTGCCCATGGATTTCACACTTCCACTGACCTCTGAGCGCTGCCAAAAGTGAGGGAGGCACATTGGGCAGATAACGTGTCCCCAGTGTCCCCATTCCACCTCTGCCTCCCCGAGTCCCTCAGGCTCTGGGGAGAGTTATTTAAAAATATGCCACATTTAAAGTCTGTCTCGAAGCAAATAAAAATTGTGGATTGTTTAAATCACATTTCCATGGCCTTCATATTTAATAAAAGAGTTGTATTCTTGTAGCACAAAAATCTAAATGACACATAGAGCAAGTATACAATCTACTACACGTATTTTATTTTCATATACAGTCCGCCTGCATGATTTCCCATCAAATTCCCATTTTGGAGATTTCCTTGAATGAAAAGCAAACCCATGACCTTGAAAATAAGTTACATAAGCAGCATGGATACACCATGAATCGTGGAGTCATTTAGGTTCCAGAAGACCCTTAAAGATCACGGACTAGCAGTGACTTTCACATGGTTAAGTGCTTTATTGACCGCCAATTCCCGGCTGAAATCGGTTGCTGCAAAATCTCGACGGTCACTAGCAGAGCCCACATTTAGAAAGCAGAGCAGCAACAGCAAGTTTTAATCCAAGGTGCAAGCTGTGTAGGCTGGGAGCGTTACACAAGCGCAGCCGGGATGGCGAGGAGAAACGCGTGTCTTGCCTCATTTCTGGCTCAAAGACAGTTTTTGGTATTTCTTCAGGCCTCCTTGGGGAAAAAAAAAAATGAATAAACAGCTGATTTTGCGGAGATGCGGTGAAGAGCGCGGAGCGATGGTTCCTCCCGGTGCCGACGCGGTGTCCGGTGACCTTTAGAGGTGACAGGGACCGCGCGGCGGCTCTCGGCTGTGCGCTCCCCCATTCATCGCGCACCGCCCGCGCCCTCCCCGTGCCATCCCCGCCCATCCCCGGGCTGTCCCCCCGGTCCCCACCGCCCCCTCGGCGGGCGGGGCGGGCCGCACCGCCCCGCACTTTTCTCTGCGGCGGAAGGTTACGGAGTGATGCGATCGAGGCGCCTTTAAAGCGTGCGCACGGAGGAGGGGCCGCAGTCAGCGCCGGGGTGCGGTGGGAGCAGTGCGGGCTCGGATTGTGAGGATTGTCTGCGGGACGGACGGTGCTCACTTCCCTCCCCTGCCGCCGCCATGTCGCGCGAACCCGAGATTATGGAGTCGCAGGTGATGTGGGAGCCTGACACGAAGCGCAACACCCACATGGACCGGTTCCGCGCCGCCGTGGCCAGCAGCTGTGGGATCCGCCTGGGTGAGCGCTGGGCGGGGGCAGGCGGGCGCTTCCCGGGGCTGTGCTCGGGCTGTGGGGGCCGGCAGGCGCTGCCTCCCCGGGGTGGCTTCACCGTGAGGCCCATCCGTGTGCCGCTCAGCTCTCGGTGCCCACGGGCACCTCCCGGGGCAGGGGGGCACAGAGCCGCGGGCAGGATGCTCTGCTTGAGCCGGAGCCAGAGGCCTCCGGGGCAGCATCCGCTGGTGTGAAGGTATGTACCGATGGGGAAGGCAAACAGCCTTATCTGTGCCTGCTGTGCGGCTGGATGTGAGCCCGGGCAGCGCTACCTGCGGAGCTCCCGGTGTGCGGGCAGTTCTGTGACACTGGTGTTTTAAAGGGATGTGGCAAGGCGGGATCGCTGTCGCCATGGCTGAGCTGGGGGAGTGTGAGCCTTAGCGTGACACTCCAGCAGCACAGGCGTGTTGGTCATGCTCGTATTTCATTATGAATAGTACGTGTCTTATAATATTGGGGTATGCTGGGAGGTGAATGGTGATGGATAAGCTTGTTCGGTGGTGGAAGGTAAGGCGGTGTTGCTGTGCGTCTGCCACAACTCTTGAGCTGCTTTGTGCTTCTTCAGAAATACCTGTGTGGCTGTGAAGAGGTTTGTGGTTCTTTGACTTGGAAACAACCTGTTGCCTCTGATACGAGGGCTGCTTTGAGCAGGGGTTTGATGTCCAGAGGTGTTTCCGACTAAGAGTGTTGTGTTTTCCATGACTCCTGGCTGTAGGTGTCTCTGTGCTGTCAGTCTCAGCTACATCATGGACCAGGTAAACTTCAGTGCTTGTGGAGGTCAAACCCCTCAGTTGTGATTAGTTCATTTTACATCATTCTTACTGAGTATTTGGGGCCCAAGTTGTTTGTGTAGCTTTCCTGTAATCATTTGTGTGATGGAGGGTGAAAGGAGTAGTGTTGGCAAGTGGCTTGGAAGTCTGTCAGTCCAGGATAGGTGTCAAGGTAAAAGCAGACACGTTCTGGAGTGCTTGCAGTGTCAATAGTGCTACTGGCATTTCTTGTCTAGGAACTATTTCCTTGCCATGATTACTGTGTGGGTAAGCCAGCTCATGATTTTGACTGCTGGTGAATGTCCCATTGGAGACCAGGTGTGTAGTGTCTTAAATCTCCTGATGGGTGGAAAGCAAGTTAATCCAGGGTTTTAGGTAGCTCCTGAGTGGAATGCTGTAACTGGTACACATATGATCAAGAGCAAATGCAGTTTCAGATGGGCTGCCTGTGTTTATGGCTGAAATAACTAGAACTCTTTTCATCTCTCTTGGAAGTGGCTTTCTCTATTGGAAGGTGGATTCCTGTGTACATCTACAAGCCTTTGTCAGTTTCCATTAGGTTTGCATGAATGCTATTCACAACAAAGAATGGATGCTCTCTGTACCATTAAGATGTGGCCTCTGAGGAGAGCTGAGGGCAATATAGCCCCTTAAACAATGGCTCTGCTGGGCCCTGCAAATGTAGCAACAAAATGCAGTTTGATTGTTGAGTAACAGGCCTGTGCCCTGAAGGACTTGTATGCTGGAGCTTATTTGGAACAAATTGTATAGACAAACACAACAAACTGTTCTTGCTGAAAAATACCAAGTTAGTAGTGACCTGTAGCTTCTTGTATGTATCACATGATTTGGAGCAAGTGGTACAATTGGATTTTGAAGGAAGAGATGGAAGTTTGAGTTCTTATGTCCAGTCTTACCTCTGTGCAGCTTTTGTGTTGAGTAGAGGATAGTGATGAGTAACTTTGGAGTGTAGAAAGGCTGGAATTTGGGCAATGTGCAGCTAAAATCTGAATTATGGAGAAGTATCTTTGCCTTGTTTGTCAATAATACCTAGGGGATAATCTCACTTTGATGGAGAGGATGGATGTGAAAGGGACAGACTTGGTGGGGAAACAGTTAAGTTGTGGCTAAGTGTGAGTACCAGTGCAGAGATGGTTTTTGAATGTTTTTCGTTTAAAAAGCTGGAAGATGTCATCCTTGTAGAAAAGGGATTGCCAAGATGACTTCTGCAGCAATTGGCTGGATAACAGGCTTGAAAACCAGAGATAATTGGTGAAAATGCCTTGGAGTGGTTTAGCTGAAAGCATCACATAGGGAACAGTTGGCAGAGCAGGGAACTTATTGTCACTGATGGCAGAAATATTTAATTGGTTGCTGGCACAGCTTCAGATATTGTGGACACAATGAGGAAATGTCACTTCCAAGCTTGGGATGAGGAGTTGGCTTCAGTTATTCATACCTAGAACTGTTTTACACTACATTTCAGCATTTAGTTTGAAGTGTGGGGTTTATTATGCGTGCTTCAGGTTACTTCATGTGTCTCGCAATCAGGTAAGAATTAAACTACTTATTTCCATGTTTTTAATGACAGGTCATGGTTTCAATAGCTAGCTAGTAAACATTTTATTTGACTTCATTCATGCTGTTTCAGCATGAAAAGATGAGCTGCAATCTCCCAGACCTCATATTCACTGAAATTTTGCTGTGCTACCTGTGGCAGTGATGTTGATACAGGGCTGGATAACGAGTGCCTCTAATCTGTGTCCCTCAGCTATCAGAGGCCTTTGGCCCTAGACTGGGACTTTACAGCAAATATCCCTTGTCAGGAAGCTTTGTTTATCTTCTGCTGTGTGGAAGTATCATGTTGATAGATAGGAAGTGTCAACAAGCAGGATTTGTTTAATCTTCAGTTGCACTGGTGGCAGGGGAGTGTGTGTAGATATTGCAGGGAGTTACTGGAAAAGGTCACTGTCTCTGTGGTGGCAAATGGCTGCTAACACAGTGAGGTGAAGTGATGCCATGTGTCCAGGTAGGTTCTACAGTCACTTGCTTTGAGCAGAAATTATCTAATCTGTGATCAGATTTATTTTCCTAATTATTTTAGCCACAAATGTTCTTTATCCGGGATATCCCTAATTGTACTTTGTGTGGATCCCTGTAGTACTCTGCATGATGCTGACACATATCTATTCCTTCCAGCCAACTATGATGACTTATACCAGTGGTCAGTGGAGTCCTACTCAGACTTCTGGGCAGAGTTCTGGAAGTACAGTAACATCGTCTGCTCTCGCCTCTATGACGAGGTAAGTTCAGTGCTTATCTTACAGCAAGTGCAACACAAAGGGGAAATAAACTGATGTTACAATCAGGCTTTTGATCTCTTCTTAGAACTCTGGCAAGTGATGGGAGGAATTGGTCAAGTCATGAATTTCCTGGTGTGGTGGGTGGTGGTGTTCTGTTGCTGGTACACTTCAGGACAGTGAAACTCTTGAGTTTTGTTGCCCTGAGCAGTTCTGCTGTAGTGTCCTTGTGGCCATTGCACACCTTGTCATTCCTGGCTGGCATTGGGGAGTTTGCCAGAGCATTGCCTGCTGCCTTAGTGTTGTGCTGGTGGAATATCATCTTGGTTTTGTAAATGCTGGCATTCTGTCAAGTTCATGTTTGCCTTGCCTGAGTCAGCTCACCTGATAAGCACACCTGTTACACTCTGGCTTTGTAGAACTGGTTATGGAAGCTCTGCAGTCAGGTGTAGGCTTGAAATATCTGAGGGAATGGTGATGGTTGAACACAGGCATGGGTGAAACGCCAGAGAGTGACACAGAGTTCCTTTGGAAGAAAAGTGACTCTGCAGATCTTGCAGATGGAGCCCTTGGACAGTCCTGGTGTAGGATATCATCACCTTGTGGTTTTCCATCTGAGGGAGATGTTGGGATAATTACTTGGAAAGCTTGGTGCAGTGGAACCTTCCTGGGATTTAGTAGGGAGGACTGGACTTGTCTTGCTGTCCATCTGTCCCAGAGTTCTGGCAGCCCCGCAGAGGGGACTGGTAACTTCCATTTGCCTTTTCCTGTTCTGCTGATTTCTGTACTGATATGATAGATCAAGTGGTTCTTCCTGCCACGGGGCTGTGTGCTCAGGTGTCCTATTTAATGTGACCCACCCTTCAGAAGAGTGAATGCAGCAGGAGTGTAAGAATTAGACTGCTTTGAAATGTGTGGTCTGAGCACTATAAACACTTCAAGTTTATATTTTCTGTAGGTGCTAGCTCAAATTCTGGGAACTGTCAGAGTAACTGAGCTGGTCTGTGGTAGCTAGAGGGCTGAAAATTTTCATTTGAAGTGTCTTACAGTTTGATCCCAGCTGTCTGCTGGAAGTAAACATTGTTTTGAGGTAAATAGAATTTTTAATGAAACAAAGTTGACCCTGTTGTTCCCAAGCACTGAAACAGCTTCTGCTTCCACAAGTCATTCTAAGAAAAACAATAAAACCTTGTGTACAGAGAATAAAACCAAGCAGGATTTTCTTTAATCCTAGTAAAGGTTTTAAGTATGTGATGTGTGGCAGTTGACATCTGTGTCACTTGTGACATGAACAGAGCTACTTCAGTGTGCAGAGCTGTGCTGGCAGGGCAGTGCTGCCATTGGAATGTCAGCTTACAAGCAGCTGTTTTTAAATGAGGGATCTCTCTGAATTTCTCCTTTTGCTATGAGAAGCACCTGACACCTGTTGGCCCTGTGGAGGGGCCTCTAAGGGAGGGATCAATCAGGTTGTTCATCTAACCAAGTACCACTGCCAAAGACTGAGCATAACTTGGAGTCCCAGGTGTTAGCTGGGGAGGAAATAAGGGAGTAGGAGTCCAGCTCCTTGTGATAGTGGAGCTCTTACAAGCACTGGGAAGGATTTTTTCCACTTCAGAGACAACAGTTATGTTGGATCTTGTCCTGGAAAATGTTGGAAAGATTCTGCACACTTTTCTTCAAGCTGAGGAAGTCAGAAATGAGTCAGTTTTAAAAGCAGCTTCTAATTCCTGTAGTAATGCATGTTAGTATAAAAAATCATTTGTGCAGCAAGAGTTGATAAAGTATGAATGTTACAACTCTGTTCTTGCCAATTGTTGGGAGCAAAGAAATCTGAGTTCCTTTTTTAGAAAATACATTTCAAGTAAAATAATGCAGTAGTGCATTTCCACATGAGTTTTAACTTAAAAGTTAATTTTAAGATTGCCTCCAGTAATACATACACTGCTCTCAAAGCACCAAACCCTTGGGTTTTCTGGAATGGGATGTGTTTTGAGGCTTGCTTGGCTTTCAGAAGAGCCTTTCAGTTGGGCTGAAGGAAAGCTGTTTCTGTAGTGTATGTGCAATCCATGAGAGAGAACCTGAGGGTATAAACTGAAGGTTTTAAAAACACAACTATAAAATAAAGTTTCTATTTAAAGATTCCCAGGGAAATGTGCTGCTGAGCAGCTGAATCACTAAGCAGAGGGACATTTTGGAAGGAATTTAAACATCTGGCTAATGCTAAGGGGTTCTTTACCTATCAGTGTTATTAAAGTTAGTCTTAACTGTGACTTAGGAAGGGGTGATTTAATACTTTGAGGCTTAATTAGTTCAAGATAGGGAAAGATGTTCCAGCTGATTATATTTTTGATTTTTCATTGCATTTTTCAATTCTTTGGATGTCTTAGTCCTAAGTGGGGAGTTACTTAATACAGGTTTATTAGATGTTGGATCCTGTTAATCCTAAAACAACTGATAAGTTGAATAAAAAGCTGCAACTCTTCAGTTACATTTGACTATACAGTTAATTATTTTCAATTACAATTGTGTGAGTTCCTGCTGTTGGTGAGGAAGAGTGGGTGTTCCCCTCCAAAGAGGGAGGCTGGGCTGCATGGCCTGGCACAGAGTTCAGATGTGCTGTAGCTCAGTCTCTGTTTGGGATGTTCTGAGGGATCTCCTGCTCTGGGTGCAGTCACAATGGTTTGTTTTACTTGTGTGTTAAAGGCTGGTCCAAAGGTAGAACTGTCAGCAAGGAGCTTTCCTTGGTTTTGTGATGACGTCTTTACTTGTGACAGTTGACAAATAATTAAACTTTCCAGGCCTCTGATTACAGGGTCAGTGTCTGTTTGCCATCTGCAAGCTGGGAGAAGTGATTCTTGCCTAATAAAATCTGCACAAAGCTTGGAAGTAATGAGCTGATTTCTGTGATTGCTGTGAAAAAGCAATTGTGTTGCAGTTGTCCAGCAATGAATGATGTATTTCTTTCAGGTGGTGGATACATCCAAAAGTATTGCAGATATCCCGGAGTGGTTCAAGGGCAGCCGTCTGAACTATGCAGAGAATCTCCTGAGGCACAAGGACAATGATAAGATTGCACTGTATGCAGCAAGTAAGGGAAATTAATGCTTTGGGTTTCTTTGCTGCTCACAGGACTAACTTATGAAACATGGAAATAAACTGGTTGGGATGAGGAGAAAAAAGGGTGATCATGTCAGTAACACTGCACAATCTGTCATACAGCTCTGCAGAAAAAAAAAAGCAAAGTATGCTCTGGGAATATAGATCTGGAAAATCCTTTGCAAGCTAAATTAAGTTTTCTTAGAATGTGTTCAACTGCATTAAGGTAGTGGAGGTCATGCTGTGTTTAAATCACTGACTATTTGAGCTATTATTTCACATTTGTCATAGACACTCACCTACTGCTTGAATTCAGGAAGTATTTTAGCATTGTAGCTTGATAATGTCCTTCCACCTTCTTACTGTGCTTTTTATTTTGGGAATGCTGAGAACCACATGGGGTTCAGGCAGGAATTAACTCTGCTTTTGGCACCACAGAAACAATAGCTATGTGCCTGGAGGACTTGGAATTTAACTTTTCTGAAGCATTAAATCTATCTTAGTTTTTGTTACACTGGAGATTTGAGCTTAGTAAAATCTGTGTACATTCCTAAAGATGGTCATGATCAGACACAGAGAAGGGACTTTCCTTTTTTTGTCTGCTGACTTTGCTAACTTTATAAAACCAATTCTAATTTCTGTTGGGTGGGATTAGCTTCTCTTCAGGAGTGTGAGTGTTTCCCCAGGGAGCTGCATTTGGGGCTTCCCTTCTGCTGGACCTAATCCTTACCATGAGACTGACAGTGATGCTTCTTAATGGCTTATCAGTGAACAATGAAGCCTTGCAGCTCAGTAGTAGAGAAAATGGTGCAGGACTCTGCATTGATTGTGTAGGTGTTCAAAATCTTAGTTCCTGATTTTAGCTACATGGGGATCAGTTTTTGAGTTACAAATAAATTGTTTTTAAACAGCTGTGTGGGACAACAATCATCTTCTGCATTGTTGGAGAAATACTCATCAGTTGTATTTCACTGGTTAGAGGTATTGAAAGAGGCTTCTTTGATCTCATATATATTTAAATCAACTACCAGTTCAAAGAGAATGATGAAATCTGTGACCCAGTTTTGGTGGAGTAAGAATTGATCTGGTAAAGGCTGGTGGAAATGAGGCTTGGAACCAAAAGCTGGCTTTAAAGTAATTGGAGGCATCACTTTCAGATTTTGAGATATTAGAAAAGCTTCTTATGTATTACTTAGTGGAGAAAAAAAGTCAGTGTAGTTGAGTGCATCTTGTGGAGCACCTGAAAGCTCAGCATTGATTAATAAGTCAACTCTAAATGTATGTAGAATTGATGTAATTGATTTGTTAATGTTTAGCTTTTAACGTGTGGCTTGAGGAAGTGGAGTTAAATATTGTCACTTCACATTATCACAGGAATTATTAACAATTCAGTGAATTGCTTGGTTTGACATGTGATTACATCGTTCTGTAGGTCTTTTTGTTAGGAAGTCATGGGGTGTATCAGAGGCTGCTTTGTCACATAATTGCAGGTGGTTGATAGCAAAAGGAGCAAAATTATTTCCTAGCTGCTTATTGTATGAATGCTGGAATGAACAATTGGCTCCTCTGATGAACAGACTTCCACCTGCATTTCTTTCATGACCTTCTGCTGTGTTTAATCTTGTTAAGACCTCTTAAGTCAGAGTATTTTTTGGTAACTCCCTGCTGCTAGGTCAGAGTGGTGGTTTAGGGGCCTGGGTCAGGTTTGTGTTCACTGGGGATGATTCTGTGGATGTCACAGAGGAATCTAAATGTGACTTTCCTAAACAATTTCACTTGTCAGTGGCTCCCATGGTGAATCTTTTTTGTGATTCCCTTCTCCTGGGGCTTTAATCATGGAACAAGATCAGTGTCTCACTTCCTGTTGTTCTGTGGGAACCCAGGCTCTGTTGGCAGTCCCTGCTCAGTTTATGAACTACATGTAACAGGGACTTGGGTTGTTTTGCATCATGACCTGCTCCCTTGCTCTGTGTAAGTCCAGATTTATTGGTGTGAAGGTCTAAGAAGGCAAAAGAATAAAAAATACCATTCCCTGCTTGAGGCAGTCAGACTGAGGGCAGCTGTTCTGGAGGGAGCAGGGTGTGCAGCTCACCTTTGCTGTGGCATTCCTTGTGTGTCCTCATAAGCAGTGCTGGACAGGGGGAATAGGACAGGCCACACGTTTCCAGCACTGAGGAAGTGCAGGAAGGGACTTTGAGGTGACAGATTTCTGCTTTCATAACATTTAGGTTGGTTTGTTTTGTTTCACGAGTGATTTATTAACAGCTTATGTAACACCTGACATTCAGTACAATAGGGAGAACACCCTGCAGATCCTTTCAGAGGAGAGTGGAGCCCAGTTGGTTTGTTTGCTTTGTGCTACATTGACAAAGGCAGATGTTCCAAAAGCACACTGAAAATCAGGCCTGGATGTGCATGATTTTCTAGTCACTGACTTGCTGTAATAAAACCTGAACTTGGCAGTTTGTGCTGCTTCCTAGGCCTGATGAGAAAACTGAGCAAAACGGGAAAATGAGGTTTTTATCATGTTACAAATTACCCTTGGTGAGTGCAGTCTATTTACCATTAATCCTCCTTGAGAGCACACCTTTCTCCAGTGAACTGTTTGTGTTTCTGCAGATGTGTTTATCTTTAGAAATGTCCTCATGCCTGCTGAACAAATACCACTGATTAATTATTGATTCCCATTAAAAAGGAGTGGTTTTGGTGCAGCATAAGAGGAACTTATAAATATAAATATTAGTGGAAGCTGTTCTCATAGAATTGCTTTCTCTTCTGGGATTAATTGTTTGTACTAGACTCAGGTTGCAATGCCTGATTTGACTGATTGCTTTAATTTTCTTTCCTCAGGGGAAGGCAAAGAAGAAATCCTGAAAGTTACTTTTGAAGAACTGAGACAAGCTGTGGCTTTGTATGCTGCAGCCATGAGGAAGATGGGAGTAAAAGTAGGAGACAGAGTTGTGGGTGAGTAATTTTTTTTTTTTTTTAAGGGACAAGAAGTGGATTTTTTTTTTTTTTGGCATGTGCAAGTGAGTAGTCAGAGAAACATGACTGTGAAATAGTGTTTCACAGAAAATTTCACATAAACATTCTAAAGAAAAGGCTCTTGTGCTGCTGCTGTATTTACATTTGTAGGAAATGCATTTCTAGAGGGAAGGAACCTGGATTAGCCTGCAGGTTCTCTAGCACCCAAGGGGGAAGGAAAATGTTTGATTTACCAAGGTCTGCTTCAGAAGCACTCTGTGGAAGCAGAGGTGATGGAGACTCTGGCACATTCACATGGGGGAAGGAAATGATGCTCCAGGGTTGTTGTCCTGGTGCCACTGGCAGTTCCTGACCCTGTGGCCCCAGGTTACCCAGTGCTCTGAGCTGCAGGAGAGAACTTGTCCAGCCCCCAGGATGGTGCCAGTGAGCAGCTGGTGGGCAATAACTCTTCAAGTCACCAGTGCAGAGATTACAGTTGGAGCCCTGTGATCCTTTCAGCAGCTCACCACATTTCTGCAGCAGTATTTCCTGCCAGGAGACTGCCACGTGTGTTTTTCTGTATAAACTGTGAGAAGCTTGTCCAGCCTTGGAAAGGAATTACATTGATTTCTAAATTGCTGGGTTTGATCTTCCAGCTGAGCTGCTTCACCTCTATTTTGTGATTGATACTCTTAATTTGTCAGGGTAGTGCAAGTCAGAGCTGCAATATCCTTCAAGCTCCTTGGCTCCTACCTGGCAGTTCTGGTGTTTGTGTCACTGTACTGCTGGAATCCCATGTTCTTTGAGCAACACTTGGCCATTATCCTAAATGTGTGTGTAAATTCTTACATGATGCAAACTCACAGTGGTGAAACTCTTGGTTTGTTTTCTGCATGCTACAAACTGTGTCTTGAAAACCAAATTTTAAATTCACAACTATGACCTGGAAATGTAATCTACTCAGTAGAGCTCATTTCTTGCATATGGTATGAGTATGTTCTGTGGAACTGGCAGCCAAACATGAAATTATCACAGCTGGTGACTTGTTTTTTAACATGGAATTAGAGCTAAATCCTTAATTAGGTATGAACCATACAGTGAAGTTGACAAGGTTTGTCTGCATGAAGATGGAGATGCTCTAATTTTATCTCAATTTTCAACCTTAATGCTGTCATGTTCATATCTGACCATTTCTTGAGCAGCAACAGCAGGGGAGATGAAAATATACTCTGTAGCTGGAGAAAACATGGTCTTGAAATATAGCTGTAGCCTGTGCTGCTAATAGTGCTATTACAGTTCTAGTAACAGTTCCTTTTAGTTAAAGACTGTCTTATTTAGCACTGCAGGCTGGTTGATTTGAGTTTTTCTTGGGTTTTGTGGCTGGCTTACCTGATTTAAATTAAAAAGCATAAGAAAAGTATTAATAAAGTCACTTTAGATACTTCTATGGGGTCTCAACTTCTTTGCTATGTTTCTTTGCTGTGCCAGAGGATATTGGCAGTCATTGGAAGAGCTCAACTGTGACATTGAAATCAGAGGCTGAAGGTTCCCAAACTGAGCTGGAGAAGAGATTAAATGCTGGGTGGGGAGGCTGGAGTTCTACACCCACTTGTGCTATCAAAAATCAAGCTCTCCAAAACTTGCCAGATTCCATGGGGATATAATTTGTCCCAAAATTTAGAGCAGATGGCAGAGGGAAAGGCAATTCTCACTGTGGTTCATAGTAGTAACACAGGGCATGCTTCTACTGCTTCTGCAAAATCAGTTTTTAAATAGAAAGGAGATATTCTATGAACTTCATTGCAGCTGCCTAGCATGTAGTCAGCCTGTCAGGTTCTGACACCCTTTGTTGACACTTTCTCTTAAAATCTGAGCTGTTGGAATTACACATGAGACTATTACTGTTGTTTTCCTGTGAATTTCATCTCCATGCTTTCCTGCCTCTAAGACAAGACTGCTTTAACTTCTCATTACACTTAACATACCCCCTAGTTTGTTCAATACAATTTATGGTTGCATCATGACAGTAATGGCATGTTGAAGCTGGAGGTGGGTGGGTGTGGGTGGACAGGCAGTGGTGTCAGCACTTTTTCAGCTTGATTTCATTCCAGTCTTCCCTTTCCATCACTGAGAGCACTTAATAGTGAACATAATTGAAGCAGATGTGTTGTGAAACAAATTTCTTCCTCTAAAGATGTCTTGCAGTACTGTCAGTGATGCTTGAACAGTTGGAAGAGGCATAGAGTACCTACTGCAGGCTGCCCAGATCCACATGTGATGTACTCCTGGTCTCCCACTGCCATCTCTTTGGCAAATAACAATGACTAAAATAAGAATAAAATACAACTGGGAGGATGTTTCTCCTCTCTGGATAGGTTGCTTCTACTTTATCCCTGTAGCCAGCTTTGCTCTGCTACAAGTCAGCAGTTAAAAACAATCTGATCTTGCCCATGTGTTCACACAAAAACATCCCCAACAAAACAGCAATGAATTACATTGTCTAAAGCTGCTATTTTATCTATAGCAACTGTATTAGCCCTGGCTGCTTACGTGGGTTTTAAAGCTAGCTTTGTAAGAAGATTAGTGGGGTCCTAATAGCTTCAGGCCACAGCAGTGTTAGGCAGGGTGGCCACTTCGAGTCCTACAGGAGTATGAGGTGCTGAGAAGGGAAAATGGGAGTCTGGTCTCTGAATTCTGTGCAGTTTGAGCTGGTGTAGGTCAATAATACAGACATTGAGAAGATATTTTAGTTGCTGCTCCCTGTTTTTCTTCTTGATCTATTTTTTCAAAGCTCAGACAGTCTTTGATTGGGTCCCAGTTCAATTGTTTACTTTTTTCTCCATGCACATAACTGAATGTTTGGGTGCCTCTTTTTCCAAGGAAAAACCTTTATTAAACTTTATGAAGGCATTAAGTGCTTACATGGAATGTGTTCTGAGCACTCTGAGGAATCAGACTTCTGTCATAATTTTCAGCATAATTATATCAAAATTTTTGGACTTCAGTTTTTGCCTGTTCTGTTGATAAAGTGCTGCAGTGTGAATGAACACATGTAAGTGTAATCTTGGTGTGTGCTAGATTAAGCAAATAGCAACTGACAGAAAATGCTGAGGCACTTAGTCCTGAGCAGATCAGGCTGTAAGTGCCTCTTAAAAAAAAAATCCAGGCAGTGTTTTTGAGATGCCACTTGTCCTGTTTAGAGATTTCACAGGTTTTATGTCAGGTAAAGCTTTCATATCTGTGTTTTTATGGAGCCTGTATACATTTTTATAAGTCAGGAGGAATGCTGCTGGGACTCTTGTGTGTCATTCTCTGATATTCCTGCTTGATGAGTTCTCAGCTCCTGTGTTTGGAGCCCTTTATTCAGTTGCTCTCTAGTTCACCCAAGGAGGAAGATCCTTTCCTTTCTGGCAACAGAAGATAGTTTCTACCTTTCTTACCACCTTCAAGAAAGGTGTAAGGAAAGATGCAGAGGTAGAGAAACACCTCTGTAGCCTTCCCCATGCTGACAAATCCTACTTTTCATCTTTAGCTGAAATATATCCATGAACATGGAGACTCTAGTTAAACATACGAGCAAACATGATAAATATTTAAATCAGCAGTACCATTATTCCTCTATAATACAGAGCTTTTGTACATAGGTCACTGCTCTGTGGCTCCTGCCTGATGTTAATCCAGCTAAAGAAGTTGCCTTTTTCATCCTCTTTGTCAGCAACATTCCTGTTTCTCCAGTTTTAGCCCACTGAGGGCCCTGAGGAGTGGGCTGGTATCTCAAGGGGCACAGTGAAATGCAGGGAGCTTTACATGCATGGCAGCTGTTGTGATCAGCTTGAGAGTCTCAGACGTGGGAGGAAGAAAAAATTAATTTTACTTATTTCTAAATGAGAATCCAGTTTTAATCTCAAGGACTAGCAGAGATAATTTTTGTCATTTAGGTGTTGAGAGAAAAGGATCATGAGTTCTTACACTGCTGTGTTTGGGGGATCTCCAGCCAGAACAGACCCATGTTTTTATTTCTGGTGGTGTTGGGACAAATCTGAGAGATCCCAGAGAGCAGCAGGACCAGGTGAAGGCACAGAAATGCAGAGTCAGCTGCTGTGCATGTTTTGTACCTTTGGGCACTTTGGGCTGACATCCTCCAAAACTCAGCCACCACCTCGAAGCCAGCTGACAAATGGAAGTCATGATTTAATTGTCTGCCTCACAGTAATCAGCAGAGGCTGGGATCTTGCCTTCAGGGCTTCTGTGTGGGAAAAGGAAGAGTTGCTAGAACAGAACTGAAGCTTGTAAGCTGTGGCAAAATAACTGCTCTGAAACACAGGGAGAGATCTTTCAGTTTTCCTTGCACTCTGGCCCCCTGATGGTCCCATCCAAGAAATGCTCAGTGGAAATAGTTGGCATCAATTAAAGAACTGCTTTCATCACACAAAATGACATTTTGGTCTGTTCTGGTTCATATATTTCAAATTATTTAGGGAGGAATATTTGTCTTACAAGAAAAATCACTGAGATTTTTGGGATACTGTGCCTTGTATAAACCTTGACCCCAAGGGAAAAGTTGCAAAATAAATAATGTTTTTACAGGCATGAGCTTTTGCTGCACTTTGTGCTTAAGAACTTCACTGAACAAACCACTATAAGCTGTAGGCAGTTCTAGGGAGTAATTTATATCTTAATATGGCATGTTGTGTGTTTTCCAGAAATTGTTTGGCTTAAGTCATAAAGCTGTTTTAAAAGCTACTGCTCCCAAAAGCACAGCAGCTTTCAGTGACTGCAGTGGCACCACTGCTTTAACAAACTGATTGCACTCATTTTTGAATGAGGAAGAATCTCAGTTTAATTTTCAAGTTCACTTTTTACCAAGTTGAAAAAGGATGCATTTTTTTCAAGCAATGTAGAAAAGCCTCATGAAAAATCCATCTTGGTACCCTCTTACTTGGTAATACTAACACAGCAGAAATTGCTGTTAAGATTTGTGGTCTCAGCTCCTGTTCTGACATGTCCATCCATCAATATCCTTCTTTGAAAAGTCCTTGCACTGATGATTATTTGCTGTCTGGAGATACTCGTGGTGCACCTGCAGTCCAGGATCTCAGTGCCCACCACTGCTGTTGAACAGATTGGAAAGCATTTTTATTGCCATTTAAGCTTTGCCTTCAAATGTAGAATTCTAGTTAGTTGTCAGAGTATTGCAATTGGGCCCATCCTGTGCTTTTTTTTAAAAATACTTGGATGTCTTTTTGGTTGCTTAAGAAAGGTGATCTGAAACTCCAGGTCTTTGATCCACCTCAGTGTAGTTTGTGAATTCCAGTTGCACATTTTTCATTTGTGGGCTGGATTCTGAGCAGTGCAGAGTCAGACTCAGCCACCCAGCACCTTCTGGAGAGTTGCTCAAATTGAGCTCACTGAAACTAAAATCTGACTTTGTTGACATTAATTTATTCTGAATGTCGTGATAAATTGAATTTAAATCTTGAAAGCTTGCTGCAAGCTAATGAGAGAAACCTGAAGAGCCACATTTGTGTAGGAATGTTCCAGGGCTTGTCCCACTCTGTTACTCCCTTATCAGCTGAGACACTGGTTTTGCTTGTTTGTGTTTAAAATTCTGGCAGTGTCTACCAGACAATGTTTAGCTTTAAGCTGAATTTCTGCTCTTGAGCTATTTATGATCTTTCCTTACAGATACTGGTTCTTTAATGGCTGTTCCTACAGTCTTGTTCTATTCCCCTGCATGCTGCTGTAGCTCAGTCTCTGTGTACCCTAATCAATCCACTAATTTTCTCTCCCAGTTCCTCTGTTCAGTGTGTTGCCCTCTTATCCTGAAAGGCTTATTAATTAAGCAGGAACACTGTAAATTGGGAGTAACATGGTAGATTAAAACCCTGATACAAATGTTTTTATAAATGGATTTATTACTAACTCCTTGTATAACTGATTTGGCTTCAAGATATGACATTGACTGTGTGGAAAACTTTGAAGGGTGCTTCAGTCTAGGATTTTGCATTGTATATTTTATATAGATTTTTTTTTTTTTTTAGTGTTGTTCCATCTCTAACTATCCCACCTGTGCCCTAGGTTACTTGCCCAACAGCATCCATGCAGTGGAGGCAATGCTGGCTGCTGCGAGCATCGGTGCCATCTGGAGCTCCACATCCCCAGACTTTGGCATTAATGTGAGTAAACCTCAGTGCAGAGCAGCCCTTGCTGTGTCTCAGCCCGATGTGAGCCCGAGCAGTTCGGGTGGCAGATGGGTTCTGTTCCCTTCAGCCTTGCTGCCACCTCCTGGCACAGCCCAGCGCTCTCTGAGCTGCACAAACCCAACTCGCTTTCAGTTGTCACCGCTGATTTTCAGCTTGGTGGTTTGAGTGGCTTTAGCTGCTCACTGTTGGGGTATTTTCAGATGGACTCCATGGTCTTGGTGAGCTTTTATTATATTAAATATGCAAGTGAGCAGCAGTGCAGAGTTGTCTGAGGCCTGGCTCTTCTTCCCAACCCCACACTCTGATTTCCACACCCCCATTTCTTTGCCTAAGTCCCATCCTTTGCCTCCTATCAGGAACTCAGCACCACCCTCCCTGGCTGGTCTTTTCCACAAGGCTTTATTTGCCTACAGGGAGGCATTTCATACTAACATCATTAACCTGGTTAACTCTTTTTAGTGTAGAAATAAATGTGTTTGGAATTATGACATCCAATCAAATGTGCCCTGGAAGCTTTGGGAATATGTTCTGTTTTGTTTGCAAAGTTTTTAGCACAGATCTAAATCACTTCTAAGTGATTGAACCTTTTTGAACCTTTCTTCTATCTAAAAGTTTACATATGAAAAATTAAGTGTTTTTGAATTGCACAGTGCAGAGAACAATGTTTTTTAGATAAAACCCTCAACTTTGGTGTTTAACCCCAGTGGCTGGGAAAATATATAGAATAATCATTCCAGGATTAGCACTAGAGGGCAGCAGCATTCCATGTTCTTACACTTGAGGGTGTATCATTGGGGAAAAAAATTATTAAAAAAATCATTACAGCATGTAATGATCAATCTGCTCTACAAATATTTTCTGCTTGCTCAGAAAATGATGGTATGGAGTATTTTCTGTGCAATGTGATTCGATCTCTTATCTGGGGGAAGATTGTTCACTTTACTTGCATTACAAAGGACTGGTATGTTTTTTATCCATGTTGGTGTGCTGTTGTTTTTTGTGATAGCTTTTTAATGAAGCTTGGCCTTGGAGCTGCAGTGCCATCAATATAATTTATTTTCCTTTGGCAGCATGTGTTGGCATGAATTCACATCCTAAAATCCTGAGGGAGATGAGCAGAGGCCCTCAGACATTGGCTTCCATCCTGAGGAAAAGCTGTTCCTCCTTTTTTGAAGTTGCATTGGCCCTGTTAATACAAACGATGACTTTTGTGCTTGGAGAAATAGTGTAGCTTTTTCAACATTTGAAGTCCAATTGTGTGTATGTGTGTTGTGAAGCTCAGAAATGTCACTCCTCAGAGCTGCCTACACACTGCAGGCTCTGAATGCCATCCCTCCAAAGGCTGCAAGCCTTGAGGAAGTCTGCTGTCACAGAACCACTGAGCTGCCTCCCACGCACAAGGCCACTCTTGGCAGCTGCTGCTTCATCTCTCTACTCCCTGTTACCCATTTCCATAAATTCATGGGAAACTGGTGGCCTGTGCATGAGAAATGGTTGGGTTTATAAGTTCATCGAGAAGCTCTGCTCCCAGAGCTGGGTGAGGAGCCTTTGGTGAGCTCAGTGCAGCTCCATTTTTGGGGCTCTGCACAGCTTTTTGGATTGAACTGGAGGCTCATGGAATAGGAGCCATATCTGCTACACCTGAGCTTTTTGTGGAAGGAGTTCCTTGCTGAGCCATCTGTTTGGATTAAAGTTCCAGTGTAGCAATTACATGTTCCATCTGTTTGTATTGCCTTTGTATCATATCAGGCTGCCCTGTGGGATTTGATCCTGCCAGTGCTAATGAATCTAACTGGGTGTGTTAGCAGGCTTGGTAGGACCCTGAGAACTGGAGCCATCTCTGCTTCTGATTCACACTTCAGATTTGATTCTTCTCTTTAGAGTACCCTTAGTGCTCATTTGCCTTAATTTTTAAACATCAGGCAGCATGGAAATGGGATGTGTGTGCACACATAGAAATGTACCCAGCACGTGTGTGGCTGCTTGGTCTGTCCCTGGGCAAATGATACAAAAAAGGAGGTATATGTATACCAAAGAAGGAAATTTGACTTCATACATTAATACTGTAATGTATTAATTAAATCTCTAGTTATGAGTTAGTTAGGTAACACACTAAGGACTTCTTGAAAACTTCTGTCACCAGAACAAGTCTGGTGATTTTTGTTTTAAAGTGATTGTTAAATTCAAATGTCAGTGCATCATCACTTTATTTTCTTACAATGTGAACAAGGAAAAGAAAATACATCTTTGATAGGAGGGAAGCTGTTAAGTGACATTCTCAGCTAATACATTTATGTTTAGCCATATCCCTTTACATTACCTGTGTTTCCTGAGGAGCCAGCATGGAGAAATCATCAGGACAGGACTCCTGTCCTTTTGCAGCAGATATTTTGCAGTGCTGAGCAGCCCAGCTTGAAAAGGAGCTTGTAACAGAGATGAGTTGATTGTAATGTTTTTGCTTTCATCTTCTGATTTGGTAATAATTTGTTTCTCATTTTGGCTGCAATGTAGAGGGCAAAATAGAAAACAGGAGAATAAAGAATGCTGGGAAGAATAAGCAGATGACTCAAGTCTGATTTCTGCAACATGATTTAGGAGATTGTTCTTGAACACTTAGCTGACAATTTTACAGTATTGTGTAATCTTGTAGTTCTTAATGCTTCAAGTAATGGAGCTAGAGAGTTTTGAACATCAGTGTGCTGAGAGCTTTTATTGAAAGGATTTGCTTCTTGCTGTTGAATACAAAAAGATCCATTTCTGGTAGGCTGCTGCACGCAGTGTACATGGAAAAAAGTAAATGCCAGAAGGGTTTTAATCTCAAATAGGATGATAGGTGTGGTAAATTCCTGAACACAGTGTAAGCTGGAGGAGACACCTGAAAATTTAGCATTTGAATGTGTTGTGCTGCAGAGAATCTAAAGGAGCTGTGCTATCTTTTGTTGTTAGCCTATGTGTGTTCAACATCAATTTATTTTGCTAAAAAACCCGTGGTGAGGTTTCCTTTGATAATGGTGGCAGAACAAAGCTGCAGTTCATGTGGGGGCCACCTCACCACAGAAACACATCTCCCCCAGGACTGGTGTTTGTTCCCCCCAGCCCTGGTGCTGTCAGAGCAGCTTTTGGGGCACGTGGAGCTCCTGCAGGTGCAGCCAGGAGTGCTGTGCACCTTCATGGACATCAGGTCCTGCTCACATCACAGCTGCTTGTCCTCTTTACACAAGTCTAACCTGACCTGCAAAGTGATTTTTTTTTTTTTTTAGCTGTTTAGAGCTCTGTGAGCTTGGCCCTTCCCTAAAGGATGTTCTGTGATCTGTGGGGGTTTTATCATTGATTGATCTGTTTGGGGGCCATGAAATAGATTGTTACAAACCTGTTGTGCTTCAGAGATCTTGTGTGAGTGAAAGACAAGCAGGCAGTCTTTTACACATCTCTTCTAGTAATTATTGTCCTTATTCTTTGCTTGTTTTCAGATTTGCATTTAGCACCCACTGAAGTTTCCTACTGTAGCAATTCAATTTTTAACACATTTTTCTCTTTATCCCTAGGGTGTACTGGACAGATTTTCCCAAATTCAGCCTAAGCTCATCTTCTCTGTTGAAGCTGTTATATACAATGGCAAAGAGCACAACCACATGGAAAAGCTGCTGAGGGTGGTGAAAGGTATTTCACTGCATCCCACCTGCTCTGTGCTTCTGTGAGCACTCAGAGCCTGCACTGCCACTGCTTCTTGCTGTCCTTCCTCCTTTACAGTGGCACTGAGCTTTTCAGAACAGATCTGGGTAAAAGCTGAATGTTTTTTTCTGTAATTGTAACAGTCTTCTGCTTGTTTAACTTTAATAGATCATCAGAAATTAGCCAGCAGTTGGAGCAGGGGCTGAGATGGTGTTTTTAAGCTCAAGCAAAATGCTGCTGAAGACAAATGGGGAGGTATTACAGCACTAAAGCTTGCAGATTTACACATAAAAGGCTGGCAACATTGAGGAAATTACATCTAGGGTAACAATCCAGTCCTCTGGGGTTTCAGTGTGCAGTGCATCAGAATTATTTCTGTTACTTAGTGCATTACACTGTATGATTCAATCAGGCAGAAAAGACCTGTGCTTATGTAACTGAATGTAGGAAATAATTGTTTTCTTCTTTCTTCCAGGCCTTCCAGACCTAAAAAAAGTGGTGGTGATTCCATATGTATCTTCAAGAGAAACCATAGATATTTCTAAGATTCCAAACAGGTAATGGGTACAGAAGTGCTCTTACACATGGGCTGGGGTAATGCTTTCAGAAAGTTTTGAAATGTTCCTTTTTTTTTCCCTTCTTCTTTTGCAGTGTCTTTTTAGAAGATTTCCTTGCCACTGGGAAAGGAGACCAGGCTCCCCAGCTGGAGTTTGAGCAGCTGCCTTTCAGCCATCCTCTCTTTATCATGTATTCCTCAGGCACCACAGGAGCACCAAAATGCATGGTTCACTCAGCAGGGGTATGTCCTCCCTCCTGGAGCTGCACTGCCTCTGCTTAACTGCTTAGCTTACATTTTTCCTTTAACAGCATCACACCATGGTGTATTTTAAGGAAGAATTGATTGCTGACAGTTTTTCAGTAACTTGACTCTGAACCTTTTTATTAGTTAGTGGCTATTTGAAAGCAGTGTGGATTGGTATGGATATAAAATACTTTGGTTTAGAAGTCAGTGTGGAGACCTTTCAGATTCCAGGTGTTTCCTGGGAGCAATTCTCATTTACAAAAGCACCAGTAGAAGTGGCCTGGCTGGTACTTGAAGCAAAGCCAAAGAACTTGAATTGCATGTTTGCAACTGATTTTTGGGCATCGTTAGCTTGAGGCCCATAGGGAGCTTGCAGTTCTTATTATCTGGGTGATTTTTTACCTTGAACATCATGTTTATCAGTTTAGAGTATGTCATCCTCATCAATCCTTTAAGGAGGGAAGCCAGAGAGTTGGAATCTCCTGGAGTGTAGGTTTTACATTGTATGGAAACTGCTTGAGGCAGTGTCTTGTGGCCAAAGATAATATCTGATATTGGTGCCAGAATGACCCTTGCTCACATGCTTTCTACTTGCTGTTGATGTTCTAAAGCTCTTAAAATAGAGGAAGTGACTGCAGCAGTGTTGAAACTTTAATATAATCCTTAATAGAAGGCAGTTTTTTCTCCCATTTAAGGCAGGCAGGATGTGTTGTCTAGAGCATTTGTACCAATGTGTATAGATGGAATTGCACACTTCTGCTGTTTGCTCTGCAGCAGGATGAGCATCCTGCAGGGCTGGGTGGCCTGAGGGGAGGGTCCTTTGATGCTGTGCCCCCAGTGTGTGTGTTCTTGCCTCTCTTTGATGGCAAGGACTGGAGGATTTGCCCCCAGACAAATCCCCTGCTGCCTGTAAACCCTGCTTTGCAGATTATCAGTCAGTAGGAGATCATACCAGGCAGCACGTGATGCACAAAATGGTCCCTTTGGGACACAAATCCAATGTTTGTGGAGAAGAAAGGAGGTGGGTTTTGAAGTTTGACAGCTGTTTTGAAGCTGTGCTGGCTTTAGACTGGTTAAATACTTGCAGAGGTGGATTAGCAAAAACAGGACAGGTGTTTTGTTCAGTGATGGGTGATAAACAGCAGAGATGAAAAATAGCTGTAGATCAGACAATAGGACTTGGCTTTACAAAGTCCTTTCTTTTCCCTGTTACCTGTGCTAGTTTGCCCTGAATCATGACTCTGCTTTCCAGCTGAATCATGTACCTGAGAGTTGGATGGATGGGTGAATAAGATCTGTTGTTTGTGATGATTCTCTTCCCACTGAGCAGCTCTGTAGTTGTGATGCAGAATGTTTTGTTTTTTTTTTCTGGTGCTAACACCTCTGGCTAAAAAGCAAATTGTTGAGTTTGGGACCTCAGTGTTTGAATAGGGCCTACACAAAGTCCATGCAAATAAATTCTTAGATACCTTTTGCACATTTGATTGGGTTTGTCTGTTTGTTCTAAGCTTAATCTTGTTTCCACTGGAATTAATAGGATGATTTGCATTGATTTGATTTTAGAAAAAGCAGAATTATCCTGCTGTCTTTGTTTTATTTTCCTTAAGCTTTAGTTTAAACCAAGTGTTTTTCTGGTAGTGAAAACAACAAGAAGAGATGGCATTTTGGTGAAGACATTTCAATTATTGCTTATTTATAGTATGTTCCAATGCTGGTTTGTTACTGTACTGATGTTAGATGCCAATAGGCAGCTTATTTTGAGTTCACAACTCAGTTTATCTAATTCTGCAGCATGTTTCTGGTCTGTTTTCTTGCTACACAGTGAAATGACATACATAAATAAAGAAAATGAAGCCAGGTCATGGGAGATGATTTTTAAAATGGTAGCTCAGAGGACTAGGCTTTTTTTGTGTGATTCTAGAAGCAAAGCTGTGTGGTTTTGGCCAGTTGAGTGTGCTGCAGAAAGATTTAGTCCTAGAAACATTGGTTCTTCTTGCCTCTTTCCAGTTATTCCATGCTCCCAGCTATCTAAGGAGACAATTTGGAGGTGAAATCCTCTTCTGTTCATGTCTTTCCATCTCAAGGACTTGCAAGGCTTGTGTTTAAACCTGTGCAGGGTGCAGGCAGACCCCTGTGAGGCTGTTTGAGGCTCAGCCTGTGCTGAGAGCCCAGGAGCTGCTCCCTCACTCTGCAGATGCTCAGCAGAGGAGGGCCAGCAGAGCAGGGAGTTCTATCAGCTGCCAGGTCTGGTGTGAAGTGATGAATGCTTGGGGTTTATTTGGAGGGTCATAAAAGTCCTGTAAATAAATGAATCCTATAAATTAACTCAAGAGAGCATTTTGGGCTGTGAGTTCAGAACAGCTCTGCCTTCTCCCTATTGTTTCTAGCCTGAGATGTACCAGGTTTTGCAGGGAAATTGTTCATAGCCTGTACCTAAAACCATTGTTAAAAATCCCCTTTTGGGTCCAAAACTGTGAAGTAGCAAAAACTAAAGGAAGGAAAAATAAAACCAGTATTTATCTGAATTGAATATGGTTTTTAATTTTGCTCTTTTAGCATCTCCTGCAGGGACAACGTGCTTTCCTTTATAGATGCAGTAGTTATGTAAACACCTGCAATTCTTCGGGCAAGCTGTACCAGTTCATTTGGACACAGTGTTTCTGAATCCCGATTTTTGGGGTGATTTTCAGCTGTAGAGGGTGGCAGCTGTAGCTAGATGGCAGCGTTGTGACAGCTGAGGGTGTTCAAACAGCAGTAGGTGAATCAGACCTGGTTCCTTTGAGCGGTGAAGTGAAAATAAGATTTACTCCTTTATTTTTATTTAATGTTTTCTGCTTTTTCTCCCAAAGCATGTGCCAGTTTTATGAGTCTCCTTTTTCATTTCGAATGTTTATCTGTAATCTGTTTTCTTTCAGTGTAAATCTTGTTTCACGCTTATGAGGCTCTTAATATGACTCCTTGCATAAATGCAAAAACCATTTTTTATTTTAACATTGGCTACATTAATTTGTCACTGCAGTGAAGTGACTTAATGAAGTAGTCTGTAAATTTATTTATCCCAGCAAGTTATGCTTTAGTGATGATCAGGAAGGTAGTTTAGCAGCATTTCCAACAAAAGGAAGTTGTACATTTCAGGACATTATTAATATTGATGCTCTGAGCAGTGAGACATTTCACATTTTTAGTCATTCCTGTGTTTACAAGAGATCTGTACTGTCAGGTCTTTTGTCTCCTAGATGTTAATAGATAAGATAATTTGGACACATGGTGCTAATGTTTAGCAGCTGCTGCATTTTATGGCAGCTCTCAGTCCTTCACTCCTGCCATTCCCAAATACACTGAAAATGAAGCTGTCAAAGGGCTTCTCTTGAAAATCTGACTGCTGAAAGCCTGCTGTTAAAATTAAGGTCTGCATGGAGTACTCTGCAGCTCTGATGCTGTGTGGAGTTGGAGGGAAGGGGAGTTGTTTATTCCATGGATTAAAAGTGATGTGCAGTGGGAATTGCTCAGGTCTAATGAGAGAGGCTGAAAAGTTATGTGAGAAAATGGAGACTGCAATTGCTGCTGCTGTTAGATAGGCCCTGGGATTTACTTCAGTTGTAGTTAAAGGAAATACTTGCTTTAATCCTGCAAGCTATTGACTGTGTTAGTGTTTTTTAAGTCTTAATGTGCTGTCAGAGTTTTGCTGTTCATTTATGTGATCTTTTATTTTCCTTTCACTCTTTTTGCAGGGTACCCTAATACAGCACCTGAAGGAGCACATTCTTCATGGCAACATGAGCAGCAATGATGTGATTATGTACTACACAACGGCAAGTGGGGCTTCAGGGGCTTTTAAAAACACTGTAACATCTTTTCCTATAAAGATGGGACAACTTTTCATACAAATCTACAAGTACACTTCTTTGTGTGTTTAAATTTTTTTACTGTAAGCAGTTGTCCCATCTGAGCTAAAGAAAAACAAAACAGGTGAAATAATAAAATGCAACAGGGACCTTTCTGATGAAAGGTCAAACCCATGTTAAATGTTTCTGACCTAACTGGTGAGCAAAATGGATTGATTTTTAGTCTCTTAGGATTATTGATCAAGCTGCCTCATCAATATCACCTACAAATCAGATTCCACCTTCCTGCAGGGCTAGGTCATACTGAAGATGAGAATTTTCTATGCTTCTGTTTTGGTTGTGAGGAAAGAAGCTGCCCAGCTCTAAGTTTGATAAAGGAAAGGGGGTAAATCTCATCTGTGTGGAGTTCAGTTATGTGGTGGGGGTGTGTTTTCTAATGCTGTGATAAAGAAAAATGATTCCTAAGCCTTCTGTGACTGCAGCAGTTTGAGAAGGCTGATGTCTTTCCTCATGAGTTCCCTTCTGAACCTTAACATGACTAGTCAGTTTGCAGTATCTCCATGGAGGGATCATGGTAATTGCCTTGTCTCAGTTGTCCTGTCTGCTGCTCTGATGCTGTGTGTGCAGGGAGGTGTGGAATCCCCATCTCAGGAGGTGTTGGTAAGGATCAGTTAGATCAGCATCCATCAGCAGCCTGCAGCTGCTGCAGGCCTGGGACAGGTGAGAGGAGGAGCAGAGCTTCAGCCTTGTTTGCTGATATGATCAGACAAAAATCAGTGGTGTGGGTTGAACAGCAGGAAAATTTCAGGCAAGGATCATGCTTGGGTCCAGCTTCTGCCAAGATCTGCACCAGTGCATCCTTTTAGAGCTCCTGTTTTTCCTGTGAAGATGGGACAACTTTTCATACAAATCCACTTTGTGATAAAATATTTCACTGCAAGGGGTTGTCCCATCTGAGTTAAAAAAATAAAAATCAGGTGAAATAATGTGTGTGCCAGCAGGCAGCACTGCTGGGCTGTGCTGGTGCTGCCAGGACTGCAGGCAGTGACAAACTCATGGGGTTTCTTCTCTCCTCCAGATTGGCTGGATGATGTGGAATTGGCTGGTGTCTGCACTTGCTACAGGAGCTTCAGTGGTCCTGTATGATGGATCTCCTCTAATTCCTTCACCAAATGTGCTCTGGGACCTGACTGACAGACTGGGGTAGGTACAACCAGCACAGCAGGGTTAAAGAAAGGATGATGGCAGTGCTGCTGTCACACTGACCCAACAACCCACTGTGAGTGCTGTTCTCTTGCTCAGGAACTCGTGCACAGCATGACACAGTTTATCTTTTGGCTCAGCCTTAGGTGGAACTGCTTTTAAAAATTTGTACTAAAACACTTTCTGAGAGAGGAGGAGAGACAAAGAGCTGATTGTTTCAAATTGGAGTCAGGTATTAGAATTCCAGGCAAACAAAGACTCTTGGTTCAATAGTTTTCAAGAGCAACCTTTTCAAAAGGCAGTAATTGGGAGCAATCTGAAGAGTAATTTCTCAGCACACTCAGAACTTAGTAAATAAGAGTTCATTTTAAAGCAGCTCAACCTAAGATTTTAATATAGAACTTTGACTTAAAGACATAAATTGACTGGAAGGGCTCAGCAGGGCTGCTTATATTTTCATATTTTGCTTTTTAATCTTTAATGCCTAATTCACGCTGATAAGCTGTTCAGTAATTGTTTCATGCAATTTTTTGTGCCTGAAAATGCTCACAGCACCCTTTCTTGAAGCTTAGAGAAAGGCAGGTAGCAGATAAACAGCTGTAAAACCTTGTGATTGCACTTAGCTTTGTACACTCTGTTAAACTTCAATTTTTTAAATTTATTTGGTAACTTTTCTATTTTGCCAACTGCATGTAAGGAGTAAATTTGAATTTTACCACCAGTAAAAGGAGTAATTTTTAATTGATAATTAAAATTGTTTGTGGTGGAAAGTGGATGACAAAAGATTCACTTTCTGACTCTGCATGATTAATAATTTAAACTTCACTGTCTTTTGTGACATGTAATATTTAAAGACTGACATTTTGTCTCTGGCTATTATAACTGAAGCTTAATGCCAAGTCAAAAAACTTCCAGTAAAAAAAAAGAAAAAAGCACAAAATAAAACCCACAAATTTCAGCCATGCTTCATCCCCCCCCGAAGAAACCCTGGTAGAACAACAGGCAAAAAACTGAGAATTGAGAAACAACCCAGCTTATTTTTAAGCATTGTTTCCACATGCCAAAAGCAAGTGAAGATAAATGTGTCTGCATGTCTCACTTTTGTAATCTGGCGCTAAAAGCGGTGGCCATCTGGGTGCTACTTCATCATGCAGTCTGTTCCCAGCTCACTCATATGTTAAATACGTTAAAAAAAAAAGGCTCCAACATGTGAAGATCACCTTATTCTCTGAAGATGCACCACAGTTTCCTTCAGAGAGCATATTCTCAGGGTATCATCAGGATATCTCATCCTGCATGACTCAAGTGGTCATCCTTTAATGATCTGTGCAAGGGAATTGGTGGATGCTGACTAAATGCACTTATGCAGCATTTGGAAGGAAATAGAGGGAGATTTGGCTCTACAAGTGCTGTAGAGGAAGTGTCAAAGAGCTTAAAATAGAGAAGCATTTTGTATTCTAATGTAAAATAAGCACTGGTTCGAGGCAGGGAAGCAAAGTGAGATGTTACACAAGAGTAAAAATAGTTCATCTGATAGCTGAGGAGCACTGGGCTGGGGGCTCTCGTGGTGGGAGGTTCCTGCTCATGGCAGGGATTAAAACCAGATGATCTTTAAGGGTCCTTCCAGTCCAAACCATTCTGTGTGCACTTCCCAAGTGCCTGATAAATTGCTGTGTGCACTGATGTGTTTGTGCAAGGAGCCTGTTCCTACCTGAGGGGATGCTCCACCAGCATGGCAAAGGAAGGGATCCCCTTTTAGCAAATATTGAAATATTCCCTTCTCCTTGCCTGGAGCAGTGTCCTATTCCCATCCTGCCTTTGGAGTCACAGCCAGCCTAGCAGGATCTTATTTAAGCTCTGCTGGTTTTGATGTTGCCCATCCTCTATGCACTCAGGCTGTGTCCCTTATCCTCATCTATCTCTGCATTTTCTGGGGTGAGTTTACTGCTGAAATGTGAAATGAATCAGCAGAAGCCAGGCAAGAGGATTTCCTGAATGTCAGCAGGAGCATTAAACTGGCACTTCCATTGACAGGTGGAAGAAACACAGCCTTTGTTTTAAGTTTTAATTGTATTGCATTGAGGAGCTCTAAATACACTTTGCAAGGGCAGGATTGAATTGTTAGCTGGGCCAAGTTTCCTGTTCATGTAGGCATGGGCAGCTCAGGCTTTCACCTCTGGAAACTGAACAGCTATCTCCAGAAAATCACTGGTTGCTGTCCAGAGTAAAGTAACTTTTTGTCAAACTGTGCCCTGAAATGGCAAAGTTTTTCTGTGGAAGCCTGTACCAAGGCACTCTTGGAAAATTATGGCCCATTAATAAAGTAAACAGCATAACATTTTGTGATGTCTTTGGAGTGTTCTGCAGTTACAAATGCCTGTAAATGTAAGTGAATGTCTTTGTGAGATGGGAAAGCTTTGCTTAATATTTAAAGATAAAAGTTTCAAAGCTGCAGAGATGACACTTGGTCTGATTGATTTTGATAGTTCAAAAGGATGTGCCTTGCACTTGGAAAGCTCTGAGAGGCTGCATTGTTTGTCTAATCCACAAACAGAGTAACAGCCTCTGCTCACTGCAGTGGGAATTGCAGATTTTCTAGAGTCTTAGCATATTTAAGCATGTAAAACATGTAAACTTTTTTTTTCCACTCTAGGATCACCATCCTTGGAACAGGTGCAAAGTGGCTGGCTGTGCTAGAAGAGAAAAATTTAAAACCATGTAAGCTTCAAAAAGCTGGTGAATCCCTTCTGTCCTCCCTCCTACCTTTCCTCTCCTGGTTCTGGCTCCTTGTCTTGTCACAGTCCCTTATGTAATTATTCTGGATTGTAGTGACAAATAGTTCCAAACACTTGGAAAAATTCTGCCTTAACCTGTGTTGCTTTTTCTCCTTTTTAAGGTGAAACACACAATCTCCAAACACTCCACACTATCCTGTCTACAGGATCACCTCTCAAATCTCAAAGCTATGAGTATGTCTACAAACACATAAAAAGCAGTGTCCTCCTGGGGTCCATTTCAGGTGAGGCTTTTATGCTGCAACACCTCAGTGATCCTCTGATTGCCTGTGCAGCTCCTGCCTGTTTGGGAAGCTTAAGCCTCTGGATCATTTGGGACTGGTTGTAGTTAAACTGGAATGAGCTGTCTTTAGTGCTGAAGTTTTTCTGCATAATTCACTGTGCCATAATGAAACTCAGGCACTCCAAAGTGTTTTTGGTGGATGTTTTGGATTTTTAAGTATGATCATTTATTTTGACTGGCTGTCCTCAGGGGTGGCAGGGTGAGATCAAGGAAAGATTCTATTAACCTACAGAACATACTGTTCTGCATATAGCTGACTTTAGCAGAAAATACCTCTTGGAGAGTTCCCATTTCACTTCTTTTGTGCCAAGTAATTGGCACTGCAGACAGATTTTTTTTTTGTAGATTATATAATTAGAGAAATATCAAGCCCCCATGCTGTGCAGTTTGTTGTGAGCAGTGCTGGCTGAGGCAACTTCTGCTCACATCAGGTCCACCACAGCACTCCTCATTTTGCTTTGTACAAGAACTGGCTTTTTCAAAGGGCTTTTAAACTCAGTTTGATTTTTTTTTTTAAATATAACTGTTCTGCTACTGAAGTTATCTCAGACTCTGGGCTCAGTAAGAGTAGTGCTGAATCTAGAACTTGCTACTACAGACATTAATAGACTCCAATGCAGAAGCCTATTTTTGAGAAAAGCTAACATGATTGATTTGTGTCTTAAGTCTTTTCCATAAAGTCCTAGAAAGACTATAAATATTCCAGTTAAGTAAGCACTTTGACAGTATCTATTTTTCTGAAGATAACTGTTCCTCCTGAAGGCCTGGCTCCCCTCCTCCCATGCTGATAAGGTATAAAAGCTAAGTAAATGTTGAGTGGAATAGCTTGACTGGTCACTTCAAACTAATGAAAACAAACAAGAAAACATTTCTAAGTAATTCTTTAAATACCTGAAGTCTGTAAAGTAGGGCCTGTTTACTTTATTTGTCCTATAAATGGAAGTTTCCTTAAATGAGATTAAAGAGACTGTTGAAATGAAAAAAGTTATGCCTTAAGGGATAGTTCTGCATGAAAGACATACACATATAACAAGATATATAAAATAAGAAAACAGTTTATTAAAAGTCACAACATCCTAGAATAATGCTGTTTGTTCTATGCTGCTTAGTGTGGATCAGAAGCCTTTGGCAAAGGTTGGCAGTTGGCTGTTCCAGACTTCCTATGTAGTTTTCAGATTTGCTTTTTCCAAAAAATGCTGTATATTCTAAATGGATTTCTTTTATTGCAGGTGGAACAGATATAATTTCATGTTTCATGGGTCACAATGTTACAGTTCCTGTTTACAAAGGAGAAATTCAAGCCAGAAATCTTGGAATGGCTGTAGAAGCATGGAATGATGAAGGTAACTATGATCCAGAATACTGTGCACACTCAGAAAATACAGTAGCTAGATGATCCTAACTTGAACAACAAGTAATAAGTGCAGATGCTCTTTGCTTTGTTACTCTGTTAATTACAGAAAGGAAATGTGGAAAATGCCTTCTTTTTTTGTCAACAGGAAAACCAGTTTGGGGTGAAAGTGGAGAGCTGGTTTGCACCAAGCCCATTCCCTGCCAGCCCACACACTTCTGGAACGATGAGAATGGAAGCAAATACAGAAAGGCTTATTTTTCCAAATTCCCAGGTGTGTAAGGAGAGGCCCAGGTTTCTTTGCTGCTGCCCAGTGACAGCCACAGGTGCAGCTTTGAGTCCCAATTTCCAGGGTGAGAGCTCCACAGTGTTTCATAATACCTCACTCTGTTTTCTCATGCTTTGTTTTGAACAGAGATCCAAAATAAAACCTGTAAGGATCTCTGCAGTGCTCTAATCCAGTTTTGCTGCTGCTCTCATTGGGCAGATCTGCCTGTTCCAGACTGCTTGGCATGGATGTGAGATGGGATGGGGCAGGGATTTTTTAGAACCACCATCTCCAGCTGCTGGTTTTTTGGGATGTGGAAACTTTTTCCACTGCTGGGGGCAGTGCTCAGAGTATATCAGTTGTATTTCTGTGTATTTCACTCAGTTAATGCCAGCTGAGTTATACAATGTCTGCTGTGACTGGATGAAGAAATCAGCTGCTTAACCTTTGCCATTCCCCACCAGGTGTTTGGGCCCACGGTGACTTCTGCAAAATTAACCCCAAGACAGGAGGAATTGTCATGCTGGGTCGCAGGTACAGTGTTCTGGTGGGAGGGTTTGGAGGAAACAAGTGTTCAAATTTGCAGTACTCACCTAGGAGCAAAATGCACCTGATTCTGTCACCCTTGTTAGCTTTATATTAATTTTATTGAATCCCATATAGTGGGTTTCAACCCTTATAATAATCAAAGCAGCTGGATTTGAGAGAAGGGAGCTCATTTTGAGGTTCTGCCTCACTTTTGCATTTATGAATACAAGACTGTACTGGACTTGGCTTTGTTCCATGGCTCATAATGGTCACAGGAGTTTGGAGGTGGTGAATTGAGGAACTTGTTTTGTGGTCTTGGCTTTGCCACCCCCTTGTTTTACAGCAGAATCTCCTTACAGGAGGTCAGGTATCATGCTGTGCCTGTGTCAGTGATCACAGGCATTCAGCATCACAACTGAGGCTGAATTTACTGTTTGCATTTCCAAGTTGCTGTTTGAAACAAAGTTCAGTGAATTAATAATGTTGCTGGTCACTGTACAGATTCATTCTAATGAGTAAAATGCCTTTTTGACTCATTCTCTTAGAATTCTGTTTCTAATGTGGTTTTGCTTTCACTAGAGAGACTTGGTTAATTGCATCAATTTTTCCTCTTGATTGAGCTGTAATCACACTTTAATGTTTCTTTCTTTGTGATTTTTTTTTTTTCAGTGATGGTACATTAAATCCAAATGGAGTAAGATTTGGAAGTTCTGAAATCTATAACATAGGTATGAAATCAACTTTCCACCTTTTCCAGCTATGACATGGTTGCCTTAAATCTGAAATTCAAGCATTACAAAGGTGTTTAGAAAGATTAAGTAAGAAAAAATTTGCTGTTTTTCAAATGAGACAGTACAGAGTATGTTAGCATCAGTAAAATTTGATTTTGTGAACTTAAAACTGGTTGCTTTCCTGAGATATCAGTAGGGTGGGAGGTGACTCGTTGAGATACACAAAAGCAGCGTTTTATGGAGCAGGTTTTTTCTTTTTTCCCTGACCTGTCAGGCTTTTCTTCTTCCCCTAAAGGCAAGCTCTTGACTCTGTTTTTATTGTACCTTTCCTGATAATTAGAAGTGTTGAAACCCAGATACCTTCTTGAGTTTGTGCTTTGTATTTCAAAGACTGTGTTGTGACAGGTGGGGAAAGGTGCTAATCTGAGACTTGAGGACCTGTTCCCTCCTTGTTCCTGTGTCACCAGGACTTTGAGTCTGTCTGTGCTGCAGTGAGGAAAACCAGAGAAAATGGCTTTGTGTAAAACCTTATGTGTCTCAGAAGTAATAATAAATTTTTGTTGTGGACCTGAATGGCCTTTAGACAAAAACTTCCATGGAGTTAAAACTTCAGCAGAGCAGGCAGAGGTGAGGGTGAGTGCAGGATGACCCAAACCCAGGCAGAGGTGTGGATGAAGGTGAGAGGGAGTGCAGGAGGAGAAGCCCAAACCCAGGCAGAGGGCTGGATGAGGGTGAGTGCAGGAGGAGAAGCCCAAACCCAGGCAGAGGGCTGGATGAGGGTGAGTGCAGGAGGAGAAGCCCAAACCCAGGCAGAGGGCTGGATGAGGGTGAGTGCAGGAGGAGAAGCCCAAACCCAGGCAGAATTTCCCTGGGCCCATACAGGTAATTTCCTTGTTCGACCCAACCACAAAAACCAAACGCTCTGCAAAACGCCATCTCTAACAAAGATCCCGTTTGCAGTGGAAGCCTTTGAGGAGGTGTCTGACAGCCTCTGCGTGCCTCAGTACAACAAGGACGGCGAGGAGAGGGTGATCCTGTTCCTGAAGATGGCCTCCAGCCACGCCTTCAGCCGCAGCCTGGTGAAGCGCATCCAGGACGCCATCCGCGTGGCGCTCTCCGCCAGGCACGTCCCCAGCCTCATCCTGGAGACCAAAGGCATCCCGGTATGTCAGGGGAAAGGCTGCCTGCTGTTTTCTTTGTCACCTTGAATAGTAATTAAGGAGCAGTTGTCACTGCTCTTCAAACCCACATACGTGGAAATTTTAGCATCTCAAAAGTGTATTCGAGCTTTATAAATAGTTTGTCTATGTTGCCTAGCAACATCTTTTCATCTCCTCTTCAGCTAAGCGTGTTTTTTGTTTTTTAAATGGGTTGAGTTTTCTCAGTAATATGTACTTAAACCTCTTAAAAGAAAATATTAAAAAGGTAATTTAACTTTGGCTTTTCTGGCTGTCCATAAGCATATTTTGTTTTTGTGTTCCTGTTACAAGTGACATTCTTAGGGAAGCTGAGAGCACTCTGCAGATCCAGAAGATCATTTTGTAAACCATTTCACTTTTACATCTGTTTAACCACTTAAGTGTAGCTCTGTCACTGACTTAACTGTAACAGTAATTAAAGTGAAGTCGTTGTGCTTGTTCAGGGGGAGGAATTAGTGTAGCTGGAGCTTCTGCATGCTCTGTCTTCTGGTGCTGTTCTGCTGGAGCTCTTTGTGTGAACTCTTAGCTGGAATATTTCTTTTATAGCCCCCTCTGATGTTATATCTCTTCAATGACTCTGAGCAGCAGAATGGGGGTGCAGAATGTGATTTCCCCAAGTCCATTTGCACACAGATTTGAGTGTGTCTAGAGGAAAGGCTTGAGACTTCAGAGCCATCATTTGATCCTGGTGCCCCTTCCTGCCAGTGTGGGTTTCCATGTGGAAGTGCTCTAGGCTTCAGGAGTATTGTGTGGTCCACAGAGGGATCTGGTCCTGAGCTCTTGAGTTAATTTTGTTTCAGGATGCTGTTGGCAGATAGTCCTTGGCTCAAAATGACTTTGCAGGAGTATAAAATTCCCTGAAGTTCCCATTTTCTGGGCTGCAGCTCAGCTTCTGTGTGGAGTGTTGAACTTGTGAACTGTGTGAATCACCTGGAAGTGCAGCAGGGAGGTGTTTGGGATAGGCTGCCCCTCAGGAGAGCCTGCTTAGATCATTAATTAGTTCACACATTGACTGAATTGAGTGAATTTTAATTACCATCCAGATAAATCTGCCAGTGGTGAAGTGATCAAAGCTGTCACCCATCTTTCTTTAAAAGTTTTGCTTGGAAGGGAAACTGCCTATTTTCTGCTACTTTTGGAAATGTGTTTGAATCCTCATCTGACAATACAATCTGATCCTGACACTATTCTGGCAGAAACAGTACAGCTGTGCTGAGGTGATTTAGTAGCACAAGACATGGTTTTAGTAGGATAGTTCAGTATTTAAACCATAGTGTGAATCTGTCTGGTTCTGTCCTGACCAAATAAACATTCTGGTCATCATCCCCATGATTTACTGATTAAAGTAAACTAATTTACTTTGAACAGCCTTATCTTTTTATCTAATAAAGACAAGCTTTTTGTTGTTTTGTTTGGTGGTTTTTTGGTTTTGTTTTTTTTTTTAATCAAGACAATATTGCAAAGATGTGCTGAGGATTATTTTACCTGGCCAGGACCAGCCTGGCAGACTGAGCAGTAAAGCAGGTGGGGTCCTATTCCCAGATCAGGCAGGAACTTCGAGGAGGGATTTGTGTGTCAGCTTTTCCAAGCTGCCACCCCCAAAATGTCTGAGTGGTACCAGCACAAGGAAGGAGCTCAGAAAGCCTTGGTGCCTCCAAAAACAGAGATCACCCAAAATGAGCCTTGGCTGCTCCTGTTTACACTGGAGGAATTCTCCTTGCTGTGTCAGAAATCGCAGTGCTCTGATCCTAAGAGGAGAATCAGGGGTTTTTCTGCAGTGTCCTGACTTTGAGTCACACAAGGTAATAGAATTTGTGTGGTTCATAAGTGGAGGTGAAGCCTCTGCTGGTTACAATTTATTTTATTTGTTATGGTTTGTCTTGAAACATTTAACTGTGGAGCACCATTTAAGCTCAGCTTCACTTCACCCTTTTAGAAGAACTGTCCATTTCAGATAAGAAAATCCTGATTTTTCTTCTTCCAAAGCCCAGTGCAGCTGGGCTTTGTTTTTTGAGCCCACCCTTAAAAAAACTAAAAATGGTTTGAACACTGAATGTGTCAGAACATAAAAACCAAATATTTTCAGTGTTTATGCCATGATTCTGTTCTGGTTTTGTTGTTTTATATTGGAGCTTGGTTGTGTTCTCACAGAATTGCCAGTAGGAGTAATAAACTGACACAAACTCTTTGAGTTCTACCTACTCTTGAAGTGATGTTCAGAAGAAAGTGCTTCAAGTGTAACAAAAGGAGAAGGCATTCTGCTAAATTTTGATAGAGTTCTGGAATTGATGGGGGGTTTCATGAATATTTTCATAAAGCCACTACATGAAAAAAATGTAATTTTATCTTTGCTGGTTTTGTTTTTCAGTATACAGTAAATGGGAAGAAAGTGGAAGTAGCTGTGAAGCAAATAATTGCAGGGAAAGAAGTTGAGCAGCGAGGAGCCTTCTCAAACCCAGAGGCTTTGGACCTGTACCAAAATATTCCTGAGCTTCAAGACTATTAAAGTCACTTGTTTGGGGGGGTTTTGTGTCTTTGTTCTGTATTTGTTTTGTATATACCAATACTGTATGTAAAGAAAAAGCTCTATTTAATACCAGTGGTTCTTTTAAAAGGAAAAAATATTTCAAGAAGTGCATTATGAAAGGCTTGGTAAAGCTTAGCTCCCTTTTATTGGTTAAATATGCCATATATTTTGGAGGTTTTTCTAGCCTGGAAGGAGAAACCTGCCTGTTTTGATTTTTATATATGTGTGAGTGCATCTTTTCTGCTTAGATTTACATCAGCAGCCCATCAAATGGGAACACCAATCGTTGCAGATAGAATATTTCTTTCATAAAATGTTTGCTTCTTTTTTTAACTGGATTTTTAGCAACATTTTTCAATCCCTGTGTTTGTCCCCTGCAAGGGATACACAGATTTTTAACCCCTTGCCCCTGAACCATGCAAGTGTTCTCTGTGTAGTGTGCATTAAGATGTTTTTATGAAGCCAAATCATAATGCACTAAACCCATTTGACTTGGCTCAGAATCATTTCAGTCTTGAAATATCTCATGGTACCTTTGAGGGTAATTGCTGCTTCATTTTGTGCTGGAGCCTTCCATTGTTTTAAGCTGAGAGACTTCTGGGGGCTCAGAAGGTGAAGGGAGCATTTCCCTCCTCCTCATTCCTGGGGTAACTCCAGGTTATTTCCATGGAATTTACTGTCATTACTGTGGAGTAACATCATTATAGCTGAAGACGTTTTGCTTCCTTGGTTGAAGTCCTTTATTGGCTTGAAGGTTGGCTGAGGAATTCCAGGGTGTTTCTTTATTAAAAGCTGATGGGTTTTGTAATTTTTTTTACTAAATGTCATGTTGAAAGTGAGAGACCCCTTTTCTAGGACTGTAACCCTCCAGTTTATAAAGGGAAAAAAATACTGTAATTAACCAACTGAGCTTACTGAAACAATGAAATGGAAGCACTCAAGTGTTTTGTTTTCCATAAAATACAATTGCAGTAGTTGTACCAAACCTCTGGCATTCAGTGTCTCCTGCACTATTTGAATTTTGTGGGTGAAATATGTACTTAATATGTACTTTAAATTGTGTTGAATGCATTCAGCGTTGATGAAGAGTTAATTAAAATGAATCAATTCTTTATATATATATAATTATATATTACATCCCTCAGCTGTTGCTGTCTTTATTTTCCTTTTGACTGGGTGTCATGAAGTAATTTTTGGCTTGGTTTGTTACTGATTTTAATGGGTTTAATCCAAGTCCAACTTAGTCCAAAACTTTGTGCTTATACTTTTCTTTACTGTACCAAGTCAGGCCATGCTGATGTGATAATAAATATACCTAGCAGCAAATAGGAAAGTATAAAAAGGAGCTATCAAACTGCCACTAACCTGTGGTATAAAGTACTTTTAAATTCCTTCCCCTTCTGGCTTGCTATATATAAATTTTACATTAACTGTGACTTTGTATTCATTAAAACTTCATTATATTGTTCTTTAATTCATGCAAAATGTCTGAGGTTTACAAAGCCCACAGATCCTTATTAATAAGTAATTTTGGGTTATTTCATTAATTAAAGATAGTTTAGAAGCACAGATTCATTAAGAACATATACAATGCCTACAGGCTGCTTTTTCCAATCCTTTATCATGCTGGAAACACTGGAAAAAGTTTAATTAACAGATATAATTTGATTTCTTGTAATTGTCAGATGTTGCAAAGCTTCTTCCCATATACCAGTTACAAACAAAAACACAGATTTCCTTCTGTATTGCCCAGAAACTTCAGGTTTTCTGGGCTTTTACCCAGAAACACTGCATGGATACCAGGATGTAGCTGTTGTACCTTGAGTGCACAGCCTTTTTTTTTTTTTTTTTTTTTCCTTTTGCCTATTTATAATTTGAGGTTCACAGTGTTTTGCCTGGAAAGCTCCATGTGCAGGTTTTAGTGGGATGTGTGGCATGCAAATAGAGCTGGCTCTGGAAGTGGCTCTGAGCTGTGACTTCAATGTTCAACAGCAGAGCAATTAGAGCAGAGGAACTCCAGGCTGGCTGCATTTCTCACTCAGTCCTCTGCAAATTTGAGAGGGACTCCTGAATGCTGTGATGGAATCAGCCCATTTGCCCTGGGGAGATGTGGTTTTATCACTCCTCTCTAAGAAATGTGCTTTTGTCAGCTGCTGGTAGAGCAGGTACTTCCCCCTCCCACGGCCTTATGATTTCAATTAATTTCCCTGGTTAGTGGTGGTTCTCAATGAAATAAAATGAGCTGGTACACAGCAGCCCAAGCAGGGCACGGCTGATAAAATTGTTTATTGTTATGTGCAAGAGCAATGGGTTGTGTGAATTACTTATTCAGTGATTTTAAAAACACAGGTAATTGCCTGATGGAATGCAACTTCCCTGGGGCCATTATTGTCTTTCAGGTTAGTGCATACATATTTAAAATTATTTCATTTATGAGCTAAGCAGTCGCTCACACAGGTAAATGGGCGTTAAAATCAGGTTTAAAATGCAGGAAGGAGTAGCAGGGTCTGAGACTTCTTGAGACAGAGCTGTAGGGTTTTGGGTTGGGACAAACTGGAGGCTGTAGGGAATGCTCTGGGTCACCTTGGAGACCTTGATCAGAGATGTTTCAGTAGATAAGGCTTTGGTTTCCTCTGGGGTTCTGCTCTGAGCAATTTCTCCACTGAAATTGTTCAGCTTGAGCGGGTTCCTGAGGTGCCACTGCTGCCTGAATGTGCAGAACTGAGGATAAATCCAACATTGCTTGGTTTATCAAGAGGGAGTGCATTTTTAGCTCATTTATAACCAGGTCTTGGAGAGCAACAAGCTGTAACTTAATTTTCTACATTTTTTGTACAGAGAGGAGGAAGCTCCATGTCCTAACCTGTGTTCTCCCAGAAATAAAACCAGGGTGGGAGTTGCTGTGAAGCGTGGCCACGATCCAGCCTGGGAGCTGAGGGCAGCACACACATTTTCCCTGCTGGGACTTAGGGGCCTCTTTAGATTCCAATAATGAGATAATCAACATCAGCCTCAGCGTTGTGCTCTGCATGATCTGTGTGCAAAGTGGGAGTGACTGTCGCACGGAGGAGAGGGGAGCAGCTCTGGGATGGAGTCAGGGAGGTGAGAACAATTCCAGCTGCAGAACAGTGAGATTGTCCCAAAGTCTTAATGCAGAGGCTCCTCCAGCTCTCCACACTATTTCTCACCAGAGAAATTCTCCCAAAGCAGCAGCTGGAGATGAACTCCAGTGAGGAACCAGCTCTGGGGAGGGTGGGAAAATCCTCAGCATGCTGTTGTTTAACTGGGCTGTGCAGCACATTAGTGAGAGCTTAATTGGGCCTTGTACTTCTTAATTAGAAGACCTTAACGAATTCTCGTCCAGCTACTTTTGACAAGTGGTTTTGCAAAGTTCAAGAGGCTTATCAGCATTCAGTGTGAGACTCCAGCTGAAAGGATAATGTCCCTTGGAAAAAAACCCATCATCTCCAGGATTGGTAATTAGTTTACAATAGCACATTAAAGTATACATCACTAATGTGAGGAGGTTCACATAGCTAATGAGCAATCTACAAAAAAAAAAAAAAAGTTCCTTTTCCTTGTTCCTTCTTCTGTAGATTTAAAGGGAATTTTGTCTGCTGCAGGCTAAGGGTGCCACTGATGGGGATATTTGTAGAATCAGGGAATGGTTTGGGTTTCAAGATCACCCAGTTCCACCCCCTCTATTCTGTTTTTGTTTTGCAAAGGCATTGATTGCTTCTAGCATTCCCAGTCTATTGATCTACAGCCTGTGTTTTGACAAGGATCAGGAGAGTATTTCTCTTCACCTCCTATTAGCTACAAAGAGGTTAAAGCTAAATGGAAATAAATTGTGAAGAAAATGGAAGAAAATTTTGAGAATTTGCGCTGGTTTAACTGACTTGGTTTGAAAGGTGAGCCGAGTTTAAACCAGCATCGCTTCAACCCTCTCAGAGCTGAAGGAGGTGGCCTTGAGTGTACAAATGTGATACTCAGCTGAGAATTTTAATTTGTCTGGTTCTCATGTATAATAAAATATGCTAGATACATGACACTTCATGAATTAATGCAGGAGTATAAAGCATAGGAGAGGTTCCTGTACAGGATTTGTTCTTAAAATGCAAATGCCAAGCAAGGCTTTAACCAGCCCTGGCTATCTGGGATCATGGAGCCTATTTCATGCTTCACTTCAGGGTTTGTTCCCATTTCCTCAACCTTTCTACAATTAGAGGGTGTGTGCATGCAAGAGGGGAGGGAAATTAGGAAGGAAATGCCCAAAGCAGCCCATGGGAGCCCCTGCATGTGTGGGAGTTTTAGGGAGGTCACCAAGGGAGGAAGCAGGGGGAGAGCTCAGCCTGGCAGCCCCTCCATGGGGGCTGGAAAAGGCATTTTTAAACCCTGCTGCTGCCACTGCAAGGGCTGGCCATTGCCTCTGCACCCCTCTTGCCAAAATTCCCTGCTGGCCCTGCTGAAGTGGGAGCAGCCCCAGCCCCAGCATGGCTGTGCCAGCAGCTCCAGGCTGGCAGGTGAACCAACACCTGCAAAAAAAAAAAAAAAAAAACGAAAAAAACCAAAACTCAAAGCAAGGCTGATGGAAAGGTGATGGAACATGGAGAGCATCAGACAGCTACAGCCTCCCACTGCTACCAGGATATGATCACTCCCCTGGTGAAACCTGTAATTACATTAAGAGGACAGCTGGTTCTAATGGCATAAAAATATTGAGACATGACTGCAAAAACAGAGGTTTTCTCCTAATGCAGCTCGAATTAAAACAGGGGAGGGTAATAGAGATTTTGATAGCTCATAAAAATGATTTTTTTTTTCCCTGAGTCAGTGTATTATCTTAATCTGTGAAAGTAAAGAGCTCTGTGAATGGGAAGAAGAATGTTTCCCTCACTGGGATTACAGAGGTTACAGGCAGAGAGTGGGATCAGTGCTGAGCTGTTTCATATCTCCAGGGCTGATTCTCCTCCAGGACCATGTGTGCTTCATCCCTGCCCTGTGCATGTGGCCCTTGGCACCACGAGCTCCTGCTGGGAACCAGAACTTTCTTTCAGAGCATCAGAACCACTGGGAACATCCAGACATCCAGGAGAAAAGGCTGAACACATTTCCTCCCTAGTTTAAGAGTTTCTGCCTTTATTCCCTGGTGCAAAAGCTCAGTTAACACTGAGTTCTATATGAACTGATTATTTTCATGTGCAAACAAGGAGGAAGAGAAGTTTTCAAGCAGTGCAGAGTCTGATGTGACAGTTCTATTAGATTTTGGTGGGTACCTGCTTGACCTGCAAACTGAAACTCCAAAAAGTCACCTTGTGTCTTATCATGGTATTTAATTCTGTGTACTTCAGCAGCAGGGGGTGAAAGGGGACTGGAATGGGTTTATTCAGATATGAGACAAAAATAACTACTTTTAAAAATTACTCTAATCAAGTAGAGAGCATTTTTCTTTCTGTTCTCTCCCTTCAGCCTCCCTGGCTCCTGTACCAGGTTTCTGTGCTGACAGGACACATCAGCTTGCTGGGGTTGGTGAACTCCTGCCTGCTGCACATGCTTGACTTTCAGGATTACAGACCCATCCTTAATGGAGACCTTGATTTGTAAAGGTGGAGTTTGGGGTGTCACATAATGGCCACTCTGAGCTGCCTCACTAACAGGCTGATTCCTGGGTTTAGGATCCCTGGAAATGCCATCTATGGACATTAAAGGCATTAAAGTAATTAATAATAAAGAAAGTGCCACATTGATATGGTTTGGGAATAGGTAATGCACCAAGAACTGAGAAGAAGGATTTTGGCGGGAGTGACATAATTTACTGCCCCCCTCCCAAACCTCCTGCACATTCATTATGCCTTAAATATTCTCACACTGAGTTTTTTCCAATGGTCTAATTATAAACTTCATTATAATTGTTCATTAGTTTTATTTTGTTCAATTAGCTTAACAAGTTGCCAAATGAAATACAAGGCTGGCAATTAGCTTGATCTAATCGTAATGAGCCACTCAAACTGGGTCACCAAATATGTTCGTTTATAGCACTTCTTTTTTTTTTTTTTCCAATTGGTGAACAATAACATAAATATTCAGAGCCTCTCCTGATCCAAGGAGTGGAAATTTCCCACTCATTTATTAGAATAGAAAAAAACCCATCAATTGTTCTGCTCCTTGCAGCTCAGCAAGGTGCAGCCCAGGCACCTGGGTTGCTCTGGCTCACCCAGAGCTGGTCCCAGCTCAGTGAGGCCACCAGTCCCTGCCCTGCAGAAGGGCCAGGAGCTGCCAGGAGAGAGGGCAGCTCTGACCCAAGGTCATTTATCCCCTCAGAATTCCACGTTACAGTGGCTGGTGCAGGAGGGATCAGCTGGATCCCACCTGGGCCGTGCTCCAGGCACTGCCATGGCCAGGTAGAAGCTGGAGGGTGAAGCTGTGCTGCCTGGAGAGGGGGAAATTCAGGTGAGCTGAGCTGTCCTCCCCTGCTCAGGGGTCATGGGAGGCTTTGGGCAGCCCAAGGACTCGGTTTGAGCCACTCTGATGGTGTTGGCCAAGTTCAGCCCTGCCCAGCAGCGAGTTTTGCTGTGAGTTTTGGATAACCCTGAGCTGCCTTTTTTTGCCACATTTCCCTTTTGCCTCTCAGCGCTCAGATCTTCTCCTCTTAAGCAGCTGCTCCTGGCTCATACGGCCCAGTGGATTCAGAACCACCTTCCTCAGACACTAATTTGGGCAGGAGGACAATTTGGTATGAATAATTCCTCCTGCACGTCATGAGCATCACATCCAAACCTCGGGGACGGGCAGCACCGGGCCGGCTCCTTGGCAATCTGAAGTGCTGGCATTAACTCAGCCCCGGGTTTGGATTTCTCTAGGATCTTGTCCCGCACCTGGATGGAAACACGATAAAATATTAAACCAGCGCAGAGACTACAAGTACCTGTAAGTAATTCATAAAACACCGCTGGGAGGGAGAACCACGTGCCAGCCCCAATCCGGATTTATCTCCAACAGGACACCCACCACACCCATCCCAGACAGGGTTTGGAGACCTGTTAATACAACCTTTTAAAACCTCAGCCAGGCACTTGGTTCCGTGCAGGAAGGAGCGGCGAATCCCGGCGCTCCTGGCTCCGCACAGCGCTGGATGCGGCGCTGGCTCCCGGCTCTGCCAGCTGGGAGCGCTCAGCGGGCTGCGATTAAAGACGGGAGAAAATTCACACCTCTGCTTTTCACGCCGCCAGCTCTTCAAACACCATCCAACAGGCATTGTTGGATTTAATGAAGGCGCCCTGCGGTAGCGGCTGCATCTGGAGATGCTGCACCGAGGTGTTTTCGCTTCCAGCGCATCCCTGGTAGCGTTTTCCCCTCCAGCCTCCGTGCCCCGACCTGACCCTGGCACAGCCTGGGGGATCCCCTGTGCCATGGGATGTGCCCTGCCCGCGAGGAACAGCGACACCAGGGACAATTCCAGGGGCTGGGATGTGCCTGGATACCCTGTGACCCACCCGAGGCCAGCAGGACCCGTCTGCCCGGTGCCAGGAGAAGGCTGCGCTTGGACAAGTCGTGCTAAGAGCATCGCTGCTCCCCCTTCACTCTGCTCACTTGATAGAAGTTTTATTCCTGCTGGGCTTAAATCAGGAAGGGGCAGATGTAAACAGGCTGGTAATAAGCTGCGGAAATCGCAAAAGGGCTGCGTGACACATGGCTTTGCATTTGATTCAAGTAGTTACAGTCATAATATCCATTAATTTTTGTAGTGCTCCTGGGAGCAAAAGTCCCTCCTTTTCATTAGAGAGACCCGGATTTCTAAAACTCTCGGTGTTGGACGCAGCCTGCTCGGCACTCATGCTGTGAAAAAAATCCCTTTGTTTACACAGCCGATGGCCTGGGTGGGGACGGTCCTGGCACCGGGGCCACCTCCCCTGCGTTTCATTTAAGGTTCTGCAATGCTCCTGCTCCGACATCCCAGAGCTCCGCTGAGAGGCGAAGGGGCGAAGGGTGGGCGGAATGGCTT